>JAKSZP010013228.1:0-208861 GCA_022478985.1 Massospora cicadina
CAGGGGTAAATGGAGGGGAGGAACTCTTTAGCGCAAAACATTTGGGAATGGGCCTCATCTAATACCCTGTGCATGTCAGGCATGGTATCATTGGGAAGCAATGAAGGAGGGAAGAAAATGCACACACCCAAAAGAGCCATCTGGGGGACATACTTCTTGGGAAATCCCTTAGCCAAGATTTTACAAAGGGCTCAGTATAACACCAGGATGCGCCGATCCTTTTAAATCTGAGTCTTGAGGCCCAACGTGATGTAAAAATTGGTATGTACTGAAGTGGGTTCACACCAAAGCCTAGCAACCGAGTTAGGAAAATAAGGGCCTGGTTGGCCTCAAAAATTTGTATGCGGCTACCTCAGGACCAGTTGCAAGTGCGGATGACAAGTAGGCGTTTACAAGCTCTGACATCAAATTGAGTTCAATACCCAATGAAGCCACACCGCCCACACGCAAGGAGCAAGCAAGATTCTTTGAAGTGAAAACGCTAAAAAGTGAAAACAAGAAGTCTGGAAGAAGATCCCCATCTAAAGTGAATTGATTTTGGATCAGGGTTTCTTTGGACTGAATAGCTACAGAAGGCTGAAGAGATAAAGAATATATCAAAAGGGGATCCCGCTCAACCCGTCAGGATGTTCAACTGACTGTACCTAGAGCCATGGGGGCTTGTTCAGGTTGATCAATTGATATTATTGTAGCAGGTTGTGAAGCCAAACTTTCTATTACTGTGTAAGCGTAGCTGGTTGACCCAGCTTGAGGAACCATGGGCAACACGCCCGAGTTGACCATAGCATGCCGCATGGACTTACTCAGCCTTAGGAAGGCTCGTTGGTCTGAGGCGGAAAGGCTATTATGATAATGTTCATACTTTGAGGAACGCGAAAAGTTAGACATTGTGACCCAAGAAGAAGGGTACCCGCCGCTTATATCCAGTTAAGGCGGGGAAGTGTTGAGTAATTGACTGGACCTAATTAATGGATATTTGATAGAAACATAATAATGTTAGCATGCTTAAAACTTATTATGGATTATATCAGATATCAGCAATTATGGATAAGGTATATCTAAGCTTATGCAAAGATTAGGATCCGCGGCCTAGCAATTTCACTTAATAATATTCAACTATTACGACTTGTTTATAATTTAACTTATAAATTTTTTGCATTTAATACTTCACTTTTGTATTAGTCAAGAAATTACCTGGGATCAGTAAGATTAGGGGCGGCGTGCCATCATCCAAGTAACAATAGGGAATACAAATTTAAGTACTACCAAGAAGTTGTATCTTAAATTCTAGTCACCATCCAGTCTATTGTCATCATACAATAGATGGACGAAACTCCATCCCAAATCTGAAGAAGAACCAGCCCTCTGACAGAACCAAAATTCAACAACGGGGAAGTTATTGGGCTCTATCATTAAACACGGTTTGAGCCGCATGTGGCTCCAGGAATTATACTCCCAGGACATGGGGAGATAAAAGTTTTGTTAGCAAACCTACAGAGTGAACCAATGCAAATTCGCCACCACCAAACTATAGTGTATCTACATCTGATTCCCATAGAAGAGGTCCACCAGGTTCATGATTTTGTATCATTGGATGAATTTGGACTACCACTTGAACCATCAGTTAATATACTAATGGTGGTACCGCGGAGTAATTTAACAGGATTAACGGATGAACAACAAATATCAAGCAATGGCTTTATTTCAAAAATATAAGGGGATTTTTGCTATTGACAATCACAATTTAGGGTTTGCTCAGGGGGTGGTCCATCAATTAAACACCGGTGACTATCCTCCAATAAGGTTCAGCTGATACACCTCTCTCAGGCAGCTGAAAGTGTGATTACTGAAGACATTGACAAACTATTAGTGCAAGGGACGCTTGAACCATCAAAGTGTCCATGGGCTTCTCCTGTTCTTAGTGTAAAAAAGAAGGATGACATCAACCGCGTAGTAATAGACTACCATAAGCTCAACAGCATCACTAAAAAGGACTCATATAGCTTGCCAAAAATTGACAACGCCCTAGACCAATTAGGGGGTACCCGCTACTTTTCTGCAATGGACTTAATATCAGGCTAGTGGCAAATCGAGTTACCCTTGGAAGAACAGGAAAAATGTGCTGTGATCACCTCCAAAGGCCTTTTTCAACCAACTTGGATGCCTCAAGGACTGTGTAACGCTCCTGATACTTTTCAGCGTTCCATGGACACTATTCTTGGCGACCTGAAACTATCATGCATCCTAGTATACCTTGCTGATATTAATGTTTTCTCTTAGACCTTTTTGGAGCACCTAGACCACCTTGAAGCAGTATTCTGCCACAGGCTGAGGCGAACATTAAAATTAAACCTCAAAAATGTAACTTTTTTAAAGATACCTAGAATACCTGAGCTTGGTGGTAGATTCAACTGGGCTGCAGCCACAACTGGCTAAGGTGGAGGCCATCAGCAAAATGACTACACCTAATAGTAGGCGAACATAAAGGTATTTCTGGGGATGGTAGGTTACTACTGACGCTTTATCCCTAATTTTAGCTGTATTGAGGGCCCGCTATTTGAGTTATTAAAAAAGGAAGCTGTGTTCAAGTGGATGGAATGTCATCAATCCGCTTTCAATGCACTCCATATGGCGTTGAGCAGCACACCAGTGTTGTGATATCCAAACTTTGACCAGTAGTTTATCATTCAGATGGATGCATCCCTTTCCGCTGTTGGGGCAGTACTTTCTCAGAAAGATGATGAGGAAGAAGAACATCCTGTTGCATTCTGTAGTCATAGTATGAACTGTCATAAGCATGACTATACTGTGACCGAGCGAGAGTGCTTAGCAGTAATCTATGCATATAAACAATTTAGAGTCTATTTGCATGGGGTAAAGTTTAAAGTCGTAACTGATCACACATCATTACACTGGTTGCATAATCTCAAAGAACCAGAAGGATGGTTGGCTCAATGAGCTCTCAAGTTACAGGCTTATGATTTTGAGATTCTCCATCAGCTGGGAGTGAAGAATCATAATGCGGACTGTTTATCTCAGTTACTGACTATTGTGGTGATAGTGGACCTTAGCAACGTGATGTATAATAAGATGCTCAGCAGAAAATATGATGACAAACCGCCTCTAGTAATCAAAATGTTAAATGAATTGCGCACAAATACCTTTCAACAGAATGGAGAACTGTATAAAAAAATTGAAGATTCTACGGTGAATTTCCCACAGCCCTCCGCATGGCTGGGAATCATTATGAGCGCTCACAGGGCAGTCGGGCATGGTGGCGTGCATAAGACTATTGAGTTGTTATGCCCACGGTACTATTGGGAAAGTATGAGTTTCAATGTGCTCAAAAATATTTCCTGTTGCCATCAGCGCCAAGTGGAGAAGCCATTCCATCATACAACGTCATATCAGTTAGTGAAACCACATTTTGCTTGGCATATGGTCTCCCTCAATGTCGTTGGGCCCTTGCCAACAGGAGACAACCGTTGTAAGTACATTCTAGTGGCTATCAACCACTTGACCCGGTGGGTTGAAGTAAGGGTAATACAAGATCTGGGGGGAGTTACGGTGGCTAAAACAGTGCTGGAATGCATTATTCAGTGGCATGGTTGCCCTCAGTTTATTCTCAATGATAATGGCACCAACTTCACCTCGCACATAATTTCTAAATTATATGAGCTTATGGGGATCTGTGGAGTTATGATGACCCCATACCACCCTGAGTCCAATTGAATGGTCAAACTAGTGAATGGAACTCTGGTGAACATACTCCAAAAATTAGTAACAGATCGCCCTTCTGATTGGAGCTCCTTCCTTTCCACCGCTGTGTTCGCTTATAACATTAGTTACCATTCCACTACGGGAAATAGTCCCTTCTAATTACCATATGGCCAACACCTGGCTTTTCCGGCGTTGCTTTATGCATGTGTAGAAGACACTGGTGGATCAGAACCCCACCGCTATTTGACTAACCTCATGAACATTCTGATTAAACTACAAATTGAAGCATATCACTTCAGTTTGGCTAAGAAGATTAAGAATCAGGCAGCTGATCAGGCACGCCATAGTGGGTTGGAGCCATTCAAGGAAGGCGATAGGGCTCTCTTTCATGATCAGCATGGATTTGGTCAGAAGCATAAATTTGCAGTATTTGGATAGGTCCATTTGAAATAATAGAGAAGACTGGAGTCGGCGTTTACACTATTAAGGATCCTACAATTGGTTGGATCATTAACTGAGTACACACAAAGTTCCTCAGACCTTATAAACAATAGGATCTTATTGTCCAGTCAAGGAGGGGGTAATGTCGCGATTTTGATATGACTGGATGATAGTCTTGGGATAGCCAGGCGGAAAACGCTGAACACAGTATCAGCTACAAATATTTGATTGCCTCGAGATGAGGCGATATTAGGATTTATGAGTCTTATTGGATATAATGAGTTTATTGGATCGCCTCTATATAAGGCGATAAGGCGATGTTGATATTTGATGAGTATGGAGTAAATCGCCTACAAATAGAGCAACAGCGGATTAAGAATAATAAGCCAAATTTAAGGAAAATTGGCGGAATAGAGTAACCCAAGTAATGAGAAATAGTATTGCCTGCAGCTGATGTATATAAGCGAAAGGGGTGATTGAGAGAGGTAGGTTTTTTAGTGCAGATGAGACGGGACATCGAGGACAATGTATTTATAATAAGTAATTAAAAGAATCAATTGGGGAAATTGCTCCTATTATAAATATATTTTAAGTACATCTGAAGGACCAATGATCCCCACATCATCCATCCATTGCTCAAAGGGCTTAACCTGTGTGAATAGCCCGACGGATCCTAGCAATACCATTCAAAATTACAACAGCCATTATAGCAGTTTTTAGCACTTAAGTCATGGCCTGATGTCCAACTTCATATAAAAGGGCTCAAGTAGATTTTTAAATGCATCTGAGAAACCAAAGGGCAATAAACAATTTTCATGTAAATATGTTGAAGTTTTTCTCAAATCTCAAAAGCCCCACTAGACCACACTTACATACCATTGAAGCAAAGAACAAGAACATAACTTTGAGATCATAAGTAAAAGGTCTTTGTTACACTATAGATCAATCCTATGAGCGGTGTGCAAAGGGGCAGAATGATTACTGATAATATGTGAGGTCATCATGAACAGAAAGTTATTTGTTCTAACGATTCCATGACCATGTCTCTAATTAAATCTACTGTTCTCTGTGAAGTTGAGCTCCAAGATAATCTAATGACCAAAAAATCTATTTCTGAAATTGAATATAGTAATTTTATTTATATTCTTTTTTAGACAAGCCACTCATGTTTCTCACTTTGCCTCAATGTTCAACAGCCTGTTAACTGTATCATTATTATTATTTAAAATTCTTTATTTTTGCAATCATTAATAGTTGGTTACCAGTTAACATCACTTGACTAAATTTATGAAGAAGATTTATAATGCACCAACTTACCACACTACATGGATTATGGGAATGTGAGCCCTCAAAGCATGAGGTCTAACGATGCCTAATTTCGTGCTTCTAATCAGGTTTGAGTTATCTTAAAACCTAGATGGTAACTCCTTACAACCTCATCTATGACTACTTTTGGGGACTTAATCTCTCAGGGAGTAAAAACTATCATCCATTGCACCAAAGGATTTTTATCCTTAATTGGAACATAGTCCCCCATAGTATATGAGACAAAAAAGGATGCATGGCGTGTATAAAGGCTTGTACCTGTTTGCTAAAGAGAATAATGAAACTTTTAAGTCTTTGTTACTCAACAATCTCCTGTAGTAAACACCAAATATTAACTTTTAATTCTACTGAACGATTTCGGGTGTGTGCGTTGTAGTAGCTTCTAACATAATAATTGACTGTGTTGACAATAGTATAAAGACTATCTCCATAGATAACACTTCAAACTAAGTATTGTCTCCAAAGTTAAACTAGCGGTGACACTTTTTCTTTTACCCTTGAAGGTACTTGACTTCTTCCAAAAAGAAATGCTTACCCAACAACTCTTTGTCTAGAGTTGGAAACTTTTGAACTAAGGGAAATCTCCCTACTCTCTTAATGCAAGAGCTTGCGGAGAACTTGTGAGCATTATCTAGACAAGGGGTGTCCTCTTCAACTCTAATCCCAAGATTAAAATACACAAATGTATAAAAGTTTCAATATCTACGAGACTTCTAATTTTCTATATATAAAATATAAGGATCTAATAAGCTAGGGTACAATTTAAAATAAATCATTTTAGAAAATAGAGAATTGCTAATGTGTGTAAACAGTTAGCAAGTCATCTGCACTATAATTGATTCCACTTTAATCAAATACATTCCTACAATAACAGGATGGTCTGATGAAAGATATAAAGAAGTGCTAATCTTTGACAATAGTTAGTCGCCAGTCTTCTTTATAATAAATATCAAACTCATTCAGGTACTTCTTACATCAAAGGGATTTAACCTCTCACTCAAGGTACTTGAGACATCTATTAGTGTCTGTCATGTCTAACTGCCATACAAGGATTTTGGTCAACCTTGCTAATTAATTTTTAGCGCATTTTTACCCCAGGTTGGGCAAGAAATTGATCGTTATTGAGACTTTTGACTTTCTTCTTTATTAATAAAACCCAAGGGATTATAGAAAAAGTTTTGTGCATTATTCTACTGTTGGAGCCCTAATAGGAATGGCAGCCATTGGCAATGGATCAGCCCTCTGGAGACATCCAAAATAATGATTTTCCTCATCCGTCTAATTTGAAATTTGCCAATGACTAGGTTCTGACCCCTTTTGTATAATATCAGAGAATTTGTCCAAATTTCTTCACTCAACACAGCGGATTATCCTAATAGCCTAGCTACCTTTTAAGGTAATGGAACTCTTTAACAATTAGCAGCGAGTAGAACGACCTAAAAAGTTAAGCTGCAAGTTGCTACAAAAATTTTTGTTGGACATTTGTATAATAGTGGAGATAAAAGTGATTTTACTCCTCAAGGTTCCATCGTTGATAAACTGAATGATGAAGAATCATTTCTACATCAGACCCTTTATTGTCAGAATATTCAGCTATTCCAAAATTGAAATCTTCTGATGTAAATTACAACCTTTAAATTCCTCTAGGAATTCATTTTGTTTATCATCCTGGCAGCGGTTATTGAAAGAGCATGTACAAAGGGAGCTTAGACGTCCACATTGTTAAGAACAACTTCAAATTCCTTTATATACAAAGCTATAACTAAAATATGAATTACTTATTTTTATCATGCAATATTTTCATTTACTTTCGTTAAATTAAAGCTTCTTAACTGCTTGTTGAAAAATATCAGTCTCCTGGATTTACAGCTTTGAGCCTTCTTATATTTGATTCCTCAGCTGGTTGACTACTTCCACATTGCTCTATATTTTCAAATTTGGCCTGTTGACTATTAAACTCCGTGTCCTGAGAAAAATGAGTTGCTCACTACAGGTGGCTTGAGATGTAGCAAGTGAAAACGTCAATCATGCCATGGAGAATAATGACAATAAAAATTGATGCCCATGATTGTGCCAGAAAGTGTGACTTATTGTGTCACTACATCTAGATAGGAAGTAACTCCTCTGCAGCATGAAGTCTTGGTGTTCCAGGGCATTTGGAATTAATGTTTTAATGTTGATCATCTTCAGTTTTGAGATCTTGTCAAAATTATTGGATACAGTTCAGCAATTAGTCAATGGGATTTATCTTGATGGAGATGGTTCTCTTTGCTCCTGTGCTTGTGCAGTACCCTCTACAATGTGCATATTGCATCATTCAAACCAATTACCATCTATTAAGTTGGCAATTGGTACTGACCATTATCTTCATCATTTTTAAATCCCGCGTTGCATCATATTTTTCAGATCCTTGGAGTACATCATTCTGAGTTAAACAGACAACAAGGAATGTCAATCAAATTACACTCATCAGTGGTAAACTTTTATAATACTGCTTTAGCCTATGTCAGTGACAACAGAGATGCTATTATGGATAACCAACAGTTGACAAATGAAGCTTGAATGCAACATTCCTTTTTTGATAGCGGGATCTCTGGGTAATCTGATGATTAATTCAATCAACAATTCCAAGAAAACAATGTTGGCTGGACCCAGAGAATTAAGCAAAATAAAATCGCGTTATGATCTTTGTAGCAACGTTGTCAGGAATTGGCACAACAAGACGTCACATAAATGCCTCTTGGGTCCCGTGACCTTAAGGTACTTCTGTCTCAGATGGTAGAAAAGGGCTCCTCAGGACCCCCAGAATCAGTTATCACTGTAATTGGAGATGATGGTTCATAGCGAGAAGAATATCCAAAGCTATAGTTGCCTGAAGTCTTAATTAGAACAGGTGGCTACTGGATGCAAGATCCGCCTCAATAAAACCCCTTTGACCTCACTTTACTTTTAGTGCCTTGTCCACATATTTTGTTAAATTTACTACATTTACTGAAGTGTTGATGGACATCTAAACAAATTGAATGACAACTGCAAACGCATTGATGATTGATTAAGCCAATTTAAAGCTCAATTCTGAGCCCATCAAATTGGTATTCAAACTTGAGTTGAACAGCACACTCAAAAAGCTTAAGATTCTTCTTAAATTAAAAGTTTTGAGAAACTAAAACGATTTAGAGAATATCTGAGGGAATCATCATACTGGATCCACCAACTGAAATGACAATGAATCCTCTGCCCCTAGTATGGTCGCTGGCTTTATTAAGTTTATTGACCCTAGTAACTTCTTCTTTTAAGCCTAGGTTCAAAGAGAAATCCGTTTTGGGACAGGAGAGTATTGATTTATTTTTTCACGCCTATGAGAGTGCGATGGAAGAAACAACTGACCATCAAAAGGTCAAACAAATTCATTCCAGGTAGTTAGTGCTTCCAGTGAGATAATGACCCACACCTCCAGGAATGCTAATCTTTAAGTCAAGCTTGGAAAAGCTCTAATTCTAGAATTTGGAAGTGACTAAACTCTTTTAAATCAGAAGCAAGCTTTCATGGGCATCCAGTTGAGCAAAAGAGAATGTTATTCTATTTTTGCTTTTCATTTCTATGCCAACGTTCAAGATTTTATTGAAAACTAAAAGAATTAAAATAGATGATGCCATCACACCAGTAACTCCAGTCTTAGAATTATGTACCAAGTTTAACTTCACATGATTGGCCTGAAACATACTTTCAATTTTATTCAGGATATTAAGGAATCTCTTATCAAAAAACATTGTTTGCATGGGTTCACAAAAGTTCAACTGCTGCTAATCACCTTGGATTAAATGATGTAGAGTCAAAAAATGAAGTCTGGTTTACCTGTTATAATGGAACCAGTCATCAGGCCCAAAACTGCTGGAAATGAAGTCTCAATATAGTGAGAAAAGAGAGGTCAACATGAAGGGCGAGTCTCTTCATGTTGACGATACTACTAAGCCTAAGCCTAAGTCTGTTTTAACTAATGATGTTTAAAGGTTATTTGGTCTTTATTGGAGGAGGTGATTGGGATTTATGATGTTAATAAAGTTTACTTAATCTTATTCTTTGATTGATGAGACAATCATTTTCATCACGTTGCCCATAATTTTGTTACCTTAGTGATTTAAGTAGCAGCAAAGGTTCAGAAGATTTAGTCCTAGTCATTGTGGATAATTGCTCACCTGTTAATGTCTCATCTTCCAAAATTAAATAGAGAATTAATATGGCTCCTGATGTACCTCACTATAAGAAGTATGGTACTGCTTTTACTCTCTACACTTGAGCTATTAAAGTGTACTCATCCTTACCATTAAAATTTGGAAAATTCCTAGTAACATCTTCTGCTATTGCCTTGTGTTGATTCTTGGCATCTAAGCTTGATTCCTCCGAGTCAGTTTGCACAGGGTATTAGCCACTGAGCAACCAAATGGGACAATATGAGGATTGCCAACTTCTTAATAAAAATAAATGAAATATGTATGGAGTTATTGCCCCTTATTTCGACCTTTATTTTAATATAATCACAGACTTATCTGCACTCCTCTATTACCCGTAAAAAAGACTACTCTTTTAATTTTCCATCTGACTCTTTATATCTCAGTTCCCCAGACCAAAGCATCCTCAGCTTGGTAATCTTCTATTGTTCTTCCCATTTTGAATTAATCTCGTTTGTATTGAATCTCAGCATAAATCCTCCCGATTTGCTGAATGGTCATCATTTTGCTCGATTATAATTCATATGTCCCTTTTTCATAAATCTTGAGACTCATCCTGATCCACCTACAAACAACCGGTATGGTAGAGTATCATCCAGTCATATCAACTTCCTGACATTACCACCCCCTTTGACTGGATGATAGGCTCTTACTGTTTATAGGCTCGGAGGAACTTTGCATGGACTCAGTTGATAATCTGACCCCCAGCAGGTTCCTTAATAGTGTAGACATCCATGCCAGTCTTTTTGATTATCTCAAACGGGAAGCCCAAATGCTCGAGAGCTTGTTTTTCCGCCCAAACCTGTGTTGGTCTGGAATAAAACATGATCCCCCACAGCAAACAGCGGGAGTCCGTTCCATTTCTTCTGGTTGGCTGCCTAATCACGAATCTTCTTATCCAAACTGGTGAAGTAGGCTTCCATTTGCAGCTTGATCAATGTATCCATAAGAGTCTTCAAATATCGCTGGGGATCCACACCACCAGTGTCCTCTACACATGAATGAAGTGAGGCGGGCAGAGCTGGATGTTGACCATACTGCAGTTAAATGGGCTATTACCAGTGGATGAATGATAGCTGATATTATATGCAAACACAATGGTAGGTAGAAGGGCACTCCATTCCAAGGGCCAATCTTTTGCCAATTTGCGGAGTATGTTCACTAGGCTTCCGGTGATTCGCTTCACCATCACCATTTTACCTGGATGATATGGAGTGGTCAAAACCCCACAAATCTCCATCAACTCATTCAACTTTGGAAGGATATGTGATTTGAAGTTAGTTCTGTTAACAATTAGGATGAACTATGGGCAGCCATGTCGCTGCATAATACACTCCATAATAAGCTTGGCAGAGATGACTGCGCTCAAGTCACTAATAGCCCTGGCCTCCAACCATTGGGTCAAATTATTGATGGCAATGATTATATACTTGGATCGATTGGCGCTAGTTGGCAGAGGTCTCACTACATCAATGGAAATGGTGTGTCAGGCAAACTGGGGTTTAACCAGCTATTATGTGGTTTTATTGTGCAAAAGCTTTTCCACTTGACACTGATGGCAACAGCTAACTGTTTTCAATATGTCATACTGCATGCTTTCCCAGAAGTATCAGGGTCACAAAATCTCCAGCGTTTTCTGCAATCATCCATGTCCTATGGCCTGATGAGCATCCATAATAATTGAGGGTCTATCTGAAGGTTTAGGAAAATTCAGCATCAAATCTCCGATCCACTTGTATTGCTCTTCCACTCATATTAAGGTATCCTCCCTGAGTTCATCTAACACCTTGATCACCTGCAGCGGCTCATCCTGGTTATTTGTTCGCCACCATCTTTTCATACATTATGTCAGCTAAGTCTGCTGTGATGGCGACCGTTGGCAACTGAGAAAGACAGTCCGCGTTCTGATGTTTTACCCCAGTTGATGTAAAATATTGAAATCATATGCCTGGAGCTTCAGCGCCCAACATGCAAGCCATCCTTCCGGTTCACACAGATTTTGTAGTTAATGCAAGGAAGCATGATACATCACTACTTGGAATTGTACCCCATGTAGATATACTCAAAACTGTTTGTAAGCGTAGATCACCACTAAACACTCCCGCTCAGTCATGGTGTAGTTTTGTTAATGACAGTTCAAGCTTTGACTACAGAATGCAACAAGATGCTCCACACCGTCATCGTCCTTTTGGGATAATACTGCCTCTATTGTGGTAAGGGATGCATCTATTTGTACTGTGAACTGTTTGTCAAAGTTGGGATATTGCAAAATGGGTGCGCTTGCTAACGCGGTTTGCAACATATTGAAAGCATTCTGGCATCATTCTGTCCAATTGAAGAAAGCGTTTTTCTATAGCAACTCGAAAAGTGGGGCCCCAATACAACTGAAATTGGGAGTGAACTGTTAGTAATACCTGACCATCCCCAGAAACACCTGAATGCCCCGCTTATTCCCTGGGCGAGTCATCTTGCTTATTGCTTCCACTTTAGCTAGCTGCGGTTTAAGCCCATTTGAATCCATGATGAGCCCAAGGTATTCCAATTCTTCTTTGAAGAAATGGCACATCCAAGGCTTAATTTTAATATTAGCAGTAGCAAGGCGCTGAAACACTTGTTCCAAGTGGACCAGGTGCTCTGTAAATGTCCGTGAGAACACATTGAAGTCGGCAAGGTAACCTAGGACGCAGGACGCTTTAATTCACCTAAAATCTTATCCATGGCACGCTTGAACGTAGCTAGGGCGTTACACAACCCTTGAGGCATGCGAGTCAGCTGGAAAAACTACTCAAGGTGATGATCACACATTTCTCCCATTCTGCTAATGGCAATCTGACCTGCCATTACCCCAAGATCAGATCCATGGTGGAAAAATAGTTCGCCCCACCCAATTGGTCTAATGCATCATTAATCCGCGGAAGAGGGTATATATCCTTCTTCATTACATTATTGAGTTTACAATAGTCAATAACCACCCAATTTGAGCCATCCTTTTTCTTTACAATGAGCACAGGTGGTGCCCACGGACTGTTTGACAGCTCTAGCATTCCTTGCTCAATAAGTTTATCCACCTCTTCAGAGACAACCTCTTCCGCCACTTTTGAACATCTATTAGGTCGCGATTGAATGGGAGGGTGATCCTCCATATCTATCTGGTTTACCACCTCTTGAGCGCACCCCAAGTCATGATTGTTATTTTGCGATATTATCCCATTACATTTCAATAATGCCATAGCCTTATCTTACTGTTCCTCTGATAAACCCATGAGCGCTTCCTGCGGAATCACAGTCGTTACGCTGAATGAGGAGTGAGCTGGTAGTATGAGATCCTCCCATGAGCCAAAATCATGAATATAACTAACTTCCTCTATAGGGACTAAGTGTAGGTAAGCCACCAAAAGATGCTGCTGGATCATTATTGCCTTCCTCTGTAGATTCGCTAGCAGCACTTTCACCTCCCCATTCCCAGGTAGCAGTAACCCTGGAGACACATATGGTTTGAGCCGCGAGTTCTGGTGAGGCGCCAAAATTTATCTATAAAGCCCCTTAGGGACATCAATTTCAAGCCCTGTTCCTACTATGCTCTGGTGTCCAGATGTAGGCTTAAAACGCGCGTTTCCTGAAATGGGATCCCTTTGTACTCATATATCTGGTTGGGGAGGATTTTGGTCCGCCAACTCAGTCGCTGATAATGAACAGGAATCACTCCATCGCTGTATGCTAGATTGATCTGACCGTAGTGTACTGGATCCGTGGGGATTCCACCAGAGAAAAATATATGGGAATCTATTGGCCGAACATAGTAAAAGTTTCCTCCGCCATATAGTATCACAACGCCAAATTTTCTCATAAAAGCAACCCCATTAACATATTGTAGTTATTTTGCAAAACCACCGCCAGAGCAGACACCTGGACTGACCTGAATCATAAAGGCAACGCGCTATATGCTCCTTCAGACTTTTGCTATGCGTTCCTTAAGTCCTGTATACTACTAAATGATCCACATCTGGTTTCAACAGAAGTTTAGCCATAAACTGAGTAGAGACTATGTTCACAGGTGCTCTCATGTCTATGATAGCGCGGATTTTGGTGTTTTGAATGAATATGTCGCAATAAGTACATTCTGAGTAAGAGGAACGTCGGTGTTTATTTCTTGTACGTTCAAGGGCTTTGTGTTACTCAAAAAGGAAGAAATGTCCTTGCTGATATGAGGATACTCACTAGTAATTTTTTCCACCAGAAAGGCAACATTAACACCTACTAATGAGGCAACATTCAGCAAAAGATCCGTGTTGCTGGTGCCAGTCTGTTCCAGGATCTTCCACACATATGGCTTCTGCACATCATGTCAGATCTCAGACCAATGGGGTGAAATTTTACTCTTGGACGCAGAAGAAGGGGAATCTAACAAATACTGCTGGTATATTAAATTATCCTTTTGAGGTCTGACTTCTACTTGAAAAAACATATGGGAATTGTAGGGACAAGTGAGTTAGAATCAGCGGAGATAGAGCGTCCCATCTCTACTCCACTCGAGCTTTTCCCTGCTCATCTTACTCAGTTGTGCATTGCATACACTTGTGGTTTGCTAGGGCAATTGCCCGCATAATGCCCTCATCATCTGCACTGGAAGCAAGTGTTCATAAAAGGTTCACATCAATAGGTTGGAGTGGAAGGGCCAGGTCATAAGTTGCCAGTATGGTTCCAAGGTCGCGGACAAATGGGTGAAGCATACATGGCTGAAAAGGGTCCACTAACTCATATGAGGGACGAGTACAGTCAAACGATTGATAACCCAGTTGCTGTGGCCTATATCCTGTAGGGTTTGGAGCGGGGGCAGCAGTGATTTTACGGGCTATATTGGGGGCGCTGTTCATGGCAGAGAGTCGGCGTAAGGTGTTCACAATTTGAATAAGTCCAATATACCTTCCAACACATGAGACATAGCGTTGTATAGTTCCTGATATGGTTCGACAGCTGCTGTCATTGTTATACCAACATCCTCAGTGATTAAAATGTTAGCTCCAAGTAGGACGTGTGCTTCCGCTGAAAACTGCGCAGTGAAATCGGACAGGGTCTTGTTTCAGTAAAACTGTATCATCATAAAATCAGCTTTCCTTTGGGACATCTTGGTAGCGCCCATGAACAGCAGGATAACAATAGTTTAACTTTCTTGTAGGATACCTAGCTATATGGAAGATAGCAGGTAACTTGATCAGCTCTTTCCACATTGAGAGCAGACAGCAACAGTTTTGCTTTCCATCAATCAGTAGCCCCTTCCACAGCGAATTCAAAACGCTTAAAGTAACCATGTAGGTTCCCATCATGACTGAAAGGAGGTTTTCTGATATGAACGGATTCACTTTGCTCTAGGTTTCTGCTACTTGGAACAGGTGAATTGATTTCAGAGTGACTATGGAAACCATCCCTTTGTGCATTATCATACAGCTGGCTGGATGGACTCAAAACTGTCAAAAAGGAATAAGAAGAAGTGGTGTCGCATGGGGGGTCCATCATATAGCCTGAGGGATATTCATTTGAAGATCCATAGCATTTTTCTCCCGAGTTGTCACTAACTGCCCCATTCCTCCTGGCTCCAGAAGGCCTAACAAACCGTTCATTGATCAACTGCTCCACCTTAACTGAATAGCATTTACATCGCCCATCCTGATTTTCCTGTTGCAGCGTTTCATAATTATGTTGCAACTATCAGCGAAATTCCCTCTCTACGTTCAGGTTTTGTTCCACGGCCTGTAATCTTAAGAGAACTTCTTCAAGTATGTTCTGCAGTCAGGTTTGCTGCTGGATAACATTATACACTTGTTGATTGGAATTGTTTATTTGGTTAATGAGGGAGGCTTGTTCTCAACCAATTCCTTATTGGCCCGTTGAAGGGTATTAAGGCGCCCTTGCATGGCCGCATACTCTCTTGTCTCACCAATTGGAAGAGGAAAAGCTCATAGGCGCTCAGCCTGACTAACAACTTCCAGTTGTTAACCCGATGAATAAGCTGGAGATATTTGGGAGATGTGACCAGAGGACAAGCGCGTTATTGGTTGTTCTCTGGGTACTCCATTTGATGCAAAGTTGGTTTAATTCAGCTGATAGAGATTCAACTCAGTCCACCACTTACCGTTCCATCAGGATCATTTTTTCTTTGAGCTGGGCAATCACAGCTTTAAGAGCTTCCGCCCATTGGGTTGGCTCCATCATAAAGTGCTCAGTATTATTCCCCAATGTCGTGACATCCTGAATCCATTCCACCAATAGGCCATGCTGCTCCAGAAGTTCTCTTATTACTTGAGGTAATTCTAAATTTAACTTTGGTACCAGAATGTCCAATTGTTGACAGAAAACCCCAACACGATGATCCATTTGTGCCAACACCCCTTGTACTTCCAAAAATGAATGATCGAGTTGGTTGAGCAGAAGGTGAGTATTGTGCTGCTGTGCTTGTGTGAACTGTAAGACATCTCCAATTTCAATGTTATGATGATCCAGATGCATAGTAGCTGGCAAATTGAAGGTTGCATGTAAGCAACTATAATCCTTGATTCCATGGGTACTGAGGTGGCGAGTCAATCCTGATGTAGTCGCGTCCAAATAAGACTGAACAGAGTGTAGAGATTTTTTTGGTTACGTTGATTATAGAATAAACTCAGGGCGTTTTCCCCAGTCTCATCTTTGTATAAGCGATATCTGCACAACAGCCACTTCATAAAATTCCTCAGTTGTTGGGGAGTCACGTTTGTGGAACATCCTTGTTGGTTGGTCATAAGCTTGAGGCAATTTCCCAATTGCAGGTTGATCATATCTTCATCATCCCCCAGCTCAGTCATAGTAAATAATGTTGGTTTGTGGTTAGGTGCCTCCCACTTTTCTTCAGAATAACGCGCCCAGAATCTGATCAAATTATGTCAGAATGAATGAGAACTCATCATTGTATTTTTATTGCTGAAAAGCTACAGTCACCTAGTGGCCCCCTGTAGTGAGCACCACTGTTGATTCTTGGCATCTAAGCTTGATTCTGCTGAGTCAGTTTGCACAGGGTATTAGCCACTGAGCAACAAAATCAGATGATAAGAGTATCACCAACTTCTTAATAAAACTTAATAAAATATGTATGAAGCTATTGCCCCTTATTTCGACATTTAATTATAATATAATTGCAGACTTATCTTTGCTCCTCTATTACCCATAAAAAAAGACTACTCTTTTAATTTTCCATCTGACTCTTTATATCTTGGTTCCCCAAGCTAGATGCATCCTCAGATTAGTAATTTTTTATTCTTCTTCCCATTTTGAATTACTCTCATTTGTATCAAATCTTGGTATAAATCCTCCCGATTCACCAAATGGGCATCATTTTTGCTCAATATAATTCATATATCATTTTTTTGTAAATCTCAAGATTCATCCCGATCCCCCTCCAATCCGCCAGTATGGGTAACATATCATCCAGTCATATCAGCTTCCTTACACCTTGGATATATTAAGTCATTATCTCAAATTTGTACACAATCTTTAAGAGATAAGGTAGCTATTATTAATTATTCTGAAGGACTTATTTCTCTCCTCAGTCATCAAGTGCTTATGATTTTTGAAACTTCACATGTAAATTTGAAATTCAAATTTGTCTTGTATACTTGAAAAAGAAAGGAAGATCAATTAGGTAGATTATCCTGTACGTGGGTCTAGAGTCCATCTGCCTCCAAAATCAGTAGTTGGGTGTAGAAGTATGCTTCTCTATTCACCAATACAATGGTAATTACGCCCAAATATCAAATTATTGTGGATCCTCAAATTCATGTTACTATACCCCTGGAAGCTATTAGAACTTCAGTGGCATCAAAACCCTTTTGGTAAGAGAAGCGTTGACTTGTCCAGAGAGAACTTAGATCCTGTGTATGATAGTTATAATTTGGTTTTATTAGCAAACTTAATGTATGCAACAATGAATGTTGGACAAATACCCTAATTGCTTTCATTCGCCCTTTGGCTATTGAAAAAGTAGATGTTGAGAGTTTTGGGGAATTAGAAGGTATTAATATTGCACTTCCCCCACCTTTGTGAAGACCAGCCCTTCTATTGGCCCTAGATTAACTAATGATCAGTGTAAATAAGAAGATCAATTATTGGTGGAATAACCATATCCTTATTAACTTCTGCATATGACTTTGATAAAATGAATGATGTATTACATCAAGTAGATACCGGAGATGCGCCCTCTTTTTGTAATCAATTGTATCTAAAGAGTAAGATTAAAGAATCTAAGCTGATGGTTGAGCTTAAACAACTATTAAACTTCTGGAATTTTATTTCATCCTGTAGTCCCAGGTCTTCTCCCCTTTTATAATTCCAAAAAAGTTTATAGTCATAGAGTAATGATGGATTACTGATGCCTTAACGCTGTTACTAAAATTTATAGTAATCCCCTTCCTCACATCAACAATTCTCTTCAGTTACTTTCTGGCGCCCAATACTTTTCATCTAGAGATCTAGCAAGTGGTTTTTGGCAAATTGAACTGGCACCTAAAGAGTGACTCAAATGTGCCCTAATTGCAAACGAAGAATTGAATGAACCCACCATAATGCCACAGTAATTGTGCAATGCCTCAGCTAGCTTCCAATGCAAAATGTATGGGATTTTAGGTGATCTCAAACTTTTGCGCGTTTTAATTTAGCTTGACAATATAACCGTATACTGAAAGACATACACATTTCATATGATCACCTATGAGAAGTATACAATTGACTCCAGAAAGCTTTGCTAAAGTTGAAACTATAAAAGTGTTCAATTTTCAAAGTGAGATAAGTTTCTTGTGAATTGGGTATAAAGAAAGGAAGTTAAACTCTTTCTGACAAGATTGATGCGATCAAGAAGATGTCATGACTACTACTTTAAGAATTATACAAGTATCTTTAGGTTTGATTAGATACTACCGGCAGTTTATCCCAACAGCTGCTGATTTATCAGAGCCCTAAACTCATCTATTACAAAAAGGAGTACCTTTTGAGTCAAGACCTGAACAAAAAATACATTTAATTATTTTAGGACTGCATTGTGTATTCAGTGAGTTCTAATAAATCCTTAGTTCAATCAGCCTTATATATTGATTAATATACAATTGATTTTGTGGTTGGAGAAATCCTCACTCAACATGATGATGATATGGTAGATCATTCAGTTGCTTACTACAGTAAGATTTTAGTAAGGCAGAGAGATATTATATTGTGACAGGGCAGGCGTTTCTGGCTTTCCTGTTAGCTATTAAACAGTTCCGCCCCTATCTGTATAATCCTTTACTGTAGTCAGCGATAGTGCCTCATTATGGTGGCTACAACAAATGCAGGACCCCAAAGGATGGTTGGCATGCAGGTCCCTTCGCTTACAGAACTATGATTTCTCTATGAACGCCATGCCATACTATCCATCAAAACGCAGGTAGTCTATCCAGGATGCCCGTCTTGACTGTGATTACTCCTGAAGAGGATAGAGCTCATGATCTTATTGGCCATCTGGAAAGATGAGCTTTTGAGACTAAAGAAATACATAATGAACTACGTAAGAAGACTGGAAACACTCATCATAAAGAAGTATTGCTCTAAAAAATCAATGTTTAATGGATCCCCTATATACATCCTTCTTCTTGAACGGAAGTAATTGTGGAAAGACACAATGAAATTGTCCATGGTGCTATTATAAAGACTTAAGAATGGCTGAAGACTCAATATCTTTGGGATAGGATGTTAGAAACCATCAATGAATTCCCTTAAGGCGTGCCTTATTTGCAAGAACCACGATCAACCTGGACCTCAATACAACATAAAATTGTGGCCCCTTCAAACCTTTCAACGTGGTTATTATAGATAGTAAGGCCTTTACTGACAGGGATCCATAGCCATTAGTATATACTGTTGGCTATAGACTTTTTAATTAGATGAGTGAAAGCGATTTTGGTGCCAGCTGCTACTGCTAAAGCCATGGGTTTGTTTTTAACACGTTTTCACACCAGCATGGGTGCCCTCAAGTATTATTATCAGATAATGGTATCAATTTCACTTTGATGGTAATATGGGAGATGACTTCGCTGTTTATTACTAGTAATCATTTGTTGCTCCATATAATACTTCATCCAACGATGTAGTTGAGAATGCTAATGGTACTTTGTTTTTTATCCTGCGAAAGATGGTAACTTCATATCTTCATTATTGACTCATTACCTTCTTAATGCATTGTTGGCTTACATAATAAGATATCACCAAGTTATCAAGATAGCCCCCTTACAGACTTTATAAGGAAGAGAACCCAGATTGCCAAGTAAGGTACAACAGTTACTAGACAACTCTATGCCAGATACCGCTGATTTAATCATGAGAGCTTTAGTGGATAGATAATCTTATTACAGGCTTTTGCTATGGAAGGAATAATGTCCCCAACCTTTAGAGATATTATGCAATCTAATGACAGCCTGTATTACCTGTATTTCAATTAGGAGATTTTGTTATGTTCTACCATCATTGACCAGAAGGTTGACTCAACAAGCTTAACATCACTTGGTCTGGTCCATATCAAATTATTCACAAAGCCAACTCTGAATATTCCTCTACAAATTTGGCCCATGGATCTGTAGTCAATTGAGTTCATGCTCAATTTCTTAGGCCCTATGTCCCTCTTTGATAAGATCTTGAGGGGTATTGTTGGACATAGAAACGATAATGGAGATGAAAATGAATCTATTTCCCAATATGATTCCCTTGGTTATAATTCAAATGATGAAAGATTCATTTTTATACCTGATCCTTACTTGTCAGAATATTCAGCTGTCCTGAAGTGACTGCTTTTGATGTTAATGGACAACATCTAATCTCCTTTAGGAGTTATTTTTTATTGGCATCTCAACAGAAGTTAGTGAAGATCTGGTATGAAGAGTTTAGACGTCCACCTCATTGAAGACAATCCCAAAATCTATATATAAATGTATATGAAGTTTCAACTAAAATTAAACATCACTTATTTTCTATATTATTTTTTTGTTTACAATTTATACAGTGATTCTTCAATAACTACGTGTTGAGGAATATCATGTTTTCTAGATTTTCGGCTTTGAGCCTTCTTTTTTCTCCTTGGCTGGTTGATTACTTTCATGTTGCCTTAAGGGATATCAAACTCAGCCGGTTGACTATTTCCAAGATCTGAGAAGCGTTGCCAACACCTAGAAACTAACAATAAATCCTTAAATGATTAGCGCCAAAATCCAATTGAAACATACAACAAAAACAGGATTATCAAAAAAATAGCTTGGTAATTGAAACACTTGTGATTGTTAGGGAGATCTAAATAGAGCATCAGTAATTAGGCGGAATAAAGTTCTGATGGGTTAGTTAAATCACATTAGAAAAGTAACTAAGAATAGTCATCATATCATATGATAACTCTCACATCCACTAGGTAAATCACCCCAAGTGGATATAGCATATTTTAGTATAACTGATTAATCTGGGTTATGTGGGTATATTGAAACACCAACATATGTTAAGATCAGTCAAAATGGATTTAATGTTTTGGGGACCTGTGTGTAACTGCCACCCCTGTAAGATGAAACAGAAGGATTTCCATTATACTCATTAAACCAAAAAGTAAAGCCTTCAAGGTCTTAGGTCATAATCATTACCCAGGTGCACATGTACAATCTCCCAGAAGCCTAATATGGATACAAGGTGTCAAAAAACCTTAAATAAAGGAGATCTTAACTTGTTTTGGAGTTCTTAATCATGTTCTTACCCTATCCGAGCTACTGTCTTATTTGATAGCCAATATGTAAAGAGAGTGTCTATAACTCCCCAGTTTTAATCTAAGTGGTGCGCGGATCACAGCCACAAAGCCAGGAAACTCGTATTTAGGTTTATGGTAAGAAGGGCACCACAAAGGTCGCCTGACCCAAAATAACCTAGTGCAAGAGTGTATGACGTGTATAGAGAAGTTAGTAATAAGGTTAAAAAAGAGACAATTGGGTGGACCCCACAGTAGCGCCCATAACCAAGCGAAGATATGTGCTAGATGATTTAGGTGCCTCAGTTAGTAGGGGACCAATGGAGCCCAACGGTGCACTTGATCTTGTAGACAATTTTGTAAAAATAGAACGGCAACGTTTTGAAAGACCTCTTTGAGGAGGTCCATGCACATGTTCACCCAAGTAACCATAACAACAAAAACATTAACTAACAGGAATCTTTATTAAGGAGGTCAAACAATGAGGAAGGTTGGCCTCAAGGAGACATAGTCAGACAGTTTTAGGAAATCATCAAATGGTGGAAGTGGTGCTAATCCCAGGCGCACCAATAAACGCACGCTTCCATTGGCCAGGGTACTATATCTCAAGATTTACCAAACTTGAATTATCAATTGTAGACATGACTGATCCAATTTAAAATGCAAAAATTGAACGGGTTTTGAAATTCCAATCACTGAGCAACTGAACTGAATCATCTCCATTAGTAATATAGCTAGTGCATCTTAACGCTCTTGATGTAACACAGGGTCAGTGTCACGCACATCCCTAGACCTACCTGGGATTATCTTGCCTGAACCTAGAGCTGGTCCAGGGCATGTTTGAGGTCAGGAAGGCCTGCTAGCTTCACTTTTTGGATTCCTGACGACTAACTTTATCATTAAAGTTGGTGACCTTAATCATGCCATCTTGCCATGACACAAGATGTATACGTTAGGCCCAAAACCCCAATAGCATTGTACAGCTACCTTCTCTAAAAGATTGACAATGTCTGAGAGCTAAGGGAGCCTATGTGATTTTAGGTCAGAAAAATCTCAAGGTGGCACTAATTAAGACTTCAGTTTTAAAATCTTGACTCCCAAGAAAAAAAGAAGTCAATAAGATACCATAGGAATATGCCAAGTCTTTCCCCTCCTTTATGTATGACATTGTCAAGATGAAAGGGATTTACATAATGTAATGTCATTTTATACTCTACCCATTCAAGAGCTTTATATTGGAAGAACAAAGGAGAAAAAGCCTAAGTTGCTACAGAACTCAAGGAATTACTAGAGTTGCAATAGTTGATATCATCTTGGAGCCCATGAGTATCACCCCTCCTAATTGTCCACAAGAAAGATGGATATTTCCAAGCTGTTATGCGTTACTACAATCTTAGCTTGGTTTAAAGGAAGAAAAGCTATCTATTATAATGAATTAATGACTCACTATGCCTCCTAGCAGGAGCTATGTATCTTTCTTCAATAGATCTTGCCATTGGGCATTAGTAGCTTGATATCACCCCCAATGATCAAGACAAATGTGAACTAATCGCCAATAAGGTAATATTTTGTTCTGACTCAAATTCCACAAGGGCTATGAAATGCCTCGTTCCCCTTTCAACAATATATGTAAAGACTGCATTGGTGACCTAAAGTTATTGTGTGTAGTGGGTTAACTTGACAGCATCATGATATTCTCCAAGACCTTCAATAGACATATAGAGCATCTCCTTCAGGTCTTTACTCAACTAAGTCAGGATTCCAATAAGCTCAAGCTCTTAAATACTCGCTCTTTTACACACAAGTGGAGTTCCTTGGGTATTAAGTCACTAAGAATCAGAACCAACACTTTAAAAAAAGTTTGTCAAAATAGAAAAGATGATCCCTCCCTATTGACTTAAAGACATCATATTGTTCCTTAGTATGTTAGGGTAGTACAGACAGCAATTCCATGGTTTGCTATAATCACAAAGACATTTTTTACTTACTTAAAAAACGTCTTTTGAAAATGAAATCCTGAAAATTATAAAGCATTTAATCTCATTAGGACTGCATTAAGTTCACAACCTGTCCTCATACATCCAAAGTTTGATCAGCCTTCTTGATATATACCAATGCCAGTGATGTAGCTGTAGGGACCATTGTGGTCCAGTCAAATGATCAACAAGTAGATCAAATGGTAAGCTACTTTATTAAACCCTCCTAAGTCTATGCAGAACTACAGCTCTACTGAACAAGAAGCTTACCCGTGCTTATCACTACTAGGCATTTTAGAAATTATCTATATTGAGCTCACCTTACCATCATAACCAATTATGGATTTTGCAGATGGCTACAACTGATGAATGATCCAGAAGGGAGGTTTGCTAAATGGTTCAACAGCATCAGAGTAAAAACACTACTATATTTCAATGTTCCAGTACTACCCACCAGTGTGTAGATAATTTGTCAAGAGTGCTGACCTTACCCATCTTTATACTTGATGAAGACCGCGTTTATAATTTGAATGATTAAAAGGACAATGGGAGCAGAGACACTAGAGATTAAGAATTGACTGCAATCTATGAAGATAGACATCCAGTTTAAAAATAATTTTTACAAATTATTTAATGGAGAATCTTTCTCTTATGTGTGATCTTCCTAGAAAAGTAAAGTCATTCTTGAAGGTCAATTAAGTGCAGAACATGGAGCGCCAAGAGAACGTATGAGTGGTTAAATAATTGATAATATGAGTCTGGATGCTTAAAAAGAGAAATGAGTTATTAGATATATGATTAACCTGCATGAGGAAATCTTTATAGGTCACCGCTATCAGTAATAAATTTAGGTTAATTCACTAAACACTTACATGGCCAGTGTTGATGTAGTATGCCTTTATCACGAGTCTCCTTTTTCATCATTATATGCTACTCGCCATTCACCATCTAACTAAGTAGTTCCAAGCTTTCTATGTCCCAGACATCATCAAAAGTAATGCCATCGTTCTTCTTCTGCTCCATTTTCACACAACATGGATGCATAAGTGTCTTACTATCTGACATGTTAAATTATTATAGCATAATCTTTTCAATAACTAACGTCACTGTTTGGTATCAAAAAACACTTTAATTCCCACTAAAATTCTTTAAATAACGGGACTGTATCATGAGGAATGGTACCCTTTTATTGATTCTGCATAGGAGCGCATCTTTCATTCCAGTAATAGAAACAATATCTTCCATCCGCTTTTAAAAAATTATTGACTAAATATTAACCAAGTATCATGTTTCTATTCAGGAAATTTATGGTGATTAAACATGTTTACATAGCAATATCTAACTTCAGACATACTCTTATAGATCTGAAACTGCTGAGTTAACCCTGAGGCACTGGCCAAAGTATCTTTGGTACAAGCGCTTCACATTCAAGGGAACGTTATGACCACTACAAATGAGATTACAAAGTCCGTTGCTCATACACCAGTCACACCCACCTTCAAAATTTAAGATCTTACAATTTTATCATTGCCCTGGCGGATGTTTTGACAAGCTTAACACCTCCTGGGCAGACCCATATTGAATCTTATACAAGTATGGGGCTCAGTTTTTCCAACAAAGGTGTAGTTCAGGGCATTGTGGTGAATATGTTTATCCTACTTTCTTCCTGGCATATGTTCACCTACAACATAATCTTAGGGGCACTGTCAAAATTAATGATAAATTATGATCATAATTTATTATATTTATAGTATTGAGTGGTTTAGACACCCTCATCTAGATTCAAGCCTTGTAAAATCTTGGGGTTTCTAATGGTGCACAAGTTCACTTAACTGGTAATCATATAAATAATATATAGACTGTTAGGTTTACGATGATAAATAGCCCAGTTGGGTTCTTAGACTTGAGTGATTTTTTTCCTCACTCTGGTAAACCCTGATAAAAAAGCGAGTTTCTACCTCACTTAGGGTAATTCCTGACAGATAAATGATTTTGACCTCACTTGCAGCAAATGATACTTAAGAAATGAATAACTTCTCAACAACTTCAACCTGAAGTAAACACGATAAAAAATTGATAATTCTAGATTATCTGCAATTCTAAGTTAAAGGTTTTATTTGTATGTAGGGATAATATATAGGGCAAGAGTGTTAGAAAACAAGTGACATATCAATAATGACAATTTAAAGTTTCCTTGGCACACCTAGCCAATAAAAATATGTACTGTTTAAGGATTGGAATAGAACTAGATGATTTTTATAAAAAATAGTATCAAACGCCATTATTAATCAGCTACAAATCATCTATTACAACCAAAATGATTTAATATAAGCAAAGCCAATTTCAAAAAGCCAACTAACTAAGTACCACATTGTTGGCAACAGTTGTCTAATATACTGATATTGGACAGGATAAGTAGCATAACAAACGTTTGACTCAGGCAACTAAATTGAAGCCTAGACTCAATTAGAGTCAAATGAATTATCTGTATAATTTCTCGGAGAAATTTATTTGGCACAGATCAAATCAACTCTAGGGGAAATTTTTGACAGAACAAACGAGCCTAAGATACCCCAAGATAACGTCCTGACTAATAAAACTGAAGAATCATCAGTAGGTCAAGTGACAACTACTCTAGGTGGCAAAGGAGGTAGTAAATTAATATGAATTCATAAAAGGGTAAGAAACAATAACCTGTCCAATGATCAACTAAAGTGATACAAATTCTCATTTAACTTAGTATATTCAACTTACATTTTCCCTGTAAGAATATGATAAAAAGACATTATACCATCTGGAATGTACTGCCTGATCAAGAGCTTCTCTTCCAGAATTCCCCTTTATTAATTTTGAAATCTTTTCCTTTTGGTTTATATTGTTAGATGTGACATATAAGAACCCTTATTATATACTATAATAAAGTTATGTAATTAATTCTATATTTTGGTTTGGTACTTGACTTCAGTAATTTCATTTCACCGTACTTACCATAGGACGGATACTCTAGTGGTTGGGACATAAGCGGTAAATTTGTGCTTTACAAATAATAAGATACTTATCATGCATCTTAGATGGCTTCAAATATTGACTGTCGGGCTTCTTGATGTATCACCATCAAGCTCAAAAATTCAAGCTTAACAGTCTTGTGGTCACTACTGGGGCTCAGTCAATGCTCAACAATACCTGAAACTAGTTGATCGGACCATGGAAGAGATCACAACTGATAGTGTAACCTGCTGGGTGCACAATGGAAATAGTGAAGAAGAATTCAAACGGGATGTCCACCCATCATCATTTATTAAGAAGTTCAAGAAAATCTTATTGAGATTTCCCAAATCTCGTTGTCTTACCTGATTTAATAAAGAAGACTGAGAATTACTTTAGGAGCTTTATATAATAAGAAAACTCCAGTATCAAAAAGGGAATCTCCATATATAGAACTCTCATGAACCTTTATGAACCCAGTGCTCTCCCAGAGAGTTATAAATTAAGTGCAAAACTATCTCACTATATTTTGTGATTTGTACATCCAAAACTTTTTCATATCGTGAATTTACTAGGAGTACATAATGAAGGACACCAACATCATATCAAATCCCAAGGGGCCTTATTGATGGCCTACAAGCCGGTATAAATTTTAGCATCACAAAGTATAGGGGATATCTGCCAATTTATACGTGAACCATTCCTATATTATCCAATTCCATAATTAGAAAGGGACTATTGATTCCAGAGTTATCAAGTATGTGGAGGAAGCTATGAAGCTTCTCTGTTAAAAAATCTCTTAATCAAACTAAATTACCAAAAATTACACAATGCTTTCACTGAAGAGCTACAAAGACAAGATATTGAGGCCCATGGACTAGTATTCAATCTTCTACTAGACATCAGCAGGAGGAGACAAATCTTCCTCTTTAATGCCCAGCTAGAGCAATCCCTACGGCGAATTGATGAGCTATAGACCATTGAACCAATAAAATTTCTACAGTGTCAAGAAAATAATATAGATCAAGTAACCTATGTCAAACGAAATTTAGCAAACTGTGTGACTCAGGCTTCTACTCTTTTCATTGCTTATTGACTTGACAAATAGGAGAAGATTTGAAAGGCAAAGCCCCATATGAGAGGTCATTAACCAAGTCTATTGTCACACCAATAAAGCTTAGAAACTCCGTAATACTCTTACAAAAGAGTTAAAAGCCAAGACTGACAAGCCTCAATAGTTCACTGAATTTAAGGAGATGAAGGAGGACTTGAATTGGCTCATTTAATTATTAGATGATGAGAACAAACTTTGTAAACATACCACTAATCCGCTTGCCAACAAATTCACGATCTAGACATCCGCGTTAATAACTTGGAGAATGATAAAGTTGTCCTTAAAAGTAGAATAAATCTACTAGATGATGCTCTAAGACTTACCCTGGAGAAAATGTAGCAACATCTCAATCCTCTATAGGACCAAATACATCACCTCAAACAGTAAGTTGAACAGAGAGAAAATTTCACTAAAATTTTTAAGTTTTCAGCTTCTAGATACACTTCGTTATAAGATTGGAGGCCACTACTTTTTAGCCTATGTTCAAGGACAAGTTTAAACCTGTCAAAGGGAATATCGCATATTTTCTCTACTTCTATGAAGCCATAATGAAAGGTGCAACTGATCAACAAAAGATTAAGGATATTTTATCTTGTATAATTCATATGTCTCAAGAGGTTATGGTGCCTCATATGGACTACCTGAATACCTGAAGAGAAGTGAAAGAGGCTCTCATCAAAGAATTTGGGTCAAAGCAGAGCCTGAGTATAAAGAAACAGGCCTTTATGAATTTTCTACTACACCAGAATAAAACGCTTGCTAAATTCGCTGATTATTTTTTATATAGAGGCCCAAATGCTATTGACCTTAAAGATGCTTAAATTGGATGATTCCGTAGTTGATGTCATTACTGGTTTACATATTAACCCCAACCTAGCCATACACATCACATCTATCAAATGAAGCTATAATTCCTTTTTACCTATTAAAAGATTTACTCGAAGTAGTTGATATACATAAGTCAGATACCTTCTGAAAAGCATCCATGAAGCCTAGAGTGTATACTTTGGAGGAAGAAAACCTTAGAAGGAGGAGTAGCAAGATGCAACTTATAAAAGAAGAACAACTATATCAAAGATATGAGTATCAAGTAAAATCCTGACCTTGCTAAGTATGGAAAAGGAAGGTCAGCTTAGGTTCAGGTACCTCAAAAGCAGATTGACCTGAAGTATCTGAAAGTGAAACATTTCTAAGTGCTCATAACGTTTGCCTTGATTATGAACCTGACGATGACTCTGAAGAAGGTCACAATGATACAGGTTATTAAATTTAGATTCACCTCTGAGATCGCCATTCCAGACCATTAAAATGCTAGTTTTTTTACAAAAAAAGCTGTGGTTCCCAAAGGCACTTAACTTAGTTAGATTATTGGGTGCCCTAGGATAATTGATACATTTAGCAATGCTAATCAGTACCTTGTCTTGTTGACTTGACCCATCTCAAGCATTCACAGTCTTCTGGAGATCAAGAATATCAAACATGATACAACAGAAAGCTCAGTGCATCATTCCGCCTCAAGTGGTCTTAGCCCTTATACCGAAGTTTTGAGGAACCATTACCAGGTAAAAAAAGTATTTAGAAGTTCAAAGTTTTGTTTATCATGGAAATGGACCACCTATCATTGTTATCTTATTCTAACTCATCATGAAAATTAAGCTCGCACCTGATCTCAAATACACTTGGGAGTATAAGCCACAGATCCAAATAACACCAAGGCGATACATGCAATCATCTCTGCCAATCTGATTTTGGAAAATTATTATTCTCAGCTCTCACAGTTGCTCTGGACAAAGCCAGTATGACATACTTATCAAGACACCATCTATGTTCAAATATGAAAGAGTTGTTAATATGAAAATAGATACCTAACATACCTCCATTATAAAGGTCCCCTTTTACTAGATAATGAAGATTCTGGCAAGAAAGATTACTCTTGTCTGATCAGGTACCCTGTTTCCAATTACTTTATCAATATTCTACCTCTGGAACAAACATGAAAAAAATTACCTGGCTAATTATATGCAGCAGAGGGTATACCATTTTTATGCCACCAATAGGTAAAAATTAAACCAGGCGAATGAAACGTGGTTTCCACCAACATAACCCTGAATATTCTCAAACTGGTAGCTACACATTACTAACATTGAGGGAGTAAATAGGTTTGAACCTAGAGTTTTACCAGAGAACCATGACCCAGCTATCAGTGGCCATTGAGCTATCACTTGGAAAACTTAACCAATAATGATACTCTAGTCAAGAAGCATAAGAGATTGGGAAGTGCAATTACTCTGCATTGAAAGGTTTACAAGACACATTTTTTATAAATAATCACCTTAATTTTTGCCTGTTTGTGAAAATTTAATTTACGCTATCTCTCAAGTCAAAATATCCGTTAAGTTAAATCAGGAGGAATTTAAGAAAGTGCACAAATTAGTTTAAGACTACCAAAAAATTTCCTTACTTCAGATGTCCACTATGGTCACATAAAACATTGGACACATAATATCGATGTAGGAGATTCACTTTTATTTAATTGAAGCCAAATAGTATGTTGAAAGTAGAGGATCAATACATGAAGATGTAGCTTACGCAATTATTGGTTTCCAGCTTACTTGTGTCCTCCCAGAGTCCTGGACATTAACGCTGTTAATAATAAAGAAGAAGAACGGTGGTCACAGAATATAACGATGTGTTATAGGAAGCTAATCAGTCTCAATATTAGGACAGTTATTCACTTCCATGATCTGAAAATTCTCTGGCCCAACTCTGTAGCGCAAAATTTCTTATCTTCTATGGAACTCGCCAGCTGCTTATGGCAGATGGATCTATCACCAGAAGATTAAAAAAGATGCATGTTGATATGACTGGAAGAATTTTTAACCTACCTGGCTCTCTCAGCAATTTTGCAGCGTTCTCGCCTCATTAAATGGGTGATGGATCACATCATAAAAATCTTAACTTAGTATCTGATAAATTATTTATATGACATAACGGTATTATATAAAACATTAACTGACTTTCTAGACCACCTCAAGTCAGTATTAACGACTGAAAAAGAGCCAAATAAAGTTAAAGCATGAGATATATACTTTCTTTCAGCAGCACTGTATTTTTTAAGACATACCAAATCAAATGAAGAAATTCGACCCTTGTATGATAATATTTAAGCAATTTTTAAGATTCCTGAGCTGAAGAGGTTTGAGTCATGTAAATATTTCTTAGGAATGATGTGATAATACTATTGATTTAACTATATTTTTGCTAAAATCGCTGAGCATCTTGTCCATTTGCTTTCCAAAAACCCCTTAAATATGGTGGTTAGAGAAACGAACTGAGTTTAAGTCAATGAAGAGCTTGTTGAAGAAATGACCAATATTATGACATCTAGATTATGGAAAGCCATATATTCTGTTTAATGACGCCTTTGGCTTAGCTATAGGTGCCATCTTCTATCAATAGGAAGATTAAGGCATTGACACCCAGAGTCCTATCTTAGCAAATTACTTATCAAATCTGAGCAAAATTATAGCATCACGGAGAAAGATTGCTTAGCTCTTCTCCTGGGTGGAACTTTTTTGGCTTTTATTGTGTGGTATGAACTTTAAAGTTGTGATAGACCATGCTTCTCTGTAGAAGCTGCAGAACATGAAAGATCTGAAAGGAATATTAGCCCGCTGGGCTCTCAAGCTTCAGCACTACATGAATATTATCCAATGAGATGAAATGAAGCACATGAACGTAGATGGAATGACTTGACTGCTCATACTTTATTTAAAAAATAGAAAAGCTGACCAGGTTAAACGACCTACTCATGAAGCCAGACTCTTAGGAGGGTAAGATGAACCAGCTCAGAAGATCTAAAATGACAAGCTCAAAAATGAGAGTTCTTAATGGATCACTTTACATGAAAAACAGAATTAACTGGCAACCTTACTTGTAGCCTTTGGAAAGGGTACCAGTTATAATGGAATCCCAACATACCTTAAGACATGGAGGAGCTAGAAAAGCTTAATAATGGATGAAAGACCGCTACTATTGGGAAGGAATACTGGACTTAATAAAAAGACTAAGACGCTTGCATCACTTGTAAAAATCACACACCGCATAAGGTTGAGCACAAGTATCAGCCCATGACCCCTCAGCAGCCATTTCATACCATCATTTTAGACATCATAGGCACATTGCTTAAATTTGCAGGATGATTTGATACATCCTTGTAGGGATTGATCATTTCACAAAGTTGGTCAAAGCAATTGTTATTATTGTGCAGACTGCTAAAGCTACCGCTTTTTTACGCTAAGATATTTACTAGGCATGGTTACCCCACAGTTACTGCTATGTAATAATGGGAAGGACATTACTTCAAGAGTTGTTAGGGTCTTAGCTATAAGCATAGGAACTCAACAACTATTTATCCACGTCTTACAACCCATCAATCAATGGGTATCCCATAAAAACCAATGGAACACTGGTTTCAGTATTATGCAATATGGCCACTTCTGATCAAGTACACTGGGACTAATGGCCCCCAAGTGTGTTAAAGCTTTTCAAGTAACTTTACATAAAATTATCGAAATGTCTCCTTTTAAGGCTTTATATTGAAATAACCTGTATCATTGATTTAATAGATCGTGAAATTACCAGTGACATCACTGAAGAGCCTGGGAAAGTGCTAGGAGACTATCTCAGAGAATAATTTGATTAAAATCAGAGGCGATGACAAATTTAGCCTTGTTGGTTACAAGAGAAAGTCAAACTGTGGATGCTTCTCACCAACCTTTGCCCACATTTAAGATCTTTAGACTTAGTCCTGTACTACAATAATTGTATAGAACCTCATAGTGGAAAATTAAAATTCCATTTGGGATGAGCCATATACTATAACTTATTAACGTGGAGACAAATATTCAATCAAGTTCTGTAGAAACTAGAGTGACTATCAACTGTGTCCATAGAAGATTCTTGCATCAGTACTCACCTGCCAATAATCTTAAAAGGGTGATATTGGATATTCTGATATTGGTTATAATGGGAAGAATATCAACCTTTTGACTCTTAAAACCAAGTTAATGTCTAGACCCAAGAAAGGGTTAAAGTAAATAGCTCAGTGTTTTACGCTAAGATTTTATCTTTAGCACTGCTCTAATTTACTTTTGGGGAATTTTGACAGACCAAATAGAGCCTAAGATACTCCAAAGAAGTTCTGCCCAGTCAAATTTCAAGATCTTCAATAGATCAGGGGAAAACTTCTCAAGGTGTCACTTGAGGCAGTAAATTAAGCTAAGCCCACAAATGGGTAGAAATTAAGAATCTTCCTAATGATCACCCTGAGTGATACCAAGTTTTATAATACTTGGTATACAACTTACAAGTTTTGCCTTAAAAAATATGATTTAATGACAATATGCCATCTATAATGCTGCGCTTGACAAAAACAGCTTTTCCAGTTTTCACCTCCCTTAATTTTATTATCCTTTTCCTTTGGGGTTTATAATGTTAAATGTTAAATACAAAAACCCCTATATTATACTATAAAGTTTTGACTTTAATTATATATCTTTTTTTTTTAGTACTAGATGGTCCCAACCCAAGGGGGGATTCATCGATGTAATTATATATCTTTTGGTTCTTGACTTAAATAAAACAATTTCGCCATTATTTCCATAGGATGAATACTCTAGCTGATGGGACATAAGCAGTTATCTAACAATCTTTAAATTAAAAAATATACTTGTCATTTATTCTTAGATGGCTTCAAATATTGACTGTTGGTATTCTTGGGCATAGCACCATTGAGCTTAATAATGGAAGCCCAAAAACACTCCCTGGCTAAGCTATTATTGTAATTGACATCAGATTTGTATCCTTTGTAGATTACAATTAATCATCTAATAAGTATCTTTAATAAACAACCAATTGTAAATAAACAATTGTAAAAGGATCAAACTATAAGCATATATATTTTCAAAGATATATAAATTAAAGCTTACCAATATCAGGATGGATATTGTGGTCATATAAAGATTCCCACTCATCCCCTGCTTGACCAGATTATAAAGCTATATCCCATTCTTCCTAATAACACACAATATGAACATTATTTGGCCTATCTAACTGAAATAGATGTTAATCTCTTTTGAGAGACGTCAAACTGGAGTACTTATGTTTATAAGTTTAATGGTGCTATGTCCAAGAAGCCCAAAAGTCAATACTCAAAGCCAATTAAGTCGCACAACTAGTATATTTTTTAAAAAGTGTTAAGTAACTAGTTAGGTCCCATCAGCTAGAGTATCCATCCTATGGAAATACGGCGAAAGGGACTTACTAAAGTCAAGAATCAAAAACGAGGCATAGAATCAACTACATAGCTCTATTGTAGTATAAATTAGGGGGTTTTATATGTCCCAAAACAACATAAACCTCAAAGGAAAAGTATTATTAATACTAATCGGGGTGACACCTGAAAGGGAGGCTTGGTCATTAAATACAATCCAGATGGTATAATGGCTTTGTATCATAATTTAGATTGGGAAAATCAGTGAGTAGAATACCAAGTCAAATGATGCCGTGGGTCACTTAGGTTGATCAATCGCAGCTTCTTGATTATTACCTTTTTTTCAGGTCCATCAAAATTTGCTCAAGTGCTACCAAAAGTAGTTGTCACCTGATCTTCTGAGTATTCAATCATTTTGATGAGGTAAGAATCCATCTTGAGGCATCTTTGGCTAGATCTGGTCTGTTGGATTTGTCCTAGAGTTAAGTTAGAGCTGTACTGACTATTGATTTCTTCAGGTAAGTTATTGAGGTAATTGATTTAAGAATCCTCTCATTTTTAGGTGTTGATTTGGGTAATGGAGCAAAAATGTTGATATTCTTCCAACATGTAAATATCAGAATATCTGACATTACCTCAAAGAATTTTGGTGGGGTGAGTAATGATACAAGAATCAGCTAGGAATGCGGTTACTTAGTACTCTAGTTATGAAAGACTTAATTGAGTATTTATCCCCTTGTTTGTAAGTGATAGCATTTGGCCGGTTCCTAATGTGATCTAATTTCTCTCATTGGGGTGCTATCTAATTTGTGATACTACAGGACTAAGTCAGAAATCTCAATGGCGGTAAAGATTGGATAGTGACATTTTCTGCTTGACCTTCTCTTGTAAACGTCTTAGATAAATTTGCCATTGCCTCAATTTGAAGATCTATTAACTTCTGAGCTAATTTCTGTATCCTTTCTCAGTCTCTTTAGTAACATCGTTGGTAACTGAATGAGCTAAAAAGTGTAGATTTCAGTGTCTCTTCATATAAGGTATTGAAGGGAGACAATTAGGTAATATCATAAGGTATATCTGGTAAACCATCAATGTTCTTGGGAGCTATTGGTCTTAGTGTAGTGAATTGTTAGTTGCTACCATTTATAGTATTTAGACCAGAATCTCATTTGATATTTCTCCATTCCCGTTAGTTAATGAGTTTTGAGGCGTTGAAATAGTTGTTGAGTTCCCATCTCATATTAAAATCCTTACAAAATTCAAAGTAAAGTTCATTCCATTATCACATAGCAGTACCTGTGGTCAGCTATGCCTAGTAAATATTTTAGTTTTTAAAAAAGCAGTAGTTTTAACTTTTGCATGAAAATGGCAATTTCTTTGACCCATTTCATGAAACAATTTATCCATACTATGATGATTTAGTTTCCTCTTGTAGATTCAGGTAAAAGACCTATGGCATCTAGAATGATGGTGTGAAACGGCTGCTGAGGGGTCATGGTCAGATACATGTAGTTAGCCTTATTCAGCGTCTGCTTTTTTTAAAAAATGGTGCAAGCATCTAAGACTTCCACCACAGAGTCCAGTATATATTCCTAGTAGTAGCGGTCTTTGATCCATTATTAAGTTTTTATAGGCCCTCCATGGCCTAAGGTATGGTGGGATTCCATTATGACTGGTACCCATTCCAAAGGCCGCAAATAAGATAGCCAGTCAAATCTAATTTTCTTTTATAGTAATCCGTCTAGAACCATTATAATTTGAGCATCTTCTTATTGGAGTAATCTTCTTCCTCTAAAGAGACTGGATTCAAGAGTAGGTAATTCAACCGTTCAGCTTTGCTGTTGTCAAGATATAGGAGGGGCATTTAAGTTAGTACATCTATGTTTATATGTTTGCTCTAGCTCAGTGTTCATATGTATGTTGTAGTGCTGAAGCTTGAGAGCCCATATGGATAGTCTTCCTGTCAGATCTTTCATTTTCTGCTAACAGTTTAGGAAATCTTGGTTGTCACAACTGTAAAGTTCATACCATACAAAAAGGACCAGAAATGTTTCACTGACAGGAGAACATCTAAACAATCTTATTCTATGACGTTATAATTTCGGTCAGCTTTAGAAAGCGCTTTGCTATACTATGACACTAAATTGTCAATGCCATTCTCATCCAATCGAGAAAGGATGGCGCATATATAGCTAAATCAGAGGCGTTGAAAAATTGACACATGACATCCCATAGTCTGATGTCATATTATTGGTCATCTCTTCAACAAACTCTTAATTGATTTGAATGAAAATTCGTTGCTCTACTTACCATATTAAATGGTTTTTAAGCTAGCAGTCGGACAAGAGTTTTAGAGAATTGAGAAAAAATAGGGATTAACTGATGGTAATATCACATCATTTTTAAGGATACCTGCTTGTCTTGAAGGCTATTTGGCTCAGGCACTTTGGAGATTGCTTCAACCTTAATGTACAAGGCTTGAATTCCTTCCCGAGAGATGGCGTGACCTAGAAATTCCAAACCTTATTGAAAAAAGGTACACTTCACTAGTTTTAGTTTAATATAATTCTCTATCAGTCGTAGGACACTGACTTGAGGTGGTCTTGGATGGTGAACTTTTTGAAATACCGTTTGTCATCTATATAAACAATCACATAGCTGAGTTTAAAATATTGCATGATGTGATCCAACACCCATTGTAATGAGGCTAGAGAGATGCAAAATTTCTGAGAGAGCCAGGTAGGTAGAATTCTTCAAGTCATATCAACATGCATCTTTTTTGATCTTCTGGTGATAGATCCATCTGCCAATAGCAGCTGGCAAGTTCCATAGAAGATAAAAAAATTTGCGCTAGAGAGTTGGGCCAGAGAATTTTCAGATCATGGAAGTGGATAACTGTCCTAATATTGAGACTGGTTATCTTCCTATAACACATCGTTATATTCTGTGACCACCGTTCTTCTTCTTTATTATTGACAGCGTTAATGACCAGGACTCTGGGAGGACACAAGTAAGCTGGTAACCAATAATTGCGTAAGCTACATCTTCATGTATTGATCCTCTACCTTCAACATACTACTTGGCTTCAATTGAATAAAAATGAATCTCTTACATCGATATTATGTGTCCAATATTTCATGTGACCATAAGGGACATCTGAAGTATGAATTTTTTTGGTAGTCTTGAACTAATTTGTGCACTTTCTTAAATTCCTCCTGATATAACTTAACGGATACTTTGACTTGAGAGATAGCGCAAATTAAATTTTCACAAACAGGCAAAAATTAAGGTAATTAATTAATAAAAAACGTACCTAGTAAATCTATCAATGCAGAGTCATTGTACTTCCCAATCTCTTCTGGTCCTTGACAAGAGTATCATTATTGGTTAAGTTCTCAAGTAATATCTCAATGGGCCACTGATAAGCTGGATTAAGGACACCTGGAAAATTATTGGTTCAAACCTACTTATCCCATCAATGTTAGTAATGTGTAGCAATCATTTGGATGGTTATACTCAGGGTATGTTGGTGGCCACCACTCTTTTTCTACTAGTTTAATCTTTACCTCCTCAGTGGCATAAATTGCTATGTACTTTGCTGCATCTGCTGAGTTGGGCAGCTTTTTCGTGTTTATTCAAGAGTTAGAATTTCTCAAAGGTAAATTGGCTACAGGGTACTTTTTAATTAAGTTTAATCCTTCATGCTGGAGTCTTTATTATCTAAGATAAGGGGAATCTCATAGTTGAGTATTGATATGTATCCTTCTTTCAGCTTGATGACTCCTTATATTGTATTATAACTTGCGTCCTGATGGGAATATCTATTTGACTGTTGTCCAGGGCAACTGCGGGAGCTATAAATTAACCTACAAACTTAGATTGGCAGTGATTAGTAAGCATCTATCACCTTTTTTTTGTTGGACTAGCTGTACTGTACTCTTAAGTGCATTTGAAGTCAGGGTCAAGTTTGAACTTCTTGATTTGAGATGACACAACGTTAATAGGTGATCCCATATTCAAGTTAGCCATAACTTTGAGCTTCATAGTTACCACTTTCACCTGGGTAACGGTTCCTCCAAACTTTAGTGGAAGGGCTAACACCTTCTTGAGGAGGAACTTTTTATTAAGCTTTTAGGCAGTCTCAGGATACCGTTTCTTGATCTTCAGAAGACTGTGAATGTTGAGATGGCTTAAATAAGTATGGCAAGAACTGATCAGCATCACTGGTTGCATAAAAAATGGGTGCACTCTATAACTTGACTGAGTTAAATGCCTTCAGGAACCTGGGCATTGTCAATATTTTTCTGCATTCTAATGGTCCAGAATGACAAGTTCATAAGGTGAACCTAAAATGTAATAACCTCTGTATTTATGACCCCATTTAGAATCATCACCAAAATCAATTTCAATGCAAGCAAGATGAGTGATTGGCATTATTTCATTTTGGGTACTTTGGGTCATTTAACTTTAGAGGTAACTGACTCTAAGCCGACCTTCCTTTACCATCCTTGGCAAGGTCAAGGTTCTTCTTGAAGCACATATCCTCGTTATGGATATTCTTCTTGTAGTAGTTGAATTTTGGCTTTTCCACTTTCTTAGGCTTTGCTTACTCCACAGTGTCTACTCTGGGTTTTATGAAGGCATTTTGTGAGGTCTCTGACTTGTGTATGTCACCTACATCAAGAAGGACTTCTTTGACGTCTAGGATAGAGTTGAAACTATACTTAATAGACGTGATTTGAATGGCAAGGTCGGGGTACTATGTACCTCAGCAATGTCAGCAGCTCAGAATTGTCCAGAGTGATCATCTTTAAGATCAACAGTGTTTGGACCTCTATAAAAGCGGTCAGCAAATTAAGGTGAGAGTTTCATTTTGCCTTATCGTGGTTCTCAAGAAGGCCTGTTTCTTCATACTCAGGCTCTTCTTTGTGCCAAATTCCCTTTTAAGCCTCTTTAAGTTCTCTCCAGTTATTAAGGTCCTCCATGTGAGGAGCTATAACCTCTTAAGCCATACAGCTTAAATAAGAATAAATTTGCTTAAGCTTTTGATGATTGGTCTCTCCTTACATTGTGGATTCATATGTTGCATAAAGGTGTGTTACTTCCTTCACCAGGTGTAACTTGTCCTTGAAAGTGGGCTTAAAGGTAATAGCCTCAAATATGGTAATGATGTGCACTCCAGGAGCTTTGAATTCTATAATTTTAATTCTTAAATCACTTTGTTCAACTTGGCGTTTGAGTTGATGTATTTGGTCCCTTTAGAGCATTAAGATGTTGCGCCAGTTCTTCCAGAGTAAGTCTTGGCGTAACATTGTTATATTGATTCTTATTTCAAGGACAACTTTATTGATTTCAAAAGTTCTTAACACAGAAGTCTAGGTCATTATTTTGTTAGCGAGAAGATGAGCAGTATGTTTGCAATAGCCTTTTCTCATCCTTCAATACTCTAATGCACCAATTCAAGTTTTCCTTCATTTCTTTGCATTTGGTGCTCTAAGGAGGCGTGTCAGTTTTTGCTTTTAACTCTTCTGCAAGTTTACTCCAGAGCCTCTCAGCTTCATTAAGGCGATGATAGACTTGTTTATTGTCCTCCTGGCTGTGGCTTTTTCTTTATAAGTCGCTTTCTAACTTTTTGAGTCACTCATTAATGAAAAGAGTAGAAGCCTGAGTTGCATGGTCTACTAGATTCCGTTTACCATGGGCTACTTGAAAAGAAGATGTCCTGTGGCACTGATGAAGTTTCAGAGTTTTGATGGGCCTCACGCTTATCAATCTGTCATAGGGCCTTCTCTAGCTATGCCTTAGGTACAGAAATTTGTCTTTCCTTCTTTCTGATAACAGCTAGTAGAAGCTTGAGCTTCCATTGCTCCATGAGCTTAACTATCTCGTATCATAGCTCTTCAATTATTACATCAAGTAATCACTTGGATTTTAAATTAACTTTGTTAATTTTTCAAAGGTGCTTTTTAACTTCTTCCACATACTTAATGGCACAAGAACCAATAGTCTCCCATTTATTTATGGGGCCAATAATGTAGGAACAGTTAGCTATAATCAAATAGTAGACATTTTCTATACTTTGTGATGCTACAGTATATATATCTGCTTGTAGGCAATCCATAGGGCCCCTTGGTTTTGATATGATGGTGGAGTTACTCATTATGGACTCCTAGTAAATGCATGGTATGATAGATTAAGGGTTTAAAAATCGCAGATATGTTAATATTGATTTACACTTATTTTAGAACTCTACAGGAGATAGCTGGATTTTACAGGTCCATGAGAGCCTTGTCCACAATGGATGCCCTTTTACAGTTGCCTCTTTCTCCTAGGTTAATGATTCCACAAACTTATGCTTAAACTCGCTTGTTGGAGATCCAAGTAAGACGACAAGATTTGGGAATCTTTATAGTTTTTTTGAACTTCTTTAAACGTGATGAGGGGTGGACTTCATGTTTGATATCTTCTTCACCAATTTCATTGTGCACTCAGCTGGTGACACTATCATTTGGGCTATCTTCCATGGTGCAATCATTTAGTTGCAGTTAAAGTTTCGCATTGACTGATCTCACCTGTAGTGAGCACCAACCTGTAGGATTTCCATTTTTAAGCGTAATGATGCTATGCCCTGGAAGCCTGAAAGTCTTTACTTGAAACTAATTAATTTATATGACTAGCATAATTCTTTAAAGGGGTGCCAAATCACACTTAGGTCCCGTCAGCTAGAGTATCCACCATATGGTAAGTACAGAGAAAGGGACTTATTGAAGTCAAGTATTTTATTTAACCAAGGTAAGTCAACCAGAGGACGGACATTAATAAAACTCAAAACCTAAATATAAACCTTGTCCAAATAAAATGAATAAACCGCTCAAAATGAGCAGATGACACACAAAAACACAATGAGATGGGACAGCAGGAACCGCTTATCCCATCATGGCAGAAGGGGAGGGGGATCAGGGGGCTCATCAGCAGCCTCTACTTCATCCCAAAGCAGGTTATGTACTATAGCGAAGAGCAAGGGCGTCAGGCGTCAGCGGGATGTGGAATAAATTTACAATGATTGGGCTGGTAGGAATACAGCTGTTGTACATAAGAGTTCTGACGTATTTGGCCAAAGCTGCTTCAGCTTTTGTGCATGCGTTGGGTATCTTTATAAATGTGGCAATATTGGTACAGGTAATCTTTGATTTGGGATTCCGCATTACCACTGCCACGTGCTGGATGGCATTGTTGGCAACCTTTTAAGCTTTGATCAAAATATTTTTTCGAATCTTAATGGCGGTGGAGGGAATAATGGGAGGAGGGATTCCTCCTGCGAGCATTGCCACTGATTTGGCAGTAGCTTTGCAGAGAGGACAGCTATCTGGCTTAGCCGTTGCTTCAACAGCCAGCTGGTGGTCGCCGCAGAACGTTTTGGCGTTTTGCTGGGGGGAGTATAAATGTGGGAGTAGCTCACCACAATGGTCAATAAACACAAACTGCTTGATTTGTATATTGTAGTCTTCAATCTATATTCCTGGACTCATCAATTTCAGCCAATAGATCCCAAGGATTTTGGTTAAATTGAATTGGGGAGTCAGCATATTCCTGAGGTTGGTTGGTTTGTTGAAGGATGCATGAGATCAAACTGGGGTCCAATCCTATTCTTGATTGGATAGAACGTTTGCGGCACTGGGGTGAAGAGGAGGCTGATTGGTGGCTGTTGTGCAGCTGCAGCAATAGGTTTTGGGGGAGGGGGAGTGTTAATTCTCAGCGTATAGGCTCAATGCCGCTGAGTCAGTTTGCACAGGGTATTAGCCACTAAGCAACCAAATCAGACAATATAGAGATTGCTGACTTACTAATAAAAACTCGATAAACTATGTTTGGAGCTAGCACCCCTGGTTTCAACCTTTATTTAATATAAATCGCTAACTTATCTGCAATAACTTAATCACCTCAGGTAAAAGACCTCCTCTTTAATCCTCCATGTGAATCTTTATATCTTGGTTCCCCAAGCCAAATGCATCCACAGCTTGTTAATATTCTATTCATCTTCCCTTTTCTAGAAGCTCTCATTCATATTGAATCTCAGCATACTACCCTCCGATTTGCCAAATGGTCATTGTTATGATCAATTATTATTCATATACCTTTCCCTTTAATCTCAAGACTCATCTCAATTCATACTCCAATCCGCCAATATAGGTAGCTTATCATCCAGTCATATCAACTTCCTAAATTTACTCCCTCCCTTTGACTGGATATAAGGCTCTTACTGTTTATATGCTTAAAGAAACTTTGCATGAACTCGGTTGATAATCTGACCCCTGAAGGTTCCTTAATAGTGTAGACATCCATGCCAGTATTCTTAATTATCTCAAACAGGCTGGCCCAAATGTTGGAGAGCTTATTTTTTTGCCCAAATCTGTGCTGGCCGTGGGATAAGACATGTTCTCCTACAGTGACCAGCGGAAGTTTGTTCCATCACTTCTGATCAGCTGCTTGATCACAAATATTTTTTGGCCAAACTAGTGGAGTAGGCTTCAATTTGCAGCTTGATCAATGTATCCATAAGAGTCTTCAAATATCGCTGTGAGTCCACACCACCAGTGTCCTCTACACATGAATAAAGCGAGGCGGGCAGAGCTGGATGTTGACCATACAGTAGTTAAAAGGGCTATTACCAGTGGACGAATGATAGCTGATATGATATGAAAACACAATGTTAGGTAGAACGGCACTCCATTCCAAGGGCAATCCTTTGCCAATTTGCGAAGTATGTTTACTAGGCTTCCGTTGACCCACTTCACCATCCCATTTTATCTGGATGATATGGGGTGGTCAAAGCCCCACAAATCTCCATCAACTCATTCAACTTTGGCAGGATATGTGATTTGAAGTTGGTTCTTTTATCCATTAGGATGAACTGAGGGAAGCCATGTCGCTGTATAATACACTCCATAATAAACTTGGCAGAGGTGACTGCGCTCAAGTCACTAATAGCCCTGACCTCCACCCATTGGGTCAAATGATTGATGGCAATGATTATATACTTTGATTGATTGGCGCTAGTTGGCAGAGGTCCCACTACATCAATGGAAATGGTGTGCCAGGCAAACTGGGGTTTAACTAGCTATTTTGTGGTTTTATTGTGGAAAGGCTTTTCCACTTGACACTGATGGCAACATCTAACCGTTTCAAAAATGTCATAACGCATGCTCTCCCAGTAGTATTGGGGTCACAAAAACTCCATCGTTTTACACAATCCTCCATTTCCTACAGCCCAATGAGCATCCATGATAATGATGGTCTAGCCAAATGTTTAAGAAACTCAGCATCTAGTCTTCAATCTGCTTATATAGTTCCCCCTTGCATAGAAAAGTATCTTTCCTGAGCCCATATAATATCTTGTTCACCTGCGGCGGCTCATACTGAAATTTGTTCGCCACCATCTTCTTGTACATTATATCAGCTAAATCTGCAATGATAGTGACCATTGGCAGTCGAGAAAGATAATCTGAATTTTGATGTTTTGCTCCCAGCTGATGTAAAATCTCGAAATTATATGCTTGAAGCTTCAGAGCTCAACTTGTGAGCTGTCCTTCCAGTTCATGCAGATTCTTTATCAAGTGCAAGGAAGCATGATCCATTACTACTTGGAATTGTATCCCATGTAGATATACTCAAGACTATTTGTAAGCGTAGATCATCGCTAAACACTCCCACTAAGTCACGGTGTAATTTTCATTTATGACAGTTCAAGCTTTTACTACAGAATGTGACAGCATGATCCACGTCATCATCGTCCTTCTGCGATAATATTGCCCCTATAGAGGTGAGGGATGCAACCGCTTGTACTATGAGATGTTTGTTCAAGTTAAGATATTGCAAAATGGGTGCACTTGCTAACGTGGTTTGCAACACATCAAAAGCGTTCTAGCATCATTCCGTCCAATTGAAGGAAGTATTTTTCTTTAGCAACCTGAAAAGTGGGGCCCCAATGCAATTGAATTTGGGAATGAACCATTGGTAATACCCGACCATCCCCATAAACACCTGAATTTTCCGCTTATTCCCTGGGCTAGTCATCTTGCTTATTGCTTCCACTTTAGCCAACTGTGGTTTAAGCCCATTTGAATTCATGTTAAACCCAAGGTATTCCAATTGTTCTTTAAAGAAATAGCACTTCAAGGCTTAATTTTGATATTAGCAATAGCAAGGCGCTGAAACACTTGTTCCAAGTGGTTCAGGTGTATTGTAAATGTCCGTGAGAACACATTGATGTCATCAAGGTAAACTAGGACGCAGGACAGCTTTAATTCACCTAAAATCATATCCATGGCACGCTGGAACGTAGCCAGGGCGTTACACAACCCTTGAGGCATGCGAGTCAGCTGGAACAACCATATCAAAGTGATAATTGCACATTTCTCCTGTTCCACTAATGGCAATTTGATCTTCCAGTACCCCAAGATCAGATCCATGGTGGAAAAATAATTTTCCCCACCCAATTGGTCTAATGCATCGTCAATCCGCAGAAGAGGGTAGAAATCCTTTTTTGTTACATTATTAGGTTTATGATAGTCAATAAACGCACAATTCGAGCCATCCTTTTTCTTTACAATGGCACAGGTGATGCCCATGGACTGTTTGACGGCTCTAGTATTCCTTTCACACTAAGTTTATCCACCTCATCATATACAACCTCTTCCACTGCTTTTGAACATCTAATAGGTTGCGATCAAAAGGGAGAGTGATCCCCCTTATTTATCTGATATACCACCCCTTGAGCGCACCCCAAATCATGATTGTCATGTGTGAAAATATCCTGATACTTTTCAAATAATGCCATAACCTTATCTTGATGCTCCGCCAATAATTCTGTGAGCGCTTCCCATGGAACCACGGTCAGTATGACAAACAATGAGCTTTCCAGTAGTCTGATATCCTCCCATGAGCCAAAACCATGAATATGGCGAACTTCCTCTATAGGGATTAAGTGTGGTATGTCATCACTTGGTGCCAGATCATTATTGCCTTCTTCTGTAAGTTTGCTAGCAGCACTTTTTACCTCCCCATTCCCAGGTAGCAGTAACCCTGGAGCCACATGTGGTTCAGGCCATGTGAGCTGGTGAGGCACCATAACTTCTCCATAAAGCCCTTTAGAGACATCAATTTCAAGCCCATTCCCTACTATGCACTGGTTTCCAGATGGTAGGCTCAAAGCGCTCGTTTCCCAAAGTGGGATCCCTTTGTACTCATATATCTGGTTGGGGAGGGTCCTGGTCCACCGCCTCAGTCATCAATAGCGAACAGGAATCACTCCATCACTGTACGCTAGATTGATTTGACTAGAGCAGAACAGATCCATTGGGATTTCACAAGAGGTAAATATGGGGGATCTGTTGGCCTAAAATAGTAAGAGTTTCCTCCGCCATACTTATCACAACGCTAAATTTCCTCATAAAAGCCACGCCAATTAACATGTCATAGTTGTTATTTGGCAAAACCACCACCGGAGCGGACACCTGAGCTGACCCAAATCATAAAGGCAACGCGCTATATGCTCCTTCAGGCTTTTTTATGCATTCTCGCAGTCCTGTTTACTACTCAATGATTCACATCTGTTTTCAACAGAAGTTTAGCCACCAACTGAGTAGAGACTATGTTCACAGGTGCTCTCATGTCTATGATAGCGCGGATTTTTGTGTTTTAAATGAATATGTCGCAATAAGTACATTCCAAGTAAGAAGAACCATCAGCGTTTATTGCATGTACGTCCAAGGACTTTGTGTTACTCAAAAAGGAGGAAATGCCCTTGGCGACCTGAGGATACTCACTAGCAATTTTCTCTACCAGAATGGCTATATTAACTCCTACAAAGGGCGACGTTTGTTGAGGGATCCACATTTCTGGTTCCATTCTGTTCAGGATCTGCCACGCATATGGTTTGCACGTCCTGGCAGAACTTGGGACTATGGGGTGAACTTTTACTCTCAGGGGCAGAATCAGGGGTATCCGATGGAAGCTGCTGGTATAACAAAGCCTCCAATTGAGGGTTTGAATTCTACCCGACAAAACGTTTGAGAATTGCTAGGGACAAGTGAATTGAACTTAGTGGAGGTAGAGCGTCCCGTCTCTACTCCACTCAGGCTTTTCCCTGCTTGATATTCTCATTTGGCATTGCATACACCTGTGGTTTGCTAGGGCAATTACCCGCATAATGCCCTCTTTGTCAGCGCTGGAAGCAAGTGTTCATAAAAGGTTCACATGTATAGCTCATGGCGGAAGGACCAGTTTAGAAGTTGCCAGTATGGTTCCAAGATTGTGGATAAACTGGCGAAGCGTACATGGGTAGAAAGGGGTTCACTGACTTGTATGAGGGATGAATGCGTTCTAGCAGCTGATAACCCAGTCACTGCAGCCCATATCCTGAAGAGTTTGGAGCAAAGACAGCAGAGGATTTTTGGGCTACGTTGGGGGTGCTGATCGTGGTGGAGAGTCGACTTAAGGTGTTCATGATTCAGATAAGTCCAGCATCTCTGTCCAACACATGAGACATAGCGTTATATAGTTCCTGGTGTGGTTTGACAGCTACCATCATCACTATACAGACATCCTCAGCAGATAAAATGTTAGCTCCAAGTAGGACATGTGCTTCCGCCAAAAAATGCTCAGTGAATTCTAACAGGGTCTTGTTTCGGCGAAACTTTATAGTCATAAAATCAGCTTTCCATTGGGCCATCTTGGTAGCACCCCCGAACAGCTGGATAACAATTGCTTTAACATCTTTGTAGGATACCAAGCTATTTGGAAGCTAGCAGGTATTTTGATCAGCGCTTTCCACATATAGAGCAGACAGAAACTTTTTCACTTTTCATGGATCATTAGTCCCTTCCACAGCGAATTCATAATGCTTAAAGTAACCATGTAGATTCCCATCATGACTGAAAGGAGGTAATTTTTTTATTCAAATGACTTCGCCTTTCTCCTTTTTCCTGCCACAAGGAGCAGGCGAATTGGGTTTAAAGCGACTATGGGAACCATCCCTTTGTGCTTTATCATACAGCTGACCGGATGGACTCAAATCCGTCAAAAAGAATTCAGAAGAAGTGGTGTCACATGGGGGGTCCATCATAATGCATAAGATATATTAATTTGCTGATCTATAGCATTAATCCCCCAAATCGCCACTAACTGCCCCACTTCCCATGGCTCCAGCATGCCCTGCGAAATGTTTGCTGATCAACTGCTCCGCTTTAACCTAATAGCATTTACACTGTCCATCTTGAAATTCCTGTTGCAGCATCTAATACTGCTGTTGCAACTCCCAGCGGAATTCCCTCTTAACATTCAGTTTCTGTTTCACAGCTTGTATTGCAAGAGGACCTCTTTGATTTTGTTTTGCAGGTGGGTATGCTGCTGGCTAGCGTTATCCGCTTGTTGATTAACATTTTTTATTTGTTTAATGAGGGAGGCTTGTTCCCGTACCAATTCCTCATTGGCCTGTCAAAGGGTATCAAGGCGCCCTTGAATGTCCGCATACTCTCTTGTCTCACCAATTGGAAGAGGGAAGGCTCATTGGTTCTCAGCCTGAATAACAACATCCAGTTGTGTAACCCCACGAATAACCTGGAGATATTTGGGAGATGTTGACCAAAGGATAAACGTGCTATCTGCCATTTGCTGGGTACTCCATTCGCTACAAAGTTGGGTTAATTCAGCTGATAAAGACAGACTTGGCCCACAACTTGCCGATCCATCAGTGTCATTTTTCCTTAAGCTGGGAAATCACGGCTTTGAGAGCTTCCGCCCATTTGACTAGCTCCATCATAAAGCTCTCAGTATTATTCCCTAACTTTTTTTAGTACTAGATGGATTATTCCCTAACTTTGTTACGTCCTGAATCCACTCTTCTGAAAAGCCATGCTGATCCAGCAGTTCTCTTATTACTCGAGGTAATTCTAAATTTAACTGTGGTACCAAAAGGTCAAATTGATGGCAGATGTCCCTAAAGCGATGGTCCATCTGTACCAGCGCCCCTTGTACCTCTAAAACGAATGATTGAGGCTTCGAGCAGGAGGCAAGTATTCTGCTGTTGTGCTCAAGTGAACCGTAATACATCTCCAATTTCAATATTGTGGTGATCCAGCACATGCAGTAGCTGGCAAATTAGAAGGTTGCACATAAGTGACTAAATATTCCTCAATTCCGTGGGTACCAAGGCGGCAAACCAACACCGCTGTAGTCATGTCCAAATAAGACATGTACTGGGCGTAGCGATTTTCTTGGTTGCGTTGAATATAGAATAAACTCAGGGCGTTTTCCCTAGCCTCATCTTCATATAGGTGATATCTGTGCAACAGCCACTCCATAATATCTCGCAGTTGCTGGGGAGTCACATTTGTGGAGTGTCCTTGTTGGTTGGTCGTCAGCTCAGGGATATGCACTTGCATTTTGAGTGGTCCAACTCAAAACAGGATGGACAGTTTGTCCGTCCATCCTTGATGCAGGCCCAGAATGGATGGTCAGGGGCAGAAGGGATGATGGTGCGAGGGGGAATCAACAAATCAATTTTATTTGATTCAGGGCTGATTTTGGCATATACTTGAGGCCCAGCGAGGCGTGTGGCCCCATTTGGGACCACAAATTGCAAGATGAGGTTGTAGTCATAGGCTGCCAAACCTTCCAACAGCTCATGGAGGAGCACCTCAGGCTGAGGTGGGTGGGCAAACCAGCGAACTGAACCATCAAAGTGGTACCCTCTGGGAGCCAGGTCTGAATTGTGTGGATAGGGGTACCCTGGAAAACCAGGGGCATAGTTGCCGCAGTAACAGCATCAGCTTCACAGGTGGAACTGAGATCAAAATACTCTTATAAGGGTGGAAGTCAATAAAACTGGCAGGACGCATCACCGCCTGAGAATTTCAATAATGGCTTGGTCATGGTAAGGGAATAATTTCCCATACTTGACCCTGAGGCTGAAATGCATGTTGCTCCAGGGGAGCACCAGGGGGCAATGGGGCATCACTTGAGTTTTAGTGAGTGGGTGTCAAGATCCTTGAGAGGAACAAATTGTTCATGTAACAGTTGGGTCAAACTGATCATTAAACTTTGACTTAAAAGTTTGGACTTCCGAATTTTGAGGTGAAGCACCATTTTGAGGTTTTGAGGTTCATGCAGGCTTGGCGCTGGGCTGTGCCCCTCCCGAGCTATTCTTCATGCTCCCTGGGGCACAAAGAAAAGTGCGGAGGGGCTCCCCAGAAGAGTGACCTTAAAAGGTCAGGCCCGCGTGATTCTGAACTCAGTTCAGAATTCTTTCTCATTTCCCACCCTTGCATGGGTCTCTCTATCGGCCTCAGGGCCACTCTTGTCTTGTCTTACCAGGTATCCCACAGCAACCCACTTTTTGTATCCTTAACAAAAATTGAGATTTGGCATCGAACTGATCTGCCAAATACTCTGGTTTTTTCCTGGTGTCATTTGTGGTGCCCTATGTCATTGAGATAGATTTGTCAGCGTGTTTTATTTGTTAATAAATAAAACAAGGTTAATTTCATGATCAAAACCCTCACTTACCTATGTCATCTTTCTGTGTTTCCAAATTGCCCTAAATCTGAGGTTAAATTAGTGATTACAAGAAGTCAGAACTCTTACCTCGAGGGAAATTATATTGGGAAATCTGTCCATCAACTTTGAATCTGCCAATCTGAAGGCAAGATGGCAGTCAAAAATGGGATGTTTTCAACTTTTAATTATTCTGAATACTGTGTGCTTTTAGCACGCCACCAGGTCCCCAATCAGTCCAAACTCAGTGGTCACTTCAGGTCCCAGTTGTCAAGTAACCAGAACTGGGGGAGCTGGTGACTGATGGCCAACCCTAGATCTGAAGCGACTGTCAGTTTGAAATCCAGGTGGGGCTTCCCCCTCGCCAGGGATCTTGTTGGCACTAAGGGACCTGGCCCAGCAGGGCCTCTCACCCCACGGTCCACCCACCATGTGTGGGGTAACCGCCCAGCCCCATGATGGGCGTGTTTCCCCTCGCCAGGTAGACTGAGTTTTGCAGTCCTGCTCTGGCTCCATACTTACCATGGAAGACCTCGTGGTGGTTGCCTCCAGCTATGAGCCACCCTCTTGTGGGGGGCTCCCTCTTAATGGGGGTGATGTAACGGTCAGGTCAAAACAATCATTACATTTTGACTTGAAATTTGGATTTCTAAATTTTGAGTCAGAATGCCACTATGAGGTTTTGAGATTCATGTGGGCTCAGCGCTGGGTTGTGCCCCTCCCAAAAGTTCTTTATGCTCCCTGGGGCATAAAGTAAAGTGTGGAGGGGCTCCCCGGAAGAGCGACCTTAAAAGGTCAGGCCCACATGATTCTGAACTCAGTTCAGAATTCTTTCTCATTTCCCACCCTCACATGGGTTTCTCTAATGGCCTCAGGGCTGCACTTGCCTTGTCTTACCTGGTATCCTGCAGCAAACCTAGTTTTTTGTAACCATAACAAAAAATTGAGATTTGGCAGTGAAGTGATCTGCCAAATACTCTGGTTTTTTTCATGTCATTCGTGGTGCCCTATGTCATTGGTATAAATTTGCCAGAATGTTTATTTTGTTAATAAATAAAACAAGGTTAATTTTGGGATCGAAACCCTCACTTATCTATGTCATCTTTCTGCGTTTCTGAACTGCCTTAGATCTGAGGTTAAATTAGTGAGTACGAGAAGTCAAAACTCTTACCTTGAGGGAAATTATATTGGGAAATCTGTCAGCATCAACTTTATATCCGCCGATCTGAAGGCAAGATGGCAGTCAAAAACTGGGACGTTTTTGACTGTTACATCCAGGGGTTTGGTATGACTGGGCGAGCCAGTCCAAGCGCATTTACTTGTCATACAGAAAACAGTGTGGGGAGTTTTGCTGCTGCCCCACAATGGGGCAGCTGGTAGGGAATCTGGGGACATCAGAGCAAAACTACAGTGGGGATTGAAAAATATTTTTTCCGTATAGTTTATTCAGAAATCTATGCCAAGTGGAAAAAGGACTGCTTTTATTGAAGTCAAGTACCAAAACAAGATATAAACAATGATGTATCTTTATTATAATATAAATTAGGGGTTTTTAAATGTCACTATTAACACTGTATACCTAAAAGGAAAAGGGTTGATAAGAATGGGGGTGACATTCAAAAGTGAGGCTTATGGATGGGCAATAATTCCTGATGCTATAATGCCTTTGTATCAATTTTGATATGGCAAAATTGTGAGTAAAAAACCCAATTTGTATGAGATTTGAGGTCAATTAGGTTTATCAATTGGCAGCTTCTTGATTCTTACCTTTTTAGGTTCATCTTAATCTACTACCTCAAGTGCCACTATGAGCAGTTGTCACCTAACCTTCTGATTGTCCATCATCTTTGATCGGGCAGGATTTTACCACATGGCATCATTGGCTCAATATGGTCCATTGAAGTTGGCCTAGAGTCAAATAGAGCTGTGCTAGCTATTAAATTTCTCCAGGCAGGCTATCAATGTAATTTATTAACCACCTTTTTTAAGGTCTAGGTGTCAATTTGGTTGAAGGAGTCAAAAGGTCAATATTCTCCCATCATGTTTAGTATTAGAATATCTGACACAACGAAAGAAGATTAATATATGGAAATTCCAGATTTCGTGCCATGATTCAAATTAACTTGTTTAGTCCTTCCTCATAACTATTAGCAAAAGTCCCCATGCTAAAGAAGAAACAGAGATGGCTACTGTTTTAAATTTACACTCAATCTTTCCTCTCTTTTCTATAGCTTAAATAGTCTTTAAATTTTCTGTTGGGTTTGGCTCCACCCACACTTAGCTCAATGGCAATCCTTGAGCCTACTGAATAATATTTCCCAGGTTGGATCAATCATCTCTTTTTTAAATTCAAATTTTACTGTCAGTGTTTCTGTTTTGGATATATAAAGTTTATAGGCCATATTTTATCATTTGAACTGAGTTTCAGGAATCAAGAACATTTTACACTTCCCTATAAAGACCTTTAGGGTAAATTATCTGAGGCCCTAGTTTTCTTTTAATCTCTTTGATCTTGATCTTGTACTCATTTAGATATTGTGATTAACTCTACGTTTCACTGGTCAAGTTATTTGTACTTGGGCCACCAGGCTCCACGCTTCTCACAGCTTCCATTGTTCATTTCCTTTTTGCTTTTTAGAAGATCATAGTCTTCACGCTCAAGATGCAGACATTGTTTATATGACTACTTCACATCAGGAACTTTTTGTCAATATATCCCCTTAATGCCTATAACTGGAGGCATGATTTGACAGCCTTCTGCACATATCTTGCAAAATGCTGTCTCATGTGTCAAGCATTCATGATAAAGATCATCATCAAGCACTTAAACACAGTTCTGGAACCTGTTCCCTATAGGGATTGTAGAAATTTATTCACCAATCTCTTTTTCTTCATTGTTGCTTCTCTCTTGATCAGGGTATCTCGTCTAGCAAATTATGACATGTATATATTACTTCCTGTAGTCGTACTTTCTCAAAATTCCCATCATTTCCATAGAACTAGGTCTCATCTTGGATTATCTCTTATGAGCAGTTGATCACAGATCAAATTTGGTGACTTATAAACTGCAACTATTATACAACCTTTTCCCCCAAAGGCGTCAAAGGAGTGCTTGTACCTCACTAAATATGGCTTCTAGATATGGAAAAAGGATAAAAAGAACTAGAATTATGTAAAACTAAGTAATCTTGTTTTTACTTTTCTTTCCACTTAACATCGATTTTGAAAAAAATTTGAAAAAAAGTTAATTTTCCACCGCCGCCTTAATGCTTCAGTTTTCCAATTTACGTCCTCAGATTCACCACCTGCTGCCCCAGTGTAAGGCAGCGGTGCTCCACCTGTCAGCATTTACAGCTTGGAAGGCAAACGCAAGGGGATTGGCTCATCCAGTCTGCCAAATACATCAGGCCATTTTTCCCCCAAGGGACTTAGCACTACACCTTGTGTGGGTCCACCCGACCCACCCCCACCCCCTTAGTCCTACCTCGATCCACTATTCACTTTTGCCTCCACATCAACTATGTACGTCTCTTCCCATATACCAACAAATTGATTATTTAGCTGGCAATGGCCACCTTTGCACGAGCAGGATTTATTGACTTCTGCCCCTACAAGGGCTATTTTGGTTTTGGCTTCCCCACTGAAGAGAATGCAGCTTCCGCAGCAGTAATGCCCTTAATATACAAAAATACACCCATTACCACCACCCAAACACTTCTCCCCAATGATACCACACTCATGTGACCTTTGCAAACCTCCTCTCACACCTTCCCTTTCAAACACTCTATGAGTAGTTGATGTTAGGGCTGTCCACTTATGGCTTAGATCCCATCCTTCAATTTATTGTCCCAAGTGGTGCTGAACGCCAAGCGGCACCTTGGGCAATGGCCACCATTATCCCCACCAGCTTACCATGGCCCAGCACATCCCACCGTGAGCATATATCAACCACACCTGACCTTTTCTTTTGGGCTTACATCAACAATGAGCACAATTTGTCCCTCTGCCATGAATTGTACCACACAAAAAAAGCATGTCAATACAATTCACACCCCACAAACACAGCCAACTCCACCCATGAGGCCACACCAGCAGCATTTAAGTGGAAATTTTTGCTTCACCCACCCCCCTGGCCATGCTCTCAATGCATCATAAGCAAAATCTAGCAACCCAAACCCAAGCCAGCCAATATGCGCCTATGCTTGCCAATTTAGGTGCAGGCTTAGACCCATGTTGAATCCAAAAAAAACTTCCGCCCCAAAACTTACCCAACCAATGCCACCTAACATTGAATTAAATTCGAGTTAACCAAAAATAAATGTGACTTATTAAATGAAGTGTCCGAATCTGGTCTAAAAGTCCCACCTCCAGATAAACCAATCAAATTAGAACCTTATCTGAATTTAGACTTTGATGACCCACTCCCAACCAAAAAATATGTCCCCTAACCCAATGCTACCCCATAGCAAAGTGACCACCAGCTTGCTGAGGCTGCGGTTACATCTCACAAAAATTGCCATTTCTGTAAAGCTGTGGCAAAATCTGTGGCCAAATTTAAAAAAGGGCTGCATTTCACCATGTTCCCCCAATTTCCCTGCTATTGCAAAAGATGAAATTAAATGCGTCACTGATACTGCCGCCACTGCTTTTAAGCATGTTGCTGAACTGGCAGGATTTTCCCCACTCACACGTGTCACCAGGGCCAACATTGCAAAAATAGCCAAGAATCCCAACGCCTGTATCCATGCTGAACACCATGTTGCTAAACTCATGGAGGCTATTCTCCATGCCAAATTGTCAACTTAAACAATTTGCGGCTTCATTTCAACCCTCACCCAAAAGGATGCCCCAACCCCTTTGCTATCAGCATTGATTTGCATCTTTAATGCTGAAGTTGATGATTCACCTGATCCCCCTTCCCCTCCACTATAAATGGATAAATGGCTCTCCGCTGAGCCACCTGGTAGGCTGTTTTCTTGTTTTTTGTGTGTCCTGCTGCTCACTTAGGACGGTTGATTCACGTTTTTGGTTTTTTATTATGGAGTTTCTGTTTTGGTAATGTCTGTACCCTGGTCTGCATATTCAAATATATCTAAATTTAGTTTTCTTGTTTTTCTTTTTTTAATTTAATCTAATTTCTTTAAGAACTTACTATGCACATCTATAAATATATGGCTATTGCTAACATTCTTGATCATATAGGCATCTGTTGCCAATTTTGTAATACTCTTAAATGGTCCTGACAGATAATGCATCTATTTTATTTCAATGAATAAACTCATTTCTAATGCAATAAGTGATATGATCTCCAACGTAAAATTCTTTTAGGATAGGCTACACCTTATCGTTTGTTTTCTTAGCTTAAAAATTTATTAAATTTCTGTAGCATAAGCTTGATACTGGAGAACAGCTATAAATTTAGCTAGCCAGTACAACTAAATCTTTAGGCTCATCCCTAGTGTTTGCTCCACTACTGAGTAATTGATCAGTGGCACTCCTGCTCTTCGTCCATATAATAACGCAAATGACATTTTCAGTTGATAATGAAAGCTGATATTGTATGCAAAAGTTACTGAGCTTATATTAAAACGCCCACAATGTCGCTTTACTCAGACCAGTTTCCACAGTGTAGCAGCTAGCATCCTTCACTTGTTCAATGAATCCATTTAATATAAAAAATGATAAACATATACCACTCCTTTAATTCCCATCACCTCAACAGTTGGGAAATAACAAAAGATGTAAAATTCGTCCCATTGTCTTTTAATATCACTTGATAACAACCATGTTGGTAAACATTTTTTAAGATGAACTTCACTGTACTTTTGGCATCTACTTGATTCATTGCTGTCATTTTAACCCACCTCATAAGGTGATTGATGGAGACAATAATACAATGTACTCCTCCAGTACTCAATTATCAATGGTCCCATTATGTATATAGAAACTGTGCGCCACATGAAACCAGGGCATATCATTCAGTATCCTATCACATTTTTGTGCATTTTTAAGTTGACACTCCACGCAGTAGGTTATAAAATCAGCAATTTTATAGCTTAATGATTCTTAATTGTAATAATGGCGTATATGTTCCAATGGCTTCTTTAGCCCACTGTGGCCAACAACCTTGTATGTGGCCTGGATAATCCTGTTCGCTCAGAGGGTTTTAAAACAGCAGTCTTTTTTCATCTTTCAGTTTTAGGAAGCTGGTCAATTATTAGTTCTGTTTCTCCATGGCCTTCCACAATGCAATTTGTAACTCTGTTGGCTCCATTCTTCAACTCCCCTTGTTTCATTTAGTCAAAATTTAATCAGCCAATCTTGCACAGAAAGAACTGCTGGTGTAAAAACTGAAGAGTTTTCAATGGTGCACTAGTTCGCTTAACTGCTTACTCTGGAAAAATGTATGGACTTGCTAACTGTATTAAGAAACTAGCTTAGTTGAGTTTTAAATAATCGGTAGATCCAGCCCTACTCTGGTGGATAAGTTTGTGATAAGTGACTTCAGCCTCACTCTGACGATAAGTAAAGAACTAAGTGACATTGGCCTCACACTGCCATTGACAATTAGATAAGAACTCTCTTCAATAAGAAGCAGATGAACTGCAAGATATAATAAAATATAATATATAGGTCTAAGGTATATCATATTCTAAGGTGGTTATTAATATTAAGATTAGGGATATTTATAAGTGATAGTAATGGAGGACATTTGTTGAGGGCAATCGTGGCAACCATAATGGTCTTGCCATTCCTAGCTGACTAAAAGGGATATAGTTTTTGATTTTGAGAAAGACTGTATCTGATTTTCACGATGAATACCATATTTAATTTGCATTCATATAAGCCCACATGTCAGCTACTAAACCTGGAGATTTCCCTCAAGTAATTTCTCATTTCAAGCTGACTTACTCATATCCACGTTGCCAAAAAAATCCCTGATAAAATAGTAATCATAATTGTCATCAGATATGATCCTCTTGAAATTACAACTAGCCATTTGGTCAGTTATTATCGCCAAATAGATGATATGATTAGGTTGCATCTCAAAGCTTAAATTAATAAGCTAAATTGAATATATGAACCAATATTTAAATAAATTGGAGCATAAATTTTCCTAAGCAGGATAATGTTGTCGCATAAAGTTCCTACAGCATGTACCTGGACAATCCATTGTCATTTTGATTCTTGTCTCCAATGCAATGTTTAATTTTAAAAATCATATACCTGCAATTTTAAGGACCACCAAGACATTCTCCCATCTCTTTTCTTCAAGTTATGCTCCACTGGAGAGCGGCGTGGTCAGTAACAGTCTTATAATATGTCTCATGGGTATAGATGCAAATCTGTTTGCAGGCATATATGACTGCATGACACTCACGTTATGTGACAGTATAATTTTAGTCATCCTTTGATAGAGTGCGGCTAACATAAGCTACAGGATGTTTTTTCTACATGTTAATCCACTTGGCTGAGTATGGGCTCTATTGCTATAAGTTCAGCATCTGACTGAATTATAAATGTTGTAAAATTTTTTACTTAAGTTTAGGGCTCATTGTCAGATACTTTCATAACTCATAAAAGGCATTTATAGCCTCTTCAAGTCAAACAAACCCTTTCTTCAGATCCTTCAGGAGGTGAAATAACGGATCAACCTTCCATATAGAATCTCTAACTAATCTGATATAAGCCAGCCATTCCTAAAAAGACCCGGACATCATGAACAATCAAGGTAATTGATATATATTCTATGGATTCTTCCTTTGTGCCTGAGGTTTTACCCATCCACATTTTAACAAAACCTAAGCATTCTGACTCCTTTTTGAAAAAAGACATTTTTCAGCCTGATCCATGGACTAACTTAAATTAGCATTTTATATACTTTTAATGGTGTGTATGATCTGTAAATGTCTGACTAAACACATTGATATCATCCAAATAGACCAAGAAGTAGAATAATTTAAGGCGCAACAATATTCTATCTATCACCCGCTACAAAGTTTTAGGTGCATTGCATAAGTCATTTTTTCAAGTCTGATACATACCATGTGTCATTTTAACACACTATTTTGAACTTATGGTTGCATATCAATCTTATCAGTACCTGGAGATTATGTTTATTGCCAAGAAGAGTCTAAAAATTTTTGGCCAATCCAATGCATTGGCAAACTTATTAAATAATAAGAATTCTTCTTCAGAATCTTTTCTAATCAATGGTAATTGATTAAAACTCTATTTGACACATATTCTTTTGAATATTAGGATTGTACTTGCCCAAGGACTGGATAAAGGACCAAGCATTCCATGCTAGAAAAACTTTTCAATTTCCATAGAAACCACTTCCTCAGCTTCTAGAGAGCTCCAACTAGGTCTCATTATGATTGTTTAGCTCTTCCAATCTTGATCAAATACAACATATTCCATGCATATTCTAAATCGTGATCATCCTGTTTAATTTTAGAATACTTTTTAAATAAAGCAAAACTTCATTCTTTTGGTCTTCTGTTAAACTCATTATTTAGTCTCTTTAAACTAGCATATAAAACTACCGGTAAGTTCCCCAGAAAGTCCTAAGTCATCACATTAACAAAATTTCTAATATAACAAATCTTCAATACTGGATTTAGTTGTGTGAATGCAAATACTTGATGACGCTTGACTTCTATCAGTGTGTTCCTTTATTAGCTAATAGGATATGAATCTCCTCATGACTGAGGTCAGAATCCTTAGAGCTACCCTAGGTTCTATCCTTGATCTTTGCCAAGAAGAGCTTCAATATATACATATAGCTGTTCCAGGATTCATTGTAAGTCCATTTTATACTACTCTTTGCTTCTGTGACAGAGTATTTGAGTCCTCTTTTTCTCATAGTGAAATTCCACTATTTTTTGTTTTCATACTTTAATAATTTCTCGACCTTCTTGCTGACTAATTTTTATCCAGAAGGAGTGATACCATCCTTATATACTAAGATTTAGAGTTGTTTCTCTTACTGAGGGGCGTTTTCCTTCCCATTGGTAGTTTAACGGCAACATCTTGCCCAGAATTGTTAGAGTATCTTCCTCAAAATCAAACTTTAATCCATAATTGCACATGAAGTCATCCCCAATAAGAATGATTTTATTGTTATTAGGTATAACAATTGGCGGCTTCAACAAAACTAAGGATTAAAACTTTATTAGAAAAGAACTATATGCCTCAAAAGAAGTAGTTAAGTTAAGACAAGCTGTCCCATGCTGCTTTCAGTGTTCCAAATCCACCTTGAATTCAATCGCTTAACCAATTTTATAGATACCATATTGATTGTCAAACCACTTTTGATAATCACTCTAACTGGTACTTGGGTACTAAAATATCTGTATATGTACACTAAGAAAAGTAAGAAAGATTATAAATCACTAACTTTTCTTTCCCGTTGCAATCACTAATTGTAACAAATTTGATTCAAGACTAGGTAAGTTTAATAATCTCTTTGAGGGTATTAATGTACACCCAATGTCGTGTAGCAGTTGGGCTAGCAAAGTAAAGGGCATAGGGTCAGTCTTCGCATCATCCAAAGTTTGTAAATGACTGGTGACACCAGTGGCTTAGATAAAAATAAGAAACTGGCGGTGAGTACTTACCCAGAGATTTTAGCCTGGCAAGCGAAATGCAACCATTATATCAAAACTCTGCATTCCCAGCCCCTGCCATCAGTGAGACAGGGGTTCAATTTTTTTCTAGATATTAACTCACAGAGCTTTAGAAAGATTTCTGTGGAGATGTGCACAAACACTTTCCTGGATGCAGTATATTTGCACCGCACTCTATTACCCATGGTTGGTTGGATCTCAGGTTTGGGACTAAAAAAGCAGTGGACAAAGCTGCACAGGTGTGTGGTGGTAGACCACCTGGATGGTCAACAGGTGGTCAGGATGAAGCACACTCTATGGAACAAGTCTAACTAAATTTTTGTTAGTTTTGACTTCCTCCCCACAACAATAAAACGCATAGCACTGGAACACCACCTCATGGTTGGTCTTAAAAGCTATGGGGAACTTCACTCCTTTGTTATACGATGCTTTACGCTTATGATGGACCTGTGCATAGGCAAATCAATTCCAGTGATCACTCCATCTGCAGTCATTGTGGAAGACTTTACTCAAATCCCCCACACCGTAGTTGTTTTTATTGACAGGCAGGAATTCTACCCATTCCACATCACGGTGAATAGTGCACCCACTATCTGCACCTTTTGTCGCACCTTTGGCCATAAGGCTCACACATGCCCTTCCGCAGATGGCATCACTCAAAATAAAATCCTCCTAGATTCAATGGCAATGCAGACTCCAGCTATTAGCCTGCCATTGACACTGATGCCGCCTTCATGTGGGGCGCAGGGGTGTTACATTCAGGGTAACCCTATGATCCCACAGTAGTGCAAGGCCAAAAAGGCACGTAGAGCAGTGGCTAATGTAGTGGCTATGGCTGCATCCATGATCCCACCAGCCCAGACCCAGGATGATATTGAGTCATTTGCAGCTGAGGCGACTTTATAATTAGCTCACCAATCAGATTGGGCCAACCAACCTGCAGACCAGATTTTTGACTCAGATTTACCTGAGCAAATTTACCACGCACCAAACAAAACCTATAATACAACCCTCTTCCCTCTTGAGTTTTTTTCAACCTCCAATGATGCACCACAGGTACACAGCAACATATAAACTCGAAACAAATCATCTAAAACCAAATCCAACAATAAACCTCACTGCAAAGGCATTCCTTAAGAATGATTACACTCTGCCGGTGACCCATTCATAAGAAAAAAGCTGCTGAGAAAACTAGTTAAGCAATACAGGAAAGGAAAGTGGCCCTTCCCATTGCACATAAGGTGCGATGGGAGAAGCATTCACATTAGGGACGTTGAACATCGCTGGACTTAAGCCTCACCTTCCTGGGCTAGGAAACTGAGTTTTTTAAAAAAATTTGCCTGTGGACATCCTGGCCATTCAGGAATCCCACTGTCTACATGTTACTAAGGAATCGTGGGCAACCATGATCCTCCCCTCCCTTTCTTTTTGGTCGCCACACTGAGCGGTGCTTATACATATGACCCATTCTTTTAAATTATTTCTAAAAATTTATACCTCAATGGGCGTGTGCTTGTGATGTCCTTTTCTTGGGATGATGAAGTGCACACTAATATTAACATTTATGCCCCAACCTGTGCATGGGCTCATCGTGAATTTCTCTCAGCCTTTACTTCCCTCCCACTTCCTCTTGATCCATTTGTGGTGGGCGACCTGATCTGCTGGACGGATCAGGCCACTGACCACTACCTCAACGCCTACCCCCTTCAGGGGCACGTTGAGATTTTCATTCTAAAAGCCACTTTGGGGATGTTTAATAAACCTCCTCAAACATGCACGCTGCTCACCAACATGTCCTAACCCCATGTGCACAATGGTCAGCTGAGGTCTATGTCCCGCATTGAACTAATTCTTACCCATTTGACTTTTTGTCCTAGATTGCACACTTTATGATGACAAAAATTGATTTCTCCAACCACATGTTGGTGTCAATTTTCTTCTCTTTGTTGAGCCCAATAGCACAGGCACCAAAGTGGTGCAAATTTTGTCCATCCGTGATCACGTTGCCCAGGGTTTTTCATATAAGGACACCAAAACTTTGACACTAAAGTTTGTCACACTGCTCTGTGCGGACCCACTTTCTACCTGGTCAACCTTCAAAGCGAACACAATCCGTCAGGCGTGCCACCTCTCACCACGTCACTCATGGGCTGCCTCAGCAGTCATTATGTAAATGCTTGCAGAAGTGGACCACCTGGAGTCTAATGTCCCTGCTGCAGGCTACAGCCCGTCTTGGGGTTGTAAGTGAGCAGAAGTGTCTGCTCGTCTCAACGCACTAGTAAGACAACACAAGCATTTCATTTGTATTCAGTTCTATGCGAAAAAGATAATGGTGGGTTACATGTGCTCCGCCTATTTTTTCTGGAAATTCTTCACACCACAACAGAGCTTGGCCTGCACACAGGTGAGGCGTCTGGACCACTCCATCATGGAAACTCCAACTGAAGTGGCAATTGAAGTTCAAAACTATTACTCCAAATTGTATTAATCCAATTTGGCTAAACCAGCCAAGTCAAAGAGTTTATCAATAGCACACATATCTGCACCATTTCCCATTACCTGGAGTTGATAAATTTATTTTCTTGGGATGAACTATGGTATGTCATTTGTGGTAAACCACACAGGAAATGCCTAGGTCCAGATGGGATTCCATATGAGTTCTATAGAGATATTTTAATTATTTCTCCTCTTTGTTGCTAGCCTCAATCAACCAGTTTCTGTCAAAAACGCACCTCCTTCCAAGGGGTCCAGGAGGCGTACACAATCTCGCTATATAAAAAAGGGGATAAGCTGTACTTGGCCAACTGGCGCCATATATCTCTTACTAACACAGTTACTAAAATAATTTTCCCAAAATTATGGCCAACCGCCTAAGGAAAATTTTCCTCATAAATCATCTCCTCTGAGCAATTTGGTTCATTCACAAGCAGTCTATATGAGACGACATACACACTGTAGCCAACGTCTGCCGATCCACGGCTACTGGGGCACTTGCTATTATACCAGCAGAAGACTTATGATAGGGTCAACTGGGATTACCTCAAAGCCTGCCTCCACAAGTTCCACCTCCCCCATCAGTTCATTAATTGTGTGATGTTGTTTATGGAATTCGCCACAATGGCTGTGCTTGGCCCTGGCTTCCTCACTGATGTGGTTCACTCTCAAAGGGGCCTCCGCCAAGGGGACACATTAAGCCCACTTTTGTACAACTTCAGCCTTGACACACTTTTACGCAATGTAAATGCCACCTTACTGATGGTCATGTTCAAGGCCAAGCACCAGTTAAGATGCTCGCATTTGCTGACAATTGTGTGGTTGGGGTTTCTAACAACCAAGTATTACGCGCGCTAGAGGCTACTATCCAGGATTATTCCAGGGTCAGTAACGCCTCACTTAACGCCTCCAAAACCGAAATCATTCTCCTCAGCTGGTACCAAGCCCGCTGGCCACCAACACCCCAATACCTGCCTGCTTCAGCAGCTAGCTCACAGGTTCGCTACCCGCCCACCCCATACTGCCACGCTTGTGCTCCCTTTCAAGCCAAGGCTTGCTGCTGGTCTAGTATGCCACTTAGGAGTGTGACTGAAGGCGGGAGGGTATGCCTCATTAGTGATGGAACACCACATCCTTGACAATGTCACAAAGTGAATCGCTTCCCCAGAGCCCACCAGACTTCCCTTCCAGTATGGATTGTGCTTTCCAACTCTATGCTCCTATCCAAAGTCTGGTTTGTGGCTCATGCTGTCGCCTTTTCCCCTCTTTCTTCACCTCTTTATACGCCCTCCTACAAGGGTGGCTTTGATTAGGCCACCCACCGCCAGTGCGCCTGGATGTCATGAATGGCCCTCGCCATGTTGGAGGTATGGGCCTGCTCAACTTTAAGGCCTATGACGCCAAAATACTTAGAGCCTGGATCGCTTCAGTCACCTCCTCCACACTCCCAGCCCAACACTGGTCACGCGCGGCCTGCTCCAATTTTTCCTGTGCCCTGGGCCTCAGTAATTCTACCCACCCCCATTCTCCGCTAAACTATCTGGCCTCACATCCCTCTGCTGCAGGCCTGGATGGGACGTTGCACACTTCAAATGAATTCTCCTCTCTATGTGGAGCGCTGAGTGGAGAATAAGCATCAGTGGACACACCACCTAGAGGGGTCTCCCTACTCCCCGTTTCAAACAAGAAGTCTATGAGCAAGTCATTTTAAACAACCTGGTAACCCAACGTCCCCACCTCTTTGCCAGTGTGGACTAACTTGACAAGCTTGACATCCCATAATCTTTGAGAACCCATAAGGATATTTGGCGGTACACACACCATCCTTTTTTAAGAAACATAATTCGCGCCCATATTCAAAGATGCCTGAGAAAAGTGTATTAAACGTCAGAGCGGTCCAATACCTCTCAATCTACATGCGTTTTATGTGCTCAATAAGGATCTTTAGTCCATCCCTTGAAAGATTTCCCGCCATCTCAGGCAATTTGACAGGATTTTATGCGCCTCTTTTACCAGGAGAGTGAGCAGGCTTTCACCCTGTTCAAAAACATCTTCACCTTTTTCATGACCTCCCCTATCCACCCGTTGCTCCGCGCCTTATTTGTTGCAATAGCACTATGAACAATCCACACCATTGTCCTAGATGCACTCTCTGGGCTGTTCAACCCTTCATGAAGCTGTGCGTCGCTTCTATTCTCACATAACAGATCACTTTCAAGCTTGGCAGTTTGGCCACCTGCCATCCTGCCATCCTGCCACCACTGGTTGGTGTTGTCCTGGTTCCCTGCCTGGTTCCTCTTGTTAGATCCTTTCCTTCATTCGTTTTCAGCTTTGGTCAGGCTTACCCTATCACACCCCTCTTCCTTCCACTGGCAGTACCGCTGGCAATAGGAGGTAGCTACGGCTCCTCTGGGGTGCTCTTCGTTATTTGGTGTTTTTTAGTTGGAGTTCATTGGAAGTGTTGTCCCAAAGTCATCCTTTCCTGAATAAAATTTAAATTTAAAAATTATTAATTATTGCAACTATAATGGATCTGTTTGATGAATTGAAATTATGAATCAATTGTGCAGAAATATTAGGATTGATTATCTAATTATATCAATCAGAATTGATAAATTGACTTCTTCTAACTAGCATCTAATATAAATTAGTTTATAGCTGTTCATACTTTATCTAAAATTTGCTGAGTATATGGGCTAGCCACTTCATTCACAAAAGGAGAGACTACCTTAGATTTTAATCTACTTACCATGTTCACATCTCTGTATACCACTTGATGTAAGGAACTAACTTAAACTCTTCTGCAAATAACTCTGATTCTCCAAATTATTCAGAAGTTTGTTAGGAGAAACTTGGTTGCATGCAGCTCTAGACTATTTGTGTCTAGAACACCTAATCTTTTCACATACCACAGGAGTCTCCTTCTTCTCCTTTATTTTCACCATAATTACCTTGATCTCTTGGTCCTATTTTTCCACAATTATTTGCAAAGTGTCAAGTTTTATAGTATTGATACAGGTCAATCATGGCTTTTTAGGATGGTTTTGATTTATCAATAGTAAATCCTTGTAGGCCTCAATTGCCATATTCTCTAGGTTTATCCAATATAGGTCCATATTTTTATTAATTTGTCACTTGACTATTTAGTCTATAATCTTAATTTGGCGCTTCAAAAGTTGCCCTTAGCAATTTCAGTATTCTACTATTTTGTTAAAATTATATTTTTCTGGTGAGAGCTAAAGCTATTTCCCAGGTGAGATCTCTATGGGATTTTTTGCAAACTGCATGGTAATTCTAGTGTTGAACTTGCTAATTGACCTAGCACTGGTGAAAATCTGAGCTTTAGGATAATAACAATTGGCTAATGTGCCCACCATGACATCCCATTTAAATTGAATGCCAATAAATTCTTATTTTTGGATGGCCATATGCTCCAGACTTGCAAATTCTCTCATTATAGTCTTTTTCACTTTTTTTGTAACTCCAGTCTTCCCTAAGAGACATGGTAATACTAGATTCTGATATTCAGTATTGAGACAATTTAAAAAGTAACAACTTTTTGTTGATTGCTATAGTCATACATCATCATCTCAAACGATCTAAAAGAAGGCAGGCACATTATCTCAATAAAGATTAGGTAGTTTATGCGTGCTTTTTAAATCCTCTAATATAATCAGGGCTGTATCACAAACTGGTAAGCATACTGATGAGAAAGTGGCTATGGTGATCATTACTTGAAGGTCCACAAAAAGCCTTGGCTTCTTCAAAAAAGTCTAAATTGTATTTTCACTGTTTTTCCTCTTCAGTAGCTGTCATTTTTTTCAATTTGGCCTCATGCTTTTTTTTCTTTATATATTTACATCTATATCCTTCCAATTAATTTATTGGTTTGAGGGCTTGCCCCTCCCAGCTCTTTCATCTCTGGTCATTTTCTCAGAGTTGACAATTATTTTCCAGCTCACTTGCTAAATTCATTCTGAATGTCTTGACCTCAAATTGGATAGAGGTTTCTCTCTTTGTAGATCATATAGATGTTTGTATGATTCACAGTAGCTTTTTTATACTTAAAAATATTATCCACCAACTTAATCGCTTTAAGTTATAACAAATCCAACTCAGAATGAAACACATTTTTAAAGCATTTTTAAAGACAAATTTTAGTCAGTTCAAATTTTATTAATCTCTCCTTTCGATCTTCCTTAAATTTTTCACTTTGCCTATTGATATCAACATAATCCTGATTTCTTACCCCCATTAACCAAGTTGAAGATAATAGTGTTAGTCTCAGTAGTGAAGGCTATTGTTGGTTTTGTGGTAGGTCAGTCTCATACTAATTTAACTATATTAGCTTGCACCACTTGAAAATGTTTGTCCACATCATACTTTCCATCTATTATTATTCATAATTGGCTAATGATTTCCTCTACAATACTCCAGTGTTTTGTATCTAACTCAACCACTAGGTTTCTTAAATTAGTGTTTAAATTTTAAACATATTGAGATGTGGAATCCAATCCTTTGCAAATTTTCTGAATGCTAGCATCCAATTGCCACATTAAAATTTTGTGCTTGCAATAAAATTCTGCGTATATGTGACTAGATTAGTAATTACTAACTGCTGTCTATTCTGATTCATCTCATATTTTTTAATTTTAGGAAGTATGTACATAATGACATAATATCTTGTATTGCCAATTGTTCATAAATATCCCGCATGAGTAATTGATTTCATATGCATAAAATACTTGAAGTGCTATCTTTACTCCTCATTATTGGTGTTATGATTCAAAAGCCCACAGCTCTAATACAGATAATTTTATATAATATTTGTAATTCATGAATCAAAATTTTGCTCTCTTCATCCAAATGGTTTCTGAATTGCTCCAAGGGTGGCTTGTAATAGTAACTGCCATCACATTTACTCTGATATTTGAGAGAGGTTTGTTATTTCTCAGTGTATAGGCTTGATTCCGCCAAGTCAGTTTGCACAGGGTACTAGCCACTGAGCAACCAAATCAGATGATATGAATTTATTGCGGGGAAGGCTGACCATGGGATGGACACTTCTGAATATGACTCAGGACAGAAAAACTTAGTACCGTGGGAGGCACCCCAGAGAAGCGATGCTATCTCTTGTTGCCAGCGGGAACGCCACTTATGGGGAGGGGGAGGGAACGTGTGAAGGGGGCCGTAGCCACTATTGAGCACGTGTGGAGGAAAGAGTCTGATTTGATGAACCAGACTGGGAACCAGGAGGAGACCAGCTGTCGGTGACGCGGTGGGAGGTATCCAAACATCCACACTTGAAAGTGGTCCACCAAATGAGACTGGAATCTGTGGACAGCTTCTGGGAGAGTGGGGGTGGAGCCTGCGATGGCATCTAAGACAATAGTGTGGATGGTCCACATGGCGATTGCAACCACCAGAGCATGGAGGGAGGGTGGAAGGGAGGAGGCCATTGATAGAGCAAACATATCTCTTGACAAATTGAAGGGATGCGTTTGATCCTGGCCCAGCAAACGTTGAACTTCGCGCCATATCACTTTAGAGGTGGGGCACTTCTCCAGGCGGTGGAACAGCGTTCCATACTGGCCGCACACAACACAGGATGAGTGTAAAGCGTTAGAGCGCTCAGCTGTACGATACACCCGCCTCAGGCAGCACCACACATGGGTGCGGACTTGAGGCTGCAACAGAGGGTGATGTACATATTTCCAGATTGTTTCTTGGGTCTCAATGGAATAAGGGATGTCCATCATGTCCAGGTAGTCCACCCTGGATAGGACATGGGGCCGAATGGGGATCACGCCATCATGGATGGGTAGTCCCTGTACCTCTTGTGTGAACTGAGGAGAGGGGCGGCCTCTTTGGGTTGTATGTCCGCTAATACGAATTTTCCACTCTGCACTCCGCATGGAGAGTAAGATTCGTTTGTAGTGGGTTTTTGTCCCGTGAGGACCTGTGGCCAATGTGTGTGATGCGAGGTATTTCATCAGGGAGTGGGGGTTCGATGGATTGTTGAGGCCCAAGGCTCAGGAGAAGTTGGAGCAGGCTGCGCGGGACCAGTGTTGGGATGGGAGTGTAGGAGCAGTGATGGCCGCGATCCAGGTGCCCAGGATCTTGGCAGCATGGGCTTTGAAGTCAAGCAGGCCCATGCCACCATGATGATGAGGGCCAAAAATGACCTCTAGCTGCACTGGTGGAGGGCGGCCTGACCAAAGCTATCCTTGCAGCAAGGCATACAAGGATTTGAAGAAGCTTGGGGAGAAGGGGATGGCGTGGGCTCCAAACCAGACTTTGGATAGGAGCATAGAGTTGGCTAAAACAACCCTGTCAGTAAGGGAAGTAGGGTGGGCTCTGAGAGAGGCGATTTGCTTCATCACGTTGTCCAGAATATGGCACTCCATTACTGCTGATGTGTATCCGCCTGCCTCCATCCGCACGCCCAGATGGCGCACCGGTCCTGTGGTAGGACGTGGCATGAAGGGGAGCACCAGTGGAGCGGTGTGTGTTGAGTTAGTAAGGCGTGGACATGGGCGAGCAGATGGGCCGGGTTGGGAACTAATTGCTGGGGCCCAGCAGTTCTGAAACTGACCAAGGAGGATGATTTCAGTTTTGGAGGCGTTCAGTGCCACGTTGCTTACCCGGGAATATTTCTGGATGAGAGCTTCAAGCGCGCATGCATCTCGGTTATTAGACACCCCAACCACACAATCATCTGCGAACGCCAATATCTTGACTGGGGCTTAGCCTGGCACATGGACCCCAGTGAGATGGGCATTCACATTTTGCAGTAGTGGGTCAAGGCTGAAGTTGTATAAGAGTGGGCTGAGGGGGTCCCCTTGTTGCAAGCCCCTTTGAGGGCGGACTACTTCCATTAGGAAGCCAGGGCCATGTACTGCCATTGTTGCAGATTCTGTGAGCAGCATCACCCAGTTGATGAAGCGAGGGGGTAGGCGGAAATGATGGAGGCAGGCCCTTAGGTATTCCCAGTTTACTCTATCATAGGCCTTTTGTTGGTCCAAGAATACAAGTGCCCCAGAGGCTGTGGACTGACATACATTAGCCACAGAGTGCAAGTTATCCCAAATTGACCTTCTGGGGATGAAAACAAATTGTTCTGGGGAGATGGTGGCAGATGCTACAGTCCCTAATCAGTTAGCCATAATTTTTGTTAAAATTTTGGTGTCTGTGTTTGTTAGAGAAATGGGGTGCCAGTTGGCTAAGTCAAGCTTATCCCCTTTCTTGAAGAGTGTGACAGTAAAAACCTCATGTCCTCCTGGTAGGAGGCGCGTTTCCAACAGGCTTTGGTTAAGTGAGGCAAGCAGAAGTGGGGATATATATTTGAAATATTTTTTGTAGAGCTCAAATGGAATGCCATCTGAGCCTAGGCATTTTTGGTTTGGCGCACCGCGAATGGCTGTCCATAATTCGTTTGAAGTAATTAAATTCATTATATCTGGGTATCAGAAAATGGTGCAGATATGAGCTCAATCGAGAAATTCCACCACTTTGGCCAGCTGAATTGGTTCAGCTCGGTACAACTCAGAGTAATATTATTGCATTTTGATTGCCACTTCAGCCAGTATATCCGCAATAGAATTATCCAATCTTCGCACCTGTGTGCAGGCCACGCTCTGGCATGGTGCAGAAAAAATTTTAAAGAAATATGCGGTACACTTGTCACCTTTTGTGATGCGTATGGCCCTGTATTGAACACAAACCCAATGTTTGTGTTGCCTTTTGAGTGCGTTGAGGTGGGTGACTGCCTCTGCCCACTTCCGGCCCCATGCAGGGCTGTATCCTGTAGCTGGAATGTTGGACTCCAAGTTTGCCAATTCTGCCAGAGCGCGCGAGATAACCGCCAATGTGGCTCGTGAGCATCTGGAGGAGATATGGCGAGAGTGGCGGATGGTTTCCTCTTTGAAAGTTGCCCATGTGGAAATGGGGTCCGCACAAAATGGTACAACAAATTTTTTTGCCAAAGTTGCCTCTTCCACCCACATGGAAAATCCTGGCGACGCAAGCTCAGGGGGGCAGATTTTGCACCAATGTGAGGCCTTAGCAACTGTGATAGGTAGGTGGTAGGTTATTGAGACCAGTTGGTGGTCGGAGAATTCCATTTTCGTTGTTTTGAAGTGGGAGATGTGGGGTTGGAATTTCGCTGGCATTAGAATAAGGTGATGCGGCTCATGGACCTTAATTGGCCATTGTGGATGTGGGGACACGTCATGTTTTTGAGCAGTGGCATGTCATGGCAGTGCATCCATTAACCCAAGGGTGACCTTTAGAATGCATAGTTCTACATGACTTGTGGGGCGTGGGGTGAGGGAGGCCACCAGTCTGTTGGTGAGGTTAGCCAACAGTTCATGTCGCTGACTAGGAAAGAATCAGGGGGCAGTGGGAGGGATTTGAATGATGAGAAAATTTCCTGACGCTCATGTGCACCATTTGGGGCATATATGTTGATGATTGCGTGTGCTACATTGGCCCACGAGAAGGTGATGAAGAGCACTTGGGCATTTAGGAATGTTTCTGAGGATACAAATTTGAAAAAATTATTTTTCCAAATTAGCACCCCACAGTGCTTCGACCAAAAGGATAGGGAAAGGAGGAGCATTATTTTCCAAGTTTCCTTGGAACCTCATGGAAAGTGGGACTCCTGGATGGCCAGGATATCCATGGATAAATTGTGTTGTAAAAAACTCAGTTTCCTAGCCTGGGATGGGGAGGCCTTGAGTCCGGTGATATTCAACGTCCCTAAAGTGAAGGTTTCCCTCATCGCACCTTAGGTGCAAGGGGGTGGGCCCCTGGGCCCACCAGCCTCTTCTAGGTCCCCACAGGCTTTCACAGCAGCGCGGGTGTTAGCAGCAACGCTATCAGAGTTTTTGTTGATTTTTGCAGAAAGAGTCACATTGGCTTTGCCTTCACTTTTTGTTTTCCCGATGGCGGACAAATTTTTTGCGGTGCAGATGAGTTTGGTGCACCATTGAGCGGGTCAAAAAAAATTTTCAGTTGGGATAGGTCCCAAGTTGGTTTTGACTGGAGCTTGGGTGCAACAATTGGGTGAGATTGAGTCTCCCATTAAATCCTTGGATTGAGTGGCCCACTTGGTATGGGCTTCCCAATCTGATTGGTTGATAGATTCCCGAGTTGCTTCCGCCATGAAGGTTTCCACGTCCTCCTGGCATTGTGAGTGTGGGATAGCGGTGGTGGCCTTGGCTGTTTCCTTGGCCATGGCCCTATGGGCCTGCTTGGCCTTCTTCCATTCTTGTGGGGAGATAGGCTTTACCAATAGGTAGCAGCCTTGTGCTCCCCATAGGAAAGCCTCCTTGGTGCTTGCGGTTGGTTCATAGTGCGCCTCTCCATTGGCCATGGCCTCTGAGGGGTGCTCTTGGAATGTGACGCCCTCCTTGATGGGGCATGCATGCACCTTATGGCCGAACGCATCACAGTGGGTGCAAATGGGGGGCGCGCTGTCCACAGTCACCTGGAATGGGTGGGTGGTATGCCCTGCAATGTCAATAAAAGTGGAGTGCAGGATCTGGGTTAGGTCCTTCGTGATCTCCTCAGTTGGGGTCAGAACTGCGATGGCTTTGCTGGTGCACAGGTGTGGCATCAGCGTGAAGCGTTGCATTTTAAAAGATTGTATTTCGCCATATATGGCAAGACCATCTTTCAGGTGTTGTTCCAAAATGTCACATTTTACCGTAGTAGGCAAAAAGTCAAACGTGAGGAAAATTTGGTTTGATTTTGTCCATCTAGTGCATTTAGTTTCAATGACCTAATGCCCTTCAGGGAGGTCAACCACTATGCGCAGCACTGCAGCCTCATCTGCTGCTTTTTTGCTTTTGAAACCTAGGTCCAGCCAATCGTGTGACATGGAGTGAGGTGCAACGTACACCGCAGTCAGGAAAATTTTGTGTACATCTTTACAAAATTTTTCCATAAGGCCATTTTTGGATGTCCAGATATATGCGGACTCCAAATTCCACTGACAAAAGTGGTTGGGAGTGTGGCGTGTTGATGTACTGGTTGCATCGTGCTTGCCATGCGAGTATCTCTGGGGAAATTGTGACCACCAGTTTTTTAAGATTTTTGTCTATTCCGCCAGATTCTCCGGGGCGTTTTTGAACGTTGGAGGCCGCGGGCCTTCCACCTACTCCTCTTACCTTGCTTGCCCAATTGCTCCCTGACATGGGCGCAGACTAATCTCCTCTGTGAGATTATCAAATTAGATTCAGTCTTGAATTAATAGGTTGCAAAAGTGATTGCAACGAGAAAGAAAAGTTCCCAAATCAGATGATATGAAGATTGTTAACTTAAATAAGACTTGTTACACTATATATGGAGCTATCACTCCTTAATTTGGCCTTTATTATGTAATACAACTTGCAGACTTATCTGCAAAAACCTAATCATGGGGAAAAGAGCCTCACTTCAATTCTCCATTTGACTCTTTATATCTTTGTTCCTCAAGCCAGATGCATCATCATCTTGGCATTCTTCTATTCATTTTTCTTTTCTATAAGCTCTCATTTATACCAATCTCGGCATAATTCCCCTTGATTCACCAAATGATTGAAATTTTGGTCAATTATCATTCATATACCTTTCCCGTTAATCTGATGAATCATCTCAATTCATACTCCAATCCGCCAATATAGGGAGCTTATCATCCAGTCATATCAACTTCCCAACATTACTCCCCCTTTGACTGGATATAAGGCTCTTACTGTTTATATGCTTAAAGAAACTTTGCATAAACTCGGTTGATAATCTGACCCCCTGAAGGTTCCTTAATAGTGTAGACATCCATGCCAGTCTTCTTAATTATCTCAAACAGGCTTAGATGTTGGAGAACTTTTTTTGCCCAAATCTGTGCTGGCCGTGGGATAAGACATGTTCTCCTACAGTGACCAGCGGAAGTTTGTTCCATCACTTCTGATCAGCCGCTTGATCACAAATCTTCTTGGCCAAACTAGTGGATTAGGCTTCCATTTGCAGCTTGATCAGTGTATCCATAAGAGTCTTCAAATATCGATGTGAGTCCATTCCACCAGTATCCTCTACACACGAGTAAAGCAAGGCAGGCAGAGCTGGATGTCAACCATATAGCAATTGGAATAGGCTCTTACCAATGGACAGATGATAGCTGATATTATATGTGAACACAGTTGAAGGTATAAGGGCACTCCATTCTGAGGTTCAGTCCCTTACCAATTTATGAAAATGTTCACTAGGGTTCTGTTGACCTGCTCCACCATTTCATTTGATTCCGGAGGATATGGGTGGTCAAAACCCTGAGGATTACCATCAACTCGTTCAACTTCAGTAGAATGTGTGAAGTAAAATTGGTTCCATTATCCATTAAGATGAATTGCTGGCAGCCGTGTCGCTGTATAACACAATCCATATTTTATTTGGCAATGTTGATTGCGCTCAATTGTTAATGGCCCTGGCCTCCACCCATCTAGTCAAATGATTAATGGTGACAATTATATACTTGGATTGATTGGCGCTAGTTGGCAGAGTTCCCACTACATAAATGGAAACAGTGTGCCAGGTGAACTGGGGTTTAACCAGCTGGTATGTGGTCTTCTTGTGTAATGGTTTTTCCACTTGTCACTGATGGCAACAACTAACCATTTCCAATACGTCATAATGCATGCTCTCCCAGTAGTATTGGGGTCACAAAAACACCAGCATTTTCTGCAATCCAACATGACCTACAGCTCGATGAGCATACATAATAATCACAGGTCTAGCCAAAGGTTTAGGGAAACTCAGCTTCGAGTCTCCAATCTGCTTATATAGTTCTCCCCCACGTAGGAAAGTATCTGCTCTGAGTCTATCTAATACCTTGATCACCTGCGGCAGCTCATCCTGGTGTTTGTTCACCACCATCTTCTTGTACATTATGTCAGCTAAATCCGCCATGATAGCAACTATTGGCAGCCAGTAAAGACAATCCATATTTTGATGTTTTGCTCCTGGATGGTGTATAATCTCAAAATTGTACGCCTGGAGCTTCAGTGCCCAATGTGTGAGCCGCCCTTCTGGTTCACGCAGATTCTGCAGCCAGTGCAAGGAAGCGTGTTCCATCACTACTTGGAATCTTACCCCATGAAGATATACCAGAAACTGTTTGTAAATGTAGATCACCGCTAAACACTCCCACTTAGTAATAGTGTAGTTCCATTTGTGACAGTCTAAGCTTCGACTACAAAATGTGACAGGATGCTCTATGCCGTCATCGTCCTTCTGAGATAATACTGCCCCTATAGCGGAGAGGGATGCATCCATTTGCACCATGAACTGTTTGTCAAAGTTGGGATATTGCAAATTGGGTGCGCTTGCTAACACAGTTTGCAAGACATCAAAAGCGTTCTAGCATTGTTCCATCCAATTGAAGGAAGCATTTTTTTCTTTAACAACTCGAAAAGTGGGGCCCCAATACAACTGAAATTGGGAATGAACTGTTGGTAATACCCGACCATCCCCAGAAACACCTGAATTTCCCACTTATTACCTGGGCGAGTCATCTTTCTTATTGCTTCCACCTTAGCCAGCTGCAGTTTAAGCCCATTTGAATCCATAATGAACCCAAGGTGTTCTAATTGTTCATTAAATAAATAACACATCTGAGGCTTAATTTTGATATTAGTGGTAGCAAGGCGACAGAGCACTTGTTCCAAGTGAGCGAGATGCTCTGTAAATGTCCACAAGAACACATTGATATCATTGAGGTAAACTAAGACGCAGGACAGCTTTAAATCACCTAAAATCATATCCATTGCCTGCTGAATTGTATCTGGGGCGTAGCACAACCCTTGTGGCATGTGATTCAGTTAGAATAACCCTCTTGAAGTGATGATAGCACATTTTTCCTGCTCCGCTGATGGAAAATTGATCTGCCAGTACCCCAAGATCATATCCATGGTGGAAAGATAATTTGCCCCGCCCAATCAGTCCAACGCGTTGTCAATCCGCGGAAGAGGGTAGGAATACTTTTTTGTTAAATAATTGAGTTTTCAATAGTCAATAACCACTTGATTTGAGCCATCTTTTTTTATAATGAGCACATGTGATGCCCACAGACTGTTTGACGGCTCTAGAATTCCTTTCACAATAAGTTTATCCACCTCATCATAGACAACCTCTTCCGCTGTTTTTGATCAACTAATGGGTCGAGACCAAATGGGAGGGTGATCCCCCATATCTATAGTAGTACCACCCCTTGATCACACCCCAAATCATGATTGTCATGTGCAGAAAATATCTTAATATTTTTCAAATAATGCCATAGCCTTATCTTGCTGTTCCGCCAATAATCCAGTAAGTGCTTCCCCAAGAAGCACAGTCAATACGCCAAACGATGCATGTCAGTAGTCTAAGCTCCTCCCACGAGCCAAAATCATGAATATGGCGAACTTCCTCTATAGGAGCTAAGTGTAAGTAAGCCACCACTTGGTGCTGGATCGTTATGGTATCTTTCTGTAAATATGCTAGCAGCACTCTCACCTCCCCATTCCCAGGGAGCTTAGCCCTGTAGCCACATGTGGTTCAAGCTATGTGTGCTGGTGAGGCGCCATAATGTCCCCAAAAACCCTTTAGGGATGTCAATTTGAGCTCAGTTCCTACTATGCACTGATGCCTCTACAGAAGACTCAAAGCACTTGCTGCCCGAAGTGAGATCCCTTTGTACTCACAAATCTTGTTGGGGAGGGCCCTGGTTCGCTGCTTCATTTGTTGATAACGAACAGGAATCACTCCATCACTTTATGCTAGATTAATTTGACTATAGCAGAATGGATCCATTGGGATACCACAAGCGGTAAAATAAATGGGAATCTGTTGTCCTAACTATTAAGAGTTTCCTCTGCCATTATTATCACAACACCAAATTTCCTCATAAATGCCGCGCCAATCAACATGTTGTAGTTGTTATTTGGCAGAACCACTGCAGGAGCGGAAACCTGAACTAACCCAAATTGTAAAGGCAATGCACTATATGCTCCTTCCGACACAGTGCTGTGCGTCCCCATGGTCCCATATACTACTCAATGGTCATATCTGGTTTTAACAGAAGCTTAGCCACCAACCTGGTAGAGACTATGTTTGCAGGGGCTCCTGTATCTATGATAGCGTAAATTTTCGTGTTTTGAACAAAAATGTTGCAGTAAGTGCATTCCAAGTAAGAAGAACCATCAGTGTTTATTACATGTACGTCATGGGCTTTGTGTTACTTAAAAAGGAGGAAATGCCCTTGCCAATCTGTGGATAATCCCTAGTGATTTTCTCCACTGGAATGGCTACAATAATTTATACTAAAGAGGTGACATCCGTCAAGGGATCCACGTTGCTCATGCCATTCTGTTACAGGATCTGCCATGCATAAGGTTTCTGCACATCCTGGTGGAACTCCGGGCTTGAGGGAGAATTCCTACTCTCAGAAATGGAAGTGGGATATCTGACAGAAGCTGTTGGTATAACAAATCATTTGATTGAGTTCCGAATCCTACTCAAAGAGATGTGTGAGAATCGTTGGGGACAATTAAATTGGACTTAGTGGAGGTAGAGCGTCCCATCTCTACTCTGCTTGAGCTTTTCCCTGCTCAATTTTCTCAGTTGGCATTGCATACACTTGTGAGTTGTTAGGCAATTATCATCATAATGCCCTCTTTGTCCACATTTGAAGCTGGTATTTATAAAAGGTTCACGTATATAGCTTGCAGCAGAAAGGCCAGTTTGGAAATTGATGGTATGGTTCCAGGGTCATGGATGAACCGGTGGAGCATACATAGGCCAAAAAGGGTCCACCAATTTGTATGAGGGACAAATATGTTCCAGCAGTTGATAGTTCGGTTGCTGCAGCCTATATCCTGACGAGTTTAGTGTGGAGACAGCAGAGATTTTTTGGGCTACATTAGGGGTGCTGGTCATGGCGGAGAGTTGATGTAAGGTATTCACAATTTGAATAAGTCCTGCATCTCCATCCAAAACGTGAGACATAGCGTTATATAGTTCCTAATGTGGTTTGACGGCCGCTGTCATCACATACCAACATTCTCAGTGAATAATATGTTAGCTCCAAGTAGTACATTTGCTTCTTCTGAAAAAAATCCACAAATTCTAACAGGGTCTCATTTTGGTGAAACTGGATAGTCATAAAGTCAACCTTCCGTTGGGCCATCTTGGTTGTGCCCCCAAACAGCTGAAGAACAATTGTTTTAACTTCTTTGTAGGATACTAAACTGTTTGGAAGGTAGCCGGTAACTTGATCTGCACTTTCCACATCTAGGGCGGACAGCAACAGTTTTGCTTTTTGCTAAGAAGCTCCTTCCATGATGAATTCAAATCACTTGAAGTAACCATGTATATTTCTGCCATGACTAAAGAAAGGAAGTTTCTCGACCTGAACAGCCTCGCCTTGCTCCAGGCTTCTGCCACAAGAAGCAGGCGAATTGGTTCCTGAGTGACTAAGGGAACCACCCCCTAGTGAACTATCATACAGCTGGCCGGACAGACTCAGATTCATTGAAATGGACTCAGAAGAAGTAAAGTCACGTGGGGGTCCATTGCACCGCCTGCGGGATATTTGTAAGCTGATCCATAACATTCTTCCCCTGAATCACCACTAACTGCACCACTTCCCCCAGCTCCAGCATGCTCCACAAAATGTTTGTTGATTAACTGCTCCTTGTTGACTGTATAGCATCTACACTGTCTATCCTGAAATTCCCGTTGCAGTGTCTCATATTGACGTTGCAACTCCTGATGGAATTTCCACTCAATTTTCAGTTGTTGCTCCACTGCTTGTAGTTGCAAGAGGGCTTTTTCGATTATATTCTGCATTTGTGCATGCTGCCAGCTAGCATTACCCGCTTGATGATTAGCATTGTTTATTTGATTAAGGAGGGTGGCTTGTTCCCATACCAATTCCTCGTAGAGCTGTTGAAGGGTATCAAGCCGTCCTTGCATGTCTGCATACTCCATTGTCTCACTAGTTGGAAGAGGAAAAGCTCAACAGTGCTCCACCTGGATAAAAATTTCCAGTTGTGTAACCTGACGGACTAGCTGGAGATATTCGGGGGACATTGACCAAAGGTAAGCGCATTATGTGTCATTTGCTGACTTCTCCATTTGATGTGAAGTTGGGTTAAATTAGCTGTGATGGAACTGACTTGATATGTCACTTGTTGTTCCATCGGTGTTATTTTTTCCCTAAGCTGAGCAATTATGTCTTCAAGTGCTTCCACCCATTCTGCTAGATCCATCATGAAGCGCTCAGTATTGCTTCCCAATGTGGTTACATCCCAAATCCATTGCACCAATAGGCCATGTCGATTCAACAGTTCTCCTATTACCCAGGGTAACTCTAGAACTAACTGTGGTACCAAAATGTCTAATTGTCAGTGGACGTCCCCAACACGATGGTCCATCTGCACTAGTGCCCCCTGCACTTCCAAAAAGAGCAATTGAGGCAGTTGAGCAGGAGGTGAGTATCATTTTGCTGTGCTCAAGTGAACTGCATTACATCTCCAATCTCTATATTGTGGCGAGCCAATATGCACAGTAGCTGGCAAATTGATGGTGCACATAGGCGATTAGATACTCCTCAATTCCGTGAGTACCAAGGCAATGAGTCAATCCCATTGTAGTTTCATCCAGATAGTACATGTACAGGGCGCAGCAATTTTCTTGGTCTCGCTGGTTATAAAACAATCTCAAGGCATACTCTCCCGCCTCATCCTCATATAATCAATACCAATGCAACAACCAAATCATAATATCCCGCAGCTGCTGAGGGCCCAAATTCGTGAAGTGTCCTTGTTACTTGGCCATCAGCTCAGGGCCATTTCCTAATTGTAGACTGATCATAACCTCATCATTACCCGATTCAGTTACACATAATATTGGTTCATTGGTAGTTGCCTCCCATACTTCTTTGGCATAACACGCGCGGAATCCAATCAAATTTTGTCATAACAGATGCAGGCTCATCAACATATCCTATTGTTGAAGTACTACAGTTGACCAGTGGCCCCTGTAGTGAGCTCCACTGTAATTACTCGGCGTATAGGCTTGATTCTGCTGAGTCAGTTTTCACAGGGTATTAGCCACTGAGCAACCAAATCGGACAATATGAAAATCGCCAGCTTAAATAAAACTTGATACACTATATATGGAGCAATCGCTCCTTATTTTGACCTTTATTTTGTAATACAAATTGCAGACTTATCTGAAAAAACCTAATCATGGGGAAAAGAGCCTCTCTTCAATTCTCTGTGTGACTCTTTATATCTTGGTTCCCCAAGCTGAATGCATCATCAGCTTGGTAGTCTTCTATTCATCTTCCCTTTTCCTGAAGCTCTAATTTATATCAAATCTCAGCATAGTTCCCCTTGATTCACCAAATGATCAACATTTCGATCAATTATTATTCATATATCTTTCCTATCAATCTCAAGACTTGTCTCTATTCATACTCCTATACACCAATATGGGTAGCTTATCATCCAGTCAAATCAACTTCCTGACAAGGCTATACTTAGGATCCACCAACATACCAGCCTATAAGTTGATACTGTTACCCTGGCTAGCATTCTAAGATCCCTCCTTCTGATTAATCATATTCATCAAATTATTATAGTAAATTTTTTGCTTTTATTTTGACAAGCACTCAACTCTCTTGTAGTGAGCACCACATATGTAATAACCTTGTGGTATCTACTGGTGACAAGTTCTCTTAACTGGCAATTATATAATTAATGTGTAGAATGCTAGGTGTATGATGACAACTAGCTCATTTGAGTTCATAAACTGAAAGACTTTGACCACACCCTCATAAATCCTGATAATAAGTGACTTTGTTCTCGCTTGGGGTAAATCCTGACAGATATGTGATCAGAATTACTTGAGGTAAAAACACTTTTAAAGGTGATTAACTTCCTCATAACTTCAGCTGAAGTAAACACAATAAAAAATGATTAATTAAAGTATTTTTATAGTGTAAAGTTAATTGAATTTGGTCTTAATATTTAGAGCTAGAGTATTAGAAAAAATGTCAGGTATTAAGTTTGGAAATCAAAGTTTATCTTGGCACACCTAGTCTACAAAAATACGTAATGTCCAACACTTGGGTTTAATTTCAGCTAATTTTATTGAATATAGCGTTATTAAACGCCATTATAATCATCTATAGAAATTGGCTGTTACACCCAAGTGATTCATTATAATAAAGTGCCTATATCACAATTTAACTTTGAAAAATACTACATTTTTAGCAACAGTTTCTGACTAAATTATAATTGAAACTAAATTATCTTCATCCTTTATTAATTAAAATTAAACGTTTACTTGGTTGTTATCACTAAACTTTTGATTGTAAATAAACAATTATCTTGAGCTTGAAATAAAAAGCATAGTTATAAATGAACCATTCAATAAATGTAAATTAAAGCTTAATTTATATCAGGCTGGATAATTTGCCCATATTAAAATCCCACAAGCCTCATTATTAAATGATTTGTCTCATAATAAAATTGATGCCTCTATCTGGGAAAGAACCAATTGAGGGCTTTAGGAATTGCCATAAGATATGATCTGGGCTAAGCCACATATCAATGACCTGGGTGAAGCTGTACCTTTAATATCAAAGTTGGATACAAAGCCATAGAACAATGGAAACTTGATAATCCAGATTAATAAAGAAGGTGCCCACTGCTTGGTCATACATTATATTTGAAGTGAAGAGCTTAACTAAGAGGGCTTAAGTTCTTTTTAGGCATAAGGCCCCCACTCACCCTATAATGTTGATAATTTTGATGCATTAAATTAGTTTATAATTTATAGTTAATTATTAGAGTATAATTTACGCTCTTTATAAAAATCTCAACACTTATGGTATAGTTGATACCATAGATAGCCGCCTTTGCAGATCTTACCGTACATAAAATTGCACTTCCATCTTTTTTGATGAGTTTTTTCCTCCATTTAGTACCATCCTGAATAAATCTAGAATCTCAAAACTGAAGATATCCAGGCAACTGAAAACTACACTTCATCCTCACTATAGCAATAGATCTGAAATTAATGGTTCCATTGTATTTAAATAAACAGATAGCTTTACAAATGATTTATTTTTTGATAAATTTCTTTTCTGACTCTAGCCCCTGATTAGTAAGTTAGATATTTTATGTTCCTGATAGATGTTGAGTAGTTGACTGGACTTAATTGGCATTATTTGATAAGGACACAATAATGTTTAACATACCTAATTTACTATGGATCATACTAGATATCTGGGCTTATGGATCAGGAATATCCTACGCTTATGCAAAGTTTGGGATCCGCAGCCTAGCTGTTCCACTTGATAATATTCAGCTATGATGACATAAGCCCAGGAGCTTTTTTTGGTTAATCTAGACTTAATAATAATAGTTAACTTGATGACTTGGGCTCATCAGCTTTGTTGGTCTATGTCAAAAGTAGTTTTTTAATGACAGTCAAGTTTTCAATCAAATTAATTACTAATTATTGGTACAAATCTCCTTAGTATGTGCTGCCAATTGCTTATTAAGAGTAACAGTTCAGCTATTTGCAGATGCATCAGAGAAGCTGTCTTGAGATATTACAAATTTGACACTGACCTTGAGGCCATGCGAGATGCCCCTGAGTCAAAAGTACTGTAGACCCTCAAATGAACTATTACATTTTTCTCTGTCCAAGTGCCATTAAAAATGAGGCATCATGGGTAAAATGTGGCAAACATCAAACCCTATAAATTATCTCCAAGTTGACACTAATATAGTACAATCAACTATTACTGCAAGTTCGTAGTTTAATGTACAAGCTTTTTGCATTTTAATTTTATGCTGTATTAAGTTGAGAATTTACTTAGGATCAGAAGTATTAGGGCAGCGGGACGTTTGTCCAAGTAATGACAGAAGTTAAAATAGCTTTGAAGTTTCATTTCCAAGGAGTTAATAATTTTACCTATTAACACCGTCTGGTCTATCTCGCCAGATAATAGACTCTTGAAACTCCACCTTACCACAGAAGAAGAACCAGCCATCTGAAGTAGGCCAAAATCTTCAAAAATACTCTTTAAAGCCCATAAAAGAAGTCAACTATTCTTTCATACTTGAACATTTTTACGTTGGTAGGGAAATGAAAATATTCTATTCTTACCCTAAGGTAATATAAGAAGTCAAATTTAGGCTAACTTGCACATGAATATTTCTCTCTGGAAAGCAGATTAAGTGTCTGACATGTCTAAATTTCTAAAATTTTTTGTAGTAAGCCAACCAGGGGGATGAACATTACCAAAACAGAAATTCCAAATCTAACCAAACCAAAGATATGAACCAACATCCCTAAACGAGCAGTGAGACACACAAAAAATGAAAAAACAACCAATCAGATGGCACAGTGGCAAGCCTCTTATCCCATTATGGTGGAGACGGAGGGGGGATCAGGCGGATCTTTAAGATCAGCATTGAAGAGGCGGACCAATGCTGATAGCAAGGGGGTTAAGGCGTCCATAGGATGAGGGTCAAGCAAAAGCAGATATTTGTTAAAAATGACAATTTGAGCCTTGAGCATAGCCTCTGTGAGTTCAGCAACATTGTATTCAGCTTGGATGCAGGGGTCAGGTAGCTGGTCTAATTCTGCAATGTTGGCTCTGGTGACTTGTGTGGATGAGGAAAATCTGCAAGTTCAGCAACAAGTTTGATAGCGGTGGTGGCAGCTTCAGTGAGGCGGGTGGTTTATCTTTTGCAATAGCAGGGAAATTGGGGAAACATGGTGGTAAGCACTTCTTTGAATCCAGTGACATATTTTACCACAGCTTTGCGGAGATGGCGACTTTTGGGTGAGGCCACCACGGCCTCAGCAAGCTGGTGGTCGTTTTGGTAAGATTAGCATTGGGTTTGGGACTTATTGTTTGGGAGAGAGTGGCGCATCAAAGTCTGATTTCTGATAATGATCTAGATCAAAAGTTTTAGCCTGTGGTGGGATAATTTCACCTGATTCAGTCACTTCATCCAAAAAGTTTCAGGGATTTTAGTTGACTTGGTTGATTTGGTGTTAGGTGGCTGTGGTTGGGTAAGTTTTGGGGCAGGAGAATTTTTGGATTGAATATGGGTCTAAGCCTGCACCTAATTGGTTGGTATGGGTGCAAATTGGCCAGCTTAGGTTTGGGTTAGATGATTTTGTTGTTGATTCATTGTGCGCATGGCCTGGGGGTGGGGCAGCCAAAATTTCCACTCAAGAGCTGTTGGTGTGGCCTCATGGGTGGAGTTGGCCATGTTTGCGGGGTGTGAATTGTATTGACATGATTTTTTTGTATGGTCTAATTCATGGCAGAGGGGGCGAATTGTGAGACCATTGTCAATGTGAGTCCAAAAGAAATGAACTGTTGTGGATGGGATATAGGCACGCGGCGGGATGTGCTGGGACATGTTCAGATGGTGAGAGTAATGGTGGATTGCTTTAGGTGCCATAAGGCGCTCAGCACCAAATGGTACAATGAATTGGAGAATGGGGTTTTTGCCATAAGTGGACAGCACTGACATTAACTCGTCATATAGTGTTTAAGGGGAAGTTGTGAGTGGATGTTTGCAAAGGTCACCGCGAATGTGGTATCATCTGGGAGAGAGTTTGGGTGGAGTTAATAATTTGTTTTTGTATATTTAGGGCGTTGCTGATGCAGCGGCCACATTCTTTTCAGTGGAGAAGCCTATATTAAAATAGCCCTTATTAGGGTGGAAGTCTATAGATTCTGCGGTACAAAGGTGGCAGTTGCCAGCTCAATTATTGCTTTGTCAGCATATGGGAAGAGATGTCCATACTTGAAATGGAGGCAGCAGCGGATAATGGATTGAAGTATGGCTAAGTGATGGGGGTGGGTTGGGTGGACTCATGCGAGGTGGAGTACAAAGTCCATTGGAGGGATATTGCATCCAGAAGTTTTTGGTGGACAATGACCAGTCCGCATGAATTTGCCTGATGGGCGCAAATGCTAGCAGGTGGAGCGCCACTGCCCCACATTGGAGTGGCTGGCGTTGTAGCCAAGGGCATTGGCTGGAAACTTTGCTGCAGCAAGTAGATGAAGATTTTAAATAGCTTTTTAGATTAAAATCTCTCAAAAATGTGATTGAGCGGAAAGAATAGCTAGCTAGGTGTCAAACATAACTAGTTTTATAGATATTAGTCTATTAGCAATTAAAAACTGTCCATGTACCTTTCTGATTATAATCCTTGATGCTAGTATATGATGGAGTACTTTTGCTTTTTTAGAGAAGCTAAAAAAGGTCTTTATCAGTCAGAGAAATCTTGCTGCTAAATGGAGTGTATATGGTTATGATAGAAAAAAACTTAATTGAGGTATAAAAAGCATGTAGAGTTTGTCTGGAAACATTTGCAGCTCAATCTTCTTTAGCTACAATATTTTCCATATAGTCATAGCATCAGCACTAAACTGAATTATGTGCTAATCCAATTTCTTAAAAACTTTATTTAGGCTATAAACCTAACAAAGTGATTAAATTGACTAACAAAGCATTATTACCAAATTTACTTGTATAATACTTATACTTGTGACACCTTTTAGGAGTTGGCGGTGGATGTAAAATGATAAGTGAGCGCAAGGAGTATAGATACTAATGTAGAAGATTGGAAGTGGCCATCATGCTTAATAATAAAAGTAGAGCTCCATTGCCCATTCTATGGTATCATTCATAGAATTGTTGTAGGTCCTAAAAATATGTTGAGTTCTCATAAAGGTAATTAGGATCTTTACAACTTTGGGTTTAAAATATCTTTCCTTATTGCTGAGGAGAATCTGTGTGTAACTAGGCTAGCTAAAGGTGTGTTGATATAAGAAAGAAGTGTGCGGCTTAAAGATATGGCTTAAAGAGTTTTATCTTCTCACCTATTAATTGGATAGTTCCTAGTATTCCATTTCCCTTTTCGTGGTTTGTGTTAATGGGCCCATCACATTCAAGCTAATTTTATGGCATGGCTGTTGAGGTGTGGTAAGGCATCATTGTACTTTTTGATAGAAAAAGGTTCTCAAACGATAATAATGAGTCCATGACTTTGACTATAATTCCGTGATAGCTTCCCAAACCTGTTGATATTTAATCCATTTATATAACATGTCTCCACCATGGCTAGGAGTAAGGTGGGATTCCAAATCACTGTTACTCTACATTTAGGAGGAAGTAAGTAACTACCATGTGCTTACTTTCTTGTACAACATTAGTTATTTGTTCTTATTTTTTAGAGTGCAACTCTAACAACTTCTAGACTGGCTCAAATTTATCTTCACATTAATCAAGTATAATTATAAGAATATTCAAATATTTATCATCATTGCTAGCTAGGTATATGATCTTTAAGTGAGTATAATTTTCTATGTTATATGGCAGATTCCAGCGCTGTGTTTAACTTAATGGCATGATGCTAAAAAATTTTAGGCCTATTAAGCCAAACTTCATTTTAACTTTTAGGTACTATAACCATTTAAGCAAAGCGTGGTTAATGTTAACAGTTAAAATAGTTCCATATAATAAGGGGTATTATTGCTAACTATGGTGGGACAGCAAGCTATACTTTTTGGTAATATCAAGATTTCTTTTGTCCTTAGAAAGCACTTTGTTGAAGTAAGATACAGTGTGGTCAGCAACTCCTATATATCTATCTATAATAGCTCCCACAGCGTAACTGGAGCCATCAGTAGGGATAATAAAGGATTTCTATAATCTGAGTGATGTAGTAGAGGCCATAATTCTTAATTTCTTCAGTGTCTCAAAAAATACTTCAGTTCATGTCCATAAAGGAATGTGGTAATATTAATAATTGGAATAACAGCTTACTGAGCTTTGCAAAGTTTGTATAAACTTATGATAGTTTGACATAATACACAGAAATAATCATATATCTCGAAAAATGGGCTCAGAAGTCGAAATATTACTTTTAAACTGACCTTAAAGAGCCTTTATTCTTTTTTGGATACGTCAGCCTAAAAGTCTATATCTTATGTTATATGAGTGAGTATTACAAGGTCTTGAGTTTAAAATTTGAGTCACACGAACATCAAAAAACTCCTAAAGATGTATAACATGGTCACTGTAGTGGTGGAACACTGTAAGATGGTCAAGTTTAATGAGTACATATCTCATCTTTAAGTCTTTTAATATGTGGCGATTCTCAGAAAAATAGAGGCGGGAGCATAACAATGACCTTGCAGATTTTAAGTGGGATGACTGAGGACTACATGGCAAATGAGTTTAACTTGTATTGATGCTGATGGGAGAGGTCCTTCCTCCGGTACACAATAGAAATATATTTCAGTAAAGAAATTTGAGCAGTTTATTGCAAGAGCGTCATTGATATGTGGTAAAGGGGATATACTTTTTTGATGAAGTTTAATTTATAATATTCCATTACAACTTAATGGCTCTCATCTTTATAATGAGTTGAAGGTACACTGACCATGGGATTTAGAAAAGTTACTAACATATTGTAGCCTAATTGTGCTTAAGCTCTGCTTATATTAGTTGCTTCCCAACTTAGGATTTTCATTAGGTTTTTGATAAGATAGGGCTAGCATCATTTACATTGATTGAGAGGCTCCAATTCTTCATATGACCATAATTGTTATCTATATTAGAAAAGATCCTATAATAAACTTCCATCAAATAATGTACTTTTTAGCTCTTCTGAAGTTACATTATTATAAAGTGTGATCTTTAAGTATAGTAAGAGTGAGTTGCTACAGGCGATCTCACTTTAAATTATATAGCCGTGAAGTAATTTAAATGATGTTTGATATCAGCCAGCACTTTATTATTTTTGGTGTTTCTTAAAAAGGCTTATCTCCAGTAATGCTCACAAGTAGGATGTTGAGGTTTAAATATGATAGATCCATTATTCATGGTAAAACTCAGTTCAAGTATGCTCAAACCCTATCATTACTTGTTTTATATGAAAGATACTTTTGAGGGATTGTAAAAAGTGATACTAAATTCAGATATTCGTTGTTCACCAGGTTGTTTCTAATTCTTCTGAGATAAAATAAAACTTGGTTATTTTCATCCACTGATCTAGGTTGGTTTTTTGTGTCATCCTTGAGTGAAATAGTGCAATGATAATACAGAAGAAGAATAATCAGCCAGAAAGAATATTTTTTGATGTTATCTCTTTTGTCTAAACTAAAGGAACATATCAAAGGAAAAGTGAGAGGAAACTTTTCTTTATACTCTTGATACTAGGATATTATTATGCATAGACTTATTGCTGATAGAGAAGTGGTAGCATAGCGGGGTGGTTCCTGCTCCATTTTGGGTTAGGTTTTGATTAAACACAAGTTCAAAAACCAGCACAGGTACAAAGAAAACTCAGCGTGGTATATTTGTCCCAAGGTCGACCTGCCTCCTTTACTGAAACTTACTTTGATTTGCATATCATAGTTGTTGTTATCTAAAACTACTGCAGGTGCTAAAATGACAAATTTTCAATTATAAATAGATATAAAGAGGAATAGGCTACTATTGCGAGAGTACTGTTAGTACCTTCTGTTCTTTCTTCAAGATATTATTCTAGTTCAAGGCTAACTTAATCTCCTTATGAGATATAAAAAGTTACATTGATGGAGATCTAGTAATAAGGATGGCCATGAAAAACTACCCTTTTATATTTATACCTTTGTTATGTGATTGTTCCTTTGGAGTTGGGAAAAATTCCAAGTCTTTATCTTATAAATAACGTGGCTTAAAGCTAATGAGCTGTCTTTGGATACTGCTTTTTAGGGATACAAGGCTATGTGATTTCTGGAAAAGTCAAACAATAATTCAGTAAAAATATAGTTAAGTCACTAGCAGTATCAATGATATAAAGTGTTTTATAGACCTTTTGAGGTATGAACCTTTAGGAACTATGGCGTTGACAACGTCATGGAAATTTAGGCAGTCTGGTGAATTCGATTTATTCTGGTTTGCATAAAACATAGTACCCAAATTTTCAACCCCCTTTTAGAATCTTTTGTAGAGTCATTTTTAATTTAGGTAGAGGGTCCAATATGAATTATGAGTGTCGTCAGATACTAAAGGTATGCTGAAAATAGGGGTACCTGTCAAGCTGAATGGTTTTCTTTTTTTTAGTACTAGATGGTCCCAACCCAAGGGAAGATGAATGGTTTTCTTGATATACTTGATCAGCATTTTTTGATGTGACAATCACTCTTAAGGTGTCCATATTATCTATATCAAATGCACTTAGGTCCTTATGATTGTGATGAGTTTTTATTCTACAACAAGTAATACTATGAGGTTTAGGTGAGTTTCAAGTAACTTCAGGTTTGTGAAGGTTATTGACATCCAGTAGAGCTTATTGATGTCATGTACTGCTAAGTATTAAAGATTTGAGTAAGAAATATGAATAGATAAATATGAGTTTTAGGTATGGCTTGTCATAATGGCATCAAAAGATTGTCAAATAAATATGAAAGGTTTAAAGTATATACTATGACATAAACATACAGAAACTTAGCTACTAATTATTCTTTGTGTATGTTAATAAGCTGAAATTCTTATTTTTTACGTATTCATACTGTGCTTTACCATAAACTTTTGATAAGAGATTCTTTTACCTCTACTAAGTTAAGTTACCAATGTGGGGCAAAATAACTCCTTCATCATTTTAACTTAAACAATAAAATATATGTTTTCTTTTGATGGTCATTTTCTTCAATGGGCAAAATACATAAATACAGAAACAAGTGTAATATCTTACTAAGTGTGAATGTGTCCTTAATAGTCATTTTAAAAATGCGCAGACTCAACACCATTAATAGCATATATGGCAAGAATAAAACTTTTGCATTCTCAGGAGTAGTTCCATAAAGTCAGGGATATGATCATTTTAATGAAAATTAAGGAGCTGGAGGTATTTTCCATTAAGTCCTATGGTACAATGATGGTAAATGACAAGGCGCTTAGGAAGAAAAAGAGGAAACTCCTAAGGCGAATATCAACATGTATAATATATCATGATAAATATAATTATAAATAATAGTGTACAAAAAGAAGAGTGGAATAAGCCACTAAAACTTCATTAAGGTTATTGAACTTTAAAAAAACTTATGATTTGATGGTGAGGTTATATAGTCAGTAGAAATGCTAAGTGGACCATATTCAGCAGGCTACATTGGCAATCAAGCTCAAGATAATGGTTTAGAGCCATATAGTAGGCGTAGACAATTTGGCAGTATATAAAATGACATAGATAGGATATAATGATAATAGTTACTATATAAGCGGTAGTTCTTATCTATGATAGTAATTTTAAAAAAAACTAAGTATTAAAGTTTAAAAGTTTACAAATATCAAAGCGAGCACTTAGTAGTTAAATTGAGTCCCTTAATCAAATTCTAATTCAAAATATTTCTAAGCAGCTTAATCACATAGAATAAAATTTTTCCTAAATCTCTGACCTTGATCTTGTTAATTTCTAAATTGTTGTAAAGCTTGTTTTTCTAGTAAGAACTAATTTTAAAGGGTTAAATCAATTAAAAGGCACTATACATTTCTTTTTTATTACATAAGAGATCATTAATAGTCTTAGGAGGCTTTTTCCCCTTTTAGTCATGTTTTAGACCTCCTTTCAAAAAGCTCTTTATCATCCACTATGACATTAACTGTGGTGACACTCTCAACATTTTGACGGTTGACTACTTCATCTGGGGTCATCACAAATGTCATAGTTATTGTGGGACTTTGTAAGCTTAATTTTAGCACGGATTAAGGGTGAGGATATGAATCCTACACTGTCAGGAAACTTATGATGGACTCTTAAAATAACACATGAGCATGGTTCAAATTCCTGGCAAACGCCCAGCTATCTCAGTCTCTGCATACATTTCATAGATAATAAGTATTGTAATAGATGGCGAAAAGTCAAGGGCTATGATAACAAATTTTTATATTCTGGCTCGCCATCTACCATGATAAAATCTTATATCTGTCGTGTTTTCATAGTATGAGGTTATAAGGAACTCATGAAGGTTCTGTAAAACTATGATATTAGGAAAAAATTAAGCTTAAAGGCGGCTGGAACAACCTTGAAAGTCACTTTGAATGTATAACTCGCTTTTATAAGATTCTAACAAGGCTTCTTTAGATGGTGTTTCTTTAATTTTACTATGTCTAAGTCTCCATTTGGTATTCAAGTCCCTTTTGTCATCTATTATCTGCATATTCCTTGTAGATTTTCAAAGCATTGACCAAGTGCCTTCACTATCAATTATTATTCCCCAGCTCATAGACATACCACTTTCTGCAAACATATTTTTATTTGGATGGGACTAAGGTTAGAACTGGGATTATAGCCATGGTTAGCATAAAATGGTATGTGTCATTAAATGATTGCTTCATTTTGTAATAAGGTATTGAGTTAGCGGAAAGTAAATTTTTTTGTTAAGAGCTTGTATAACCTCGAAAAACTGCTTAAAAACCTAGGTTTACCTACTCTGTCTGTCATCCAAATTAGGATGGAATGCGTTTAAGTGACAAGGGCCAACTTGGAGCAAGGACAGTAATGTTTTTCCTAATAATATGGGCATGAATTGGGGGCCTCTATCTCTTATGCCTCCTTGAGGATCTTGTGAAGGAAAAAGATGTGGCCCACAGACAATTAAAAAGAGGTTTTGATGGAAGTTTTAATGGTGTGGCAAGAGATAAGATTATTATTAAAGAGAGGCAGCCAACAACCACTTTAACATAAAATATGACCTCATTAAAGAGTTAAATCCATAACAGATCAATAATACTGAGATTCAGGGACTTTCTAATGTGTGGAGGGGTACTAGGAGTCTCGTGGCCTTCTGATGACTAATTTTAGCACAATTATAGGTCAAGCATAACTAAATTAATTTCGCCATATCAAATATTTTCCAGACTAACGAAGTTTTGCTTCTTCCAATGGCTGGTTCTTCGTTGAATATATTAAATTGGAATTGCAGTTTCTATTTTTTGATGACAATAAAATATCAGATGGTGCTTTTTGGTATCAGCTCTAGAATTTAAAACTGGAGCTATAGAATTCTTTCACTACTTAAGCTATGACTAACTTTCCTATGATCTCTCTGATCAACATAAAAAAGATCTAAAATGTAATAAAACAAATAAAATTTTTATAAAGAGATTTTATCAAAAGAACTGTGCTGAGCTACAGAATCACTAAGTAAGTGACATTAGGTTAAAGCGCTGTTGGTGTTTCTTTAGTAAATTAGCATGAGCCCTGATTCAATATAAATTACAACAGGACAGACTTTTAACAGGTAAAATAGCACTAAAATAGGTATAATTATATGGAGACAGAATACCCTAGAGTAAATGTGCAGATAGAGTAATATTGTTTTTATTACATGTAATTTCTTCAATCCTTCTGTGGCCTCATTTAATACTGTGAGTTTTATTATATAATGTTAGATAAAGTTCTAATCCCCCTAAAAAATCATTTTCTTTTTATATTGTTCCTATTAATTTATGTTTCTGTATCTTTTGTTTCCAACATGTGACTCCCAATATATGCGCTGAGGCTTCTGGATGTACTTGGTATATCAACCTTTTCTGCAGCTCTTAACCTCCTGAAATCTTCCAAATTTAGCTTACTAATAGGCTCTTGACGCTGCTGCAGTTATTGATGCTCATTAGGTCAAAGGCTGAGTACATTTTCCCGAGAGTATGGGTGGATTTTAGTTGGCGGCAAACTATGGTGAAATTGGCCAATTAATAATGATGATTATCACTTGGAGGGAATGGAACTGTAATGGGTGGCAAATTCTATATACAAGTTATGAGATATTGTTAAATCAAAATTAAGATCAATTTGGCAATTTGATTTTTTATGTAAATTTTTGGATCAGTAGATATTAGAAGAATGTCTTATGGTGAATCAATAAAATTATTCTACTGAGAGACAAAGGTGGCCTAATGTTTTAATCTTGGGTAATTATTTATGGGTGACTTGGGTAACGTGGTATTGAGATATATAAGATGTAAATTTTTATTGAGTATAATACAATGGTTGGTTTAAGACACATCTCAACAACCCCCCCACTTGACCAAACATAGGTTATTGACAACTTTCCCACAAATTTCATTTGAGGTATTCTTGTTAGTAGTTGATGCCTGAATTCCCTTCAGAAGTCACCTAAAAATATGACATGTGTTTTAATAGTGATGTGACCCTTTATGATGTCCTTATGAGTATAGTTTTTAGTTAAATATCCATAATCTCTAGCGAATCTTCTTTGTGTTCACATTGTTGCCCTGCCAAATCTATAATTTTATTAGTAAATCATCCCTTTCCAACGCTGAGAAAGGTCAAAGAATGTAATTTCCTGTTGTTGCAATCTTTACATCTCATCTTCTAGGACAGCGTTTTAGAGTATGCCTTATTCTGGAGCTTAATTAATACTTATGTGATATTCTCTAGGTATTGGTTGGGAGACATTTTTCTCCATGAATACAGGAGTGTAATATTGGGCAGGGCGGGCTTTCTCATGTACATATTTAGAATGATAATCTTCCCATGGATGAGTGCAATGCAATGTTGTATGCAAAAACCATGAACAGTAGGAAGAGGTTCCACTAAATGATATTCCTTATGCCAGTTTCTGTAGGTTGCTGGCTAGGGTACTAACGACTAGCTCCAGTGGACCATTAGTTTTAGGTAACAGGGCATCTGTTGGAATTTCAGTTGACCACATTATCCAACCTATTTATTAATTTATTAAAACTAAAAATTGGTGGTTACAATTGTAAATATCAGCAACAGTTGCCAACTAAAGATATTCTTGTCAGGAATCATCATCAACAATATTGAGCAAGAATATAATGTGGGGGCAACGCCTGATAGTCAAATTATGGGGAATCATTCGGAGAAAATGGATAGATAGTCACAGGAAACTACCTAAGAATTCTAACGCTTGTGTTAAATGGTAGGTCGTCATCAGCCAACACAATTGGTTTTAAGTTACTAACACCAATAAATTGATCACCAAACAGCTGAGAAATACAATACCTAAGAAAATCAAGTCAAAGATACCCAATGAGATTCAGTGCCTAGAACTTGAGGTTCAATCCAGTCTAGGAGAGCAAATAATTCCCAGTGGACGCTGAAAGTTGTGTGCCAATTTTACTATAGAAAACATTATATATTCCCTAATAAAATTAGATTTTGCCTTGATAGTAACTTAGTTGTTTTACATTGGTTATATAACTTACTATTGGGATAAAAGTGCAAAAATCAGATATCCTTAGGTTGTTGTTATCAAGTCTCATATTGGGTCTGCAAAAAGAGAATAGGAAACGTGTTCCCTATTAATACTAAAATATCTTCAAGACGAAGAAGCGCCTGTCTAGCGTTGGACCTTCTACTCAACTCAGCTTTAGTCAATCAACCATAATAATAGTCACCATAATATTATTGCCCCAGCTTATATATTTTTAAACAATTGACGCAATTGGACAAGGATCTGTGCAGTTGAAATCAGGGCGCAGAAGCGAGCTACCATCTAGCGACCCAGATTTTAAAAATTGGTGCTCACTAAAGGGGTAGTTGAGAGACCATCTAGTACTAAAAAAAGGGGTAGTTGAGTTGTCAAAATCCAATTTAGACCATAATGTCTTCATAAGAATGAGCTTCAAGAGCTCTGGATGGAATTACAGGCTGTTAGTCAGAATTTGCTTATCTCAGTATCTCAAGCTGATGTTAATACCTTGGAGGAGCGTGTAATCAAGGCGGAAGAGATTCTCAAACAAGTTGTAACTGTGAATAACGACATGTGTGAAAAGTTGCTTCTTTGAAGTGGAAAGAAGATGAAATTATTAAGAAGTTTTATTCCAAAAAACTGAACATGAAGTATACTGAGAATGCATCTGGCAGGTTCATGAGGATATGGAGAAAATGATGAAGCATATTAATGAGTTGGAAAAACACAAATGTGATTGTGCACAATTCGAGGCAAATGAGGCTGGTGAAAATACTTGTGAAACTCCAATTTGGAAGACCTCTCTTCCCCTAAAGTATGCCTAAATCATTTGCTGATGTCTCATAAATGACTCTTAAAGCCACTCCTTTGGCTACTCGAGCTGTTGGGCAAGAATCTCCTATGAGTGGAGTGACCAAGGATTTTTTGAAATATGCTGAAGTTGCCCACTTTTCACTGGGATAATGCCCCATCTTTTTCCAACTCTTTGAGATGACCATGTTTGTATATGTAGACTGTCAGAAAGCAGTGACCATAATGAACTATCTTGGCACTGATTGCCAGAATCTGGTGCTACCCCACCTCAACGGGTACAACTGGTCATACGTTGAAGAAAAAGCAGTAATCATGTTGGAGTTTGAAAGTCCTACTCAGATGGCAAAATACAAACATGAGTTCATGGGTATACAATTTTGCAAGGATGAGACCCTGGCTAGTTTCACTCATTAGTTTTACTAAGAATCCCAGATCTTGGCAGGGGTGAATATGCTGACTGACTTTGATGCATGCATAGCCATGAAAACAGCACTTTGGCCCTACTGAGAACTGCATCAGATTATGGTGGTGGCACTAGTAACTCAAACAACATCCTCTCAGATGGTGGACCATCTGAAGATGCTTGGAGCCACGTTTGATACTCCCAATTGCACTTTTAAAGTAATCCAAATGAAGGCTCAAAATATTGTCAAATTTGCCTAACCATTTAAAGAATCTGAGAGTCAAATTGTGACAGTAAGTAAAGCCAAAGCTCAAAAACAAGTGGACAAATTGTCAATCTGCTGTTTCCAATGCGAGAACCTGGCCAGGTAATTGCCCAGTGCCAGGGCAAAAAGCCAAAAGATCATATCAATCTCATTAAAATCAAAGAAACTGGTCCATATTTGGGAAAAGGAAGCAGTCTAGACCAGGCATATTCTAGTACTTCTGATAAACCTGCCCCACCTGATATAATGAATGATGAAATCGATATCTCTGACCTATTTGTTGACAATGACGCGCCTGATCCGCTCAATCCGGTGGTTAACATGGATGTTAACACGATAACTTGAGCTAAAACGAAGGGGATTGACCCCAAAATCATTAATGAGGTTGCATGACCCTACGCATGACATTTAGCAGAGAAAATCAGATTTTCCAAAAGCCCTGAAGACTTAATTAAAACGAAATTGGATGAGGCAAACGTTTCTTTAACTATTAGTGCAAATAAGGAGTCATTCCCTGATTTATCCATTCAAATAATTCACACACTTGATTTGGCGAATAAAGGCCATTATCTATTCAGTAAAAACTTCATTACATTACTAAGAGTGTACCTATGTCAGTATTCTAGTCAATAGGATAAGAGTATGAGCAATAATTGATAGTGGTGTGACGATCAACATTGTTTTCACCAAATAATTGAAATGCATAAAGATCTCGCTGGATTTGGAGCATCAAAAATGGTATGAAATAGCTGGACCAGACATTACCATCTTATGTGGAGCCTACAGTGTGCTACCACTTCAGTTTGAATTGCTGATGGTGTCAGCTCCCGCCATAGTGCTGACTAATCCAAATTATGATATACTTATTGGGACAGAGTTTTTGAGTAAGTATGAGGTGAAATGAAATTTTGAAGAAAATACTCTGATGTTATTGGGGAAGGCAGTGTCTTTGTTGTACCAGCGGGAGGGAGAGATTCCACTGATTAAGAGAAATAATTTTGTCATCTTGATTTATAGTGAAGGTATTATACCCATTCATTTTAAATTAGTTGGACAAAAATGGAAAACAATCCTGATTAAAATGATGGAGATTTGTGGAATAACTTTAATGACAAATGCAATGAACATTATTCCACTGGGAGCCCAAATCATAGTTAACACATGGTTAATGATTGAACTCACAGAACAGCTATATGGAGAAATTGTCAATCCATGGGAAAAATCGAGGATTGAACCTTGGGTGACGTCAGGGATCTTAATGCCAGGTCACAAAGAAATATAAATACATGTAGCCAATCTTGGAGAGAAGCCAATGAAAATTTAAAATAATTGGATCATTACATTTCTACACTTGCTCCCAATGGCAGAACTTAGTGCCTTTAATGAGTTAGTATCATTTTTGAAATTTAATTGCTGGCGGAAACTGCCAAAAGTTTAACATACTATTAGATTATGAGCAACTAGCCAATATACTTGAGAATCAGCAAGAGGATATGCTCCAATTATTCGAAATGTTAGGAGATTTTTGCTCATAATGATTATGACTTGGGATGCTCAAAAAAATGTAATACAGAAAGTTGATACTGGAGAATATCCACTGATAAAAATGAGACTTTTTAAAGAGCAAAATTGGTGGAAGCAGAGGTCAGCGATGAGATCAGCAAGTTAGAGGAACATAGGATACACATCCAATCATCAAGCCCTTGGGTGAGTCTGATTCTTTTGGTAAAAAAGAAGGATGGATCAAATTGAGTAGTGATCAACTATTGCTGACTAAACAAGATCACTAAGAAAGACTCTTATCCACTGCCTCAAATTGATGACATGCTTGATTGCCTGGGGGAAGCAAAATTATTTTGTCTATGGACCTGATTTCAGGCTATTGGAAAATCAATTTGCCAAAAAAATCCCAGGAAAAATGTGCAATAATTACCACACAAGGATTATACCAGATGACCCATAATGCCCCAAGGTTTATTCAACGCGCTGGTGACTTTCCAGCATGCTATGGATTCAATACTCAGCAACTTGAAGTTATCCTGCATACTAGTATAATTAGACGATATCAAAATCTTTAGCTGGACCTTCACAGATCACTTGGAGCATCTGGAGGAACTTTTTAAGCAGTTGGCAATGGCGAATCTAATAACTAAGCCAAAAAAATGCCATTTTTCAAAAATAGCTTAAATACTTAGAGTTTGTCATAAGCTCTAATGGATTACAATTGCAACCCATGAAAATAGAAGCTATCAAATGGATATTGATCCCAAAGAGAGTTTAGGATATTCAAGTCTTTTTTGGATGGTTAGATACTATTGCTGCTTCATCATAGACTTCGCTGAATTGCCAGGCCTTTATTTCACCTACTCAAGGATCCAATAAAATCATGTGGAACAATGAGGCACAGAAGTCTTTTGATAATCCCTGAAAATATCTCATGAGTAACCAAGTGTTGAAAAACCCAAATTTTAAAAAGGAATTACATTTCAAGAAGATGCCTCATTAATGGCGATTGGGGCCATTTTGAGTCAATTGGATGACAATAGGGATGAACATCCAGTAGCTTACGGGAGTGGAACCCTGTCACCAGTTGAAAGAAATTATACTATAACAGAGCAAGAGTACCTGGCAGTAATCCATGCCTGTAAACAATTCCAAGTCTACATACATGGGACATTCTTTAAAATCATAACTGATCACTTGTCCCTGCGCTGGCTTCATAATCTGAAGGAACCAGAGGGATGAGTGGCACACTGGGCTTTAAAGCTAAAAGCATACAATTTTGAAATTATTCACAGGGCTGGAGAAGTGCATCAGAATGCTGATGAGTTTTCTTGATTGCTGGTTGTTCATGTGATCTATCGTCAGGATGATGCGCTATTTCAGCGGATGATCAAAGGAGATACTGGGTATGAGCCCCCAGAAATTCAGAACTACTATGAAAGGCAATGAAAAATACCAAATTTAAGTATAATCAATTATACAAAATAATAGTTGAAGAAAACGAGTTTTGTTTCCTAGACCATCATAACAAGCGGAAATCATTTGAGCCACTCATAAGGTCATTAGCCATGGTGGCCTAAAGAAGAAAGTGGATCATATTTGCCAGTATTTTTACTGGTATTTGATCAAATATGATGTCACGGACTAACTAGCCTGTTGCGTGGAGTTTCAACTTCACAAGCTGCACAAGAATGTTGTGGGTTATTGGCTAGAGCGCCCTTGTTTTGCATGGCACACAGTGTCCATAGACGTTATGGGACCATTAAGTGTCAGCACTGTAGGTGTGATGTACATAATTATTGCAAAAGACCATCTAACCTGATGGGCTGAAACAAAAGCCCTCAGTAGAATAGATGCAATGAGTATGGTGAAGTTTATACTTGACCAAGTGATCTATTGGCATGGATGCCCCAAGTTATTTTAGGTGACATTGGGAACCTTTTACTTAATATATGATTCCTATGCTAATCAAATTATTGAAAATACAAGGTGTTGTATCTGTCCCCTATTGTCCAGAATTTGAATGGGATGGTGGAAAGAGTGAACGCAACTCTAGCCTCAACATTATGATAGTTGGTCACTGGGAAAACTTCCACTTGGGGAGCATATCTGAGTTCAGTCACATTTGCTTATAATATCAGTTACCAATCAGTGATAGAGAATACGCCGTTTTAACTTTATACAGGCAGAAAGCTGCATTGCCGCCAATATTTATTCTGCAGTGGAGCCATCTTTAGGGATGAGTGCCAAACAATATCTATCCCAAATGGCCAATATCTTGATTGAATTACAATCTTGGGCATTCAAAATGACAAATAAAAGAAGAATCAACGCAAAGAAAATGGACGATCAGATTTAGCCTGCATTAAAAATATTATGTGGGCAATAGGGTAGCATATTGCGATACCCATGGGTTCAGGAGGAAAAATAAGTTGGACGCCCTATGGATGGGACTGTTTGAAACCATCGCCAGGTTGGAAAATGATGCCTGTATTATCAAGAATGTTATATATGGCCACATAGTCAATAGAGTCCATGTGAAATACTTAAAGTGCTGTAGTTAAAAAGAAAAATAATAATAATATATATGAAAAAAGATAAAAAATAAGAAGATCCATAAAAAATATAAAAATTAAAAAAAATATAAAAATTGATTTTTTATTATTATTCTAGTAGTGATGCATATGGCAATATTCCCACCTACCAAGCATGGAGGAAGGGAAAGACAATAATGGACACAAGTCCTGAGCAATTGGCAGGATCAAGATAGGCTGGAACTAGATCCTCTGGAATAGTCCCTATTAACAAGTTGTTGAAACACGTCCTGGGTTTGTATAGGTTGCATGGCAAGATGCCATTTAGATCCCATCCTGGGGATAGTACAGGTTGACTAAGGAGTAACTAAAACCCGTCCTGTGGTTAATACAGGTTGAATGGCAAGATGCCATTGGGAACCCGTCCTGGGGTTTGTACTGGTGGACCAGTTCATCTTTTGGCAATGATGCTGAGTGAGACTAGCATGGCATGATGTCGCAGGAACTGTGTTCAAGAAGAGGTGGCGGCGGGTAGCAACCAAGGACAAGAAGTCGCCAATCTGAGCATAGAATATGGGCGTTGAGTGCAGACAGAGCCAAACTCCTAAGAGGCCATAGAGATATAATATCCAAATATGAGCACAAGCTGGGGTGGCTTACATCCCCAAGGGTTCTATCTTCTGTTGGATAATCTGGTCAAGAGGGGGATATGTTGTAATTTCAGTTGACCACATTATCCAACCTATTGATTGGTTAATTAAGCCTGACAATTGGTGGTTACAATTGTACATATCAGAAACGGTTGCTGACTAAAGGTATTTTAATCAGGAATCATCTTCAACGATATTGATCATGAAATTAATGAGGGACAACACCCAATAGTTTAATTATTGCAGTAGAAAAATTTAATATCTTGGCAATGGTTGCCAACTAAATATATTCTTGTCAGGAATCATCCTCAACAATATTGAGCAAGAATATAATGTGGGAGCAACGCCTGATAGTCAAATTATGGGGAATCATTCGGAGAAAATGGATGGATAGTCACAGGAAACTACCTAAGAATTCTAACGCTTGTGTTAAATGGTAGGTCGTCATCAGCCAACACAATTGGTTTTAAGTTACTAACACCAATAAATTGATCACCAAACAGCTGAGGAATACAATACCTAAGAAAATCAAGTCAAAGAACCCAATGAGATTCAGTGCCTAGAACTTGAGGTTCAATCCAGTCTAGGAGAGCAAATAATTCCCAGTGGACGTTTGAAAAGTTGTGTGCCAATTTTACTATAGAAAACATTATATATTCCCTAATAAAATTAGATTTTGCCTTGATAGTAACTTAGTTGTTTTACATTGGTTATATAACTTACTATTGGGATAAAAGTGCAAAGATCAGATATCCTTAGGTTGTTGTTATCAAGTCTCATATTGGGTCTGCAAAAAGAGAATAGGAAACGTGTTCCCTATTAATACTAAGATATCTTCAAGACGAAGAAGCGCCTGTCTAGCGTTGGACCTTCTACTCAACTCGGCTTTAGTCAATCAACCATAATAATAGTCACCATAATATTATTGCCCCAGTTTATATATTTTCAAACAAACGACGCAATTGGAAAAGGATCTTTGCAGTTGAAATTAGAGCGCAGAAACGAGCTACTATCTAGCAGCCCAGATTTTAACATCATCAATAAGTACCCTCAAACTCCAATTATTCTCTGAGCTTTGGGATCACATTGGAGGTGAAGTTGGTACCATTGTCCATCAGGACAATATGGTGGGCTCTTATCTTTTATAAATTATATCCTTTTTATTTGAGGAAAGCTGACCAGTGGACATGCATTACCAAAAGAGAGAAAGAAAGAAAAATTGACTTGAAACCTGAGTAGGGTCAACTCCATCATAAAAATTTTTACCTCTAGATCAGGACTTGGATTTTCTTTAGTTACATCATTGGTAAGGTTTTCATGTTATTAGACCTATAAACCGCCAATAGCTTCCTTCATCTGTGTAAAAATTTACTGGTTTTGGTTATTATTGGCAAACAACCCCAATAAACTTATTACTGCACAGGTTCAGTTCTTGTGCACTTTTCAGTGTTGTATACTAGATGATATTATCAGTTGATAATAGTAAGATGACTATTATCTGTAGTTTAGTGGAAGTCTTATATCTCAGCCCAACGCTCAGCCAGTATTCCCACTTAAAATACTTGAGATTTTGATATATGGATTCATTCCCTCGTTCTGTCCACCCTGATCTTCTCAGAGATTCCATGGTGACAGTCTCTTTAGTCCAACACACCTTTAACAGCAAATCCCAATTTTTTTCTTATCTTCTCTAGATCCCCACTCAGATCTTTACTCTTTTCCTTAAGAGTCTCCCAAATATTGCACACAGCAATAATATCCTTGAAAATAATAGAACAATTGAAAGCTGATAATTCTTTTAACTTAAACTATATACCGGGTAGAAAACTATAGAACTATATAACTCTGTTTTAAACTCTAAGTTTTTTACTATAAGTGAATTCTAGGAGTTTATAGTGGGGATTCGGTCATCTAACCCTCAGTTGACACCTCTTTGATTAAACAGCAGCCATTGCCGTTGAATCACCCATCCTCAATTTGGCAACGATGGTCTTCCCCATCCTGGCTAGGATTCCATCATTGGACATCCTCAAGACCTAAATGGAAAGAGTTGGAAAACGTGTCCCTGACGTTTTCCTCTTGATCCAAGAGAACCAACCACATTTGGCTAGCAACCTGCTTAGGTAATGGGACTTATTACGCATTAAGGCAGGTCACGCACCAACTGATTGATTTGCTAGTTGCAGGTGGCATCACTCGCCTCACAACTTACTACTTATTCCCAATCAGTCAGTGATGAAACCTGACCGATCCCAATCAGTACAACTGATATCTAATCACTATCAGATGCCCCTATTTTGTTGGCAATTCTACCTGATGAGATCTTAAGTATTAATCTGGATTGATCCCCGATGGATATGACCAGGCAAATATCCGAAAATCCCCCAAACTTAGTTACTCTGAAATTTGGGCCAACCGATTTCCAATTCACCTTGCCCTAGGGAATTATCCCTTAGCGATTCCTGGTAATCTATCAGGCTGGTAATATGGGCAAAAATCCCAACACATCCCCCTCTTGCCTAGATTTCCAGCGAGAAAAGGACTGGGGCATGAGAACACCACTTTGGACACTCAGTCAAATACTTCATTGGTTCAAGCGGAGTATGATTGTCAATACTCAATGCTGCTCAGGATGACCTTTAGCATGCGGCGCTCTTCCTCTTCCTCCTCATTACTGCCTACTCAGAGAGCGGTCTCCACAATCTACTGTTGTGCCATGCTGATCAATTTACTCATGATGATATTAGTCCTGGGATCCAGTTTTCCCCCTGTCAGGGCATATGACCCGCTGTCATATTCAGGATTCTTGGTCCGGTGTCCTTGATCTCCTGATTTTCTCCTCATCCTAAAACAGGAGACTCTTGCTGTCAATGTTCATTTCACAGCCCAATTAAGTATACTTATTTATGTTCGCCCTTGTTATTTCTCTCATAACCTCTTGGCTCAAGTCATTCTTAATTCTTCTCTTGAAGAGCTTATACCATTATTTTTTAGATTAATTTCTCCAAAATTGGCTCTTAATGGATTGTAGAGTGCATAATGGCAAATTCCATATAAGTCCGATATCCCCCTCTCATCCAGCTCATATGTTGAATTCTGTGTCGTGGTACCAGCAGCTTCTAAACAGTTTGTCTGATCAAGAACTTCAGTTCTTCCAGCAGATGAGTCAGTATGTGCAATGGAACCTCTTTTATGGTCCTTCCAGGACTCATACGCCTATTCTGGCACCAGCTCCTAGTCCTTCTAATGAATTACCATAAATGGTAACTAGTCCCTCCAAAACCAGGCTTGCAATCATTTCAAACAACTCTCAGCAGATTCTCCCTCTGTCATCAATTCAAGAGTTGGATTTTAAACTCTCCTGGATTTAATTCCTTTTGCAGATACACCAACCATCATAATGGATTCTCCTGAGATTATGCCTTTCACACTTGATTGCTCTTTTCTTGCCAGGTCAGACCTGCTTCCTGAGTTCCTCTTCTGACTCAGTCAATACTACAAACCCACTGTCTTGGCTACTGAGCTCACCATTAGCAACAGTATTCATTTCAAGCTCCCCTACACTGAACTACAGACCCAAATCACCGAGGCTTTGTCCCTAGCGCTGAATCCCTCTGATCTTGAGAACATCCTAGATTGGTTTACCACCACTTATGCTCTTTGCTTTGCTGACCAAGTTCTTCGAAGTTGGTCCATGAAGCTTCCAGCCTCTCCCGGATTTCACTGTTCCTTCAGCTTCAGCTTCAGCTTCCAAGAATCCCATAGTTGTCACTTGAAGAATGCCTATATTCCCTGCATGAATATCTCATCTCTGGCGCTTCCCATAAATATTTTCACCGATGGCTTTAGTAGGGGGCATGATTCAGCAACCCCCATCAAGCATCCATTGTTTGCTGCTGGACCATATGTCCGGTGTTCTTGATGAAGCCCGTCATCAGGCCCTCAAGACTAATCTTCCAGCTCTGGTACCATATTGGGATTACTTGGGGTTATTCACTGACTGCCTCTTTTTATACTGTTGCTTTCCTCCCAGCTCTGGGGTTTCACGATTGGCTTCTTCTGACATTTCAATTTCCCTTCCCCTAGCCACTTTCTTTCAGGGATCTGCATCCACTCAAAGAACCTGGTTTCGTGTAGGTCTAGCACCTCACTAGCATCCAATCTTACATCAATTTCCATGGGATATTCATTCCTACTGCGATCCATCCTCCCTCTCCCAAGAGGTGACATAGGCGGAATCATCTCCTTATTGAGGACAATCAATAAAAATAAAAATTAGAAAACTATATCGGTTTTTTATGCAGTCTGTAATTTTTTTCCAATATCTTTTACCAATCTTTTATTTTTATTCTTCTTTTTTTCCATATGACTAGACCTTGTTTCAGTTCAGAGGTCCATCTTTTTATTTTTTTCCACAAACTGGGTCCTGGGTACTTAAACCTACCAATTTTCTATGGTTCAGAGGTCTTTTTTGAACTTAACCATATAGATTGGTTCAGTGACCTTTTTGGACTTGACCTAATCATCAGGACATGACCAACTTAATGGTCCATCAGTCCTTTGGGGCACTCTTTTGTTTTTTTCATCGATCCATCACTTCAGATACTTACCATGGACTTGATTTACAACTCTTACATCCAAAAGATTCTTGATTAGTAGGTGTTAGTCGCCGTCTTAGCAATAACCTCAAATGGACCTGACCACAATGCATCTAGTTTGTTTCTTCTTCCAAAACCATGCATATTGCAATAGGATACTCTTTCGCCTATTCGATATTCTGCTAAGGCCAGTCAGTTCTTATTGTTCATCAATTTTGCTTATATCTTTTCTTCAACGTGGTATCATATGCTTGTGATTGCATCTCAATCAGGATATTTGTCAATCAGTTCAAGTACTGTTCAGCACTCATCCCTGATACTGGTTCCACCACCAAATATAAAATTGGCGGCAATGCGGCCTTCCTCCCGTATAACAACTCAAATGGCGTTTTTCACATTGCAGTATGATGACCAATATTGTAGGCAAACATCACCAAACTCAGGTATGTTCCCCACATAAAAGTTATTCCTGCAACCAGCTTCCTCAGCGTCACAGCCAGTGTTCCATTCACTCGTTCTAACAGCCTGTTTGTCTCCAGCTGGTAGGGTACAGACAAAACTCCTCTGATCCCCATTATATCATTCAGTTGCAGGATCACATGAGACATGAAGTTTGTCTCATTATCGCAAAGCAGGCTTGTGGGCATCAATGTCAATATACTACTTGATCCAGGATGAACTTCATGGTGCTGGTAGCATCTACTTTTTCCAGGGCCTTCATCTCAACTCATCTTGACCCATCTCATCAGATGGTCAATGGCAACTATTATGTACTTGAACCCCCTGTGCTCATCATCAGCGGTCCCATCATTTCAATGGATACCGTATACCAGGAAAAGGCAGGGTGGACCAGTCAGTATCCATTTGTATTTATATGTGGCTTGTACAGCTGTCACTCCACGCAACAAGCCAAATAGTCTGCAACATTGGAGTTGATGGACTCCCAGTAGTACCAGTGAATATTACTGGTTGTTTTTCTCAGGCCTCCATGCTCAACAGCCTTATGAGTGGCTTGAATGATAGCTACTCTTTCTGACGGCTTCAGGAATAATAATCACCTCCTGTTAATTGTCTTAAACACTTGTCCATCCATGGTCTCAGTGTTTTCCATCGCTTTCTGAAGCGCACCTTGGATTTCTTGGGGCTCAATACCAATTTCTCCATTGACCATTCTCTGGAATAGCTCATCTGCCTGCGGGTATACTATATGGACCATTGGTAACCGTAATAAGCCATCCACATTCTGGTGAGAAGCCCTTACTCGGTGGACAATCTTATATTCGTAATCCTGTAGCTTAAGTGCCCATTGAGCCAGTTGTCCTTCTAGTTCTCTCAAATTATGGAGCCAACGCAACGAGGAGTGGTCCATCTCCACTTTAAAGTGTGTTTTGTGGATATACACCTGAAACTGCTTACAGGCATAAATAACCACAAGGCATTCATGCTCAGTTAAGGTGTAGTTACTCTCAGCAGCTGAGAGTGTCCTGCTCACATATGCCTCTGGATGTTCGTCCCCAAGTTCATCAACTTGGCTTAGTACAGCGCCAATTGCTGTCAACGAAGCATTGGTTTGTATAATAAACTCTTGATAAAAAATTGGATATTTCAAAATCGGAGAATCTATTAGATACTGACGTAGCTCATCAAAAAATTCCTGGGCTTTTTCATTCCATATGAATCCTTTAATTGGATCTTTCAACAGATGGAATAAGGGCTTGGCTATTCAGGAGAATTCCATAATAAATCTTCTGTAGTATCAAACCATCCCAAGGAACACTTGGATGTCTCAGAAACTCTTTGGCACAGCCATCCAATCTATGGATTCTAAATTCTGGGCTTGCAGCTGCAATCCACTAGAGTTGATCACGAATCTCAGATATTCCAACTCTTTTTTTGAAGAAGTGACACTTCCTCAGCTTAATCTTTATATTAGCCGCATACAGTCACTTGAATACTTCTTCCAAGTGGTGTAGGTGATCAGTAAATGTCCTACTGAACACATTGATATCGTCCAAGTATACCAGGATCCACAACAACTTTAAGTTGCTCAGTATAATATTCATGGCCCTCTGGAACGTTGCAGGTGCATTACATCGACCCTGGGGCATCCTCATCAGTTGGTATAGCCCCTTCACGGTAATAATTGCACATTTTTCTTAGTCTTCAATTGGCAAGTCGATTTGCTGATATTTTGAGATCATATCTATTGTGGAGAAATACTTCTCTTCTCCAAATTAATCTAGTCATCATAAATTCTTGGTAGGGAATACAAATCCTTCTTTGTAATCTTATTCAGATTTTGGTAGTTGATCATCACCCAGTTGGAGACATCCTTTTTCTTCATAATTAAAATTGGACTCGCCCAGGGACTTGACAATGGAATTAGAAGCCCATGCTTCGCTAGTTTGCTGATTTCATCTTCTTCTACCGCTTCAGCCACTTTCAATTAGCAGATTGGTCTCATCCTGATTGGCAAATTTTCCCTGGTGTCAACCTTTATGGATCACATCTCTTGCGCATCCCAAATTGTGGTCATCCTGAGCGAATACTTTCTGATACTTTTTGAACAATTCAAGCACCTCCTCTTGCTGGTCCTCTGACAGATCAGTGAGTTGCTCTTGATCAACTAATAGGTTGATACTCTTGGTTACTCTGGCTGGTAATCCCATTGTCATGATTTTAACCAGATGAAATCCTCCAATGATTTAGCATTATTTGGAATGATATAGCCAATCCTGGTAGTATGCTTTTTTGACTAAATTTGTGTTATTTGGTTCGATTGCTGGTTAGTTGCTTCCCAATTTGGGTTGAGCCAAAATTAGTATTCCGCCAAGTTTTGTATTTAGGTTCAAGTGGGGCCAATCGGTGGCCCCAATTAGTACAAGGATCACTGGTGACTAATAGCTGAGGATGATCCAATCAGTCAGCGGAATCAGTGGTCAATGCCAACGGCCATTCATGGTCCATAGTGGGATTTCTTGAAGAAAGCCAATGTATTCACTTATCCATGAATTTGCTGTCTGATCTGATATCAATGGATCCAACTATTATGAGTTTGAGGTGGCTGAGGTTGTTTCCAGTGCCTCATATATTATTAAGATTAGACTAGAATAGATGTCAGTAAGATGCCGAGATATTCTGAGTCAAAGTGAGCAACTGAAGTTGTTTCTGGTGCATTATTATCAATTTAAAGGTCAAATCCAAGTTTGACATTTAATTAGATTATTTATTTATATGGTTCACTGGTGACTTAAGGCCAAGGATGATTAAAACTAATTTGGACATTGGGAAGGATGGAGCAAGAGGGTCGATTCCAGGGAAGAAGAATAGAGTAGAAGAAGAAGTGTAAGAAGAAGAGAAGTGGTTGGCTGGAAGAACCAGCAGAAGATCTGATAGGTCAGCGATGGGCGCAGCAGCCCTTTTGTAAATAGTATAAATACCTGGCGCTTCCTTCTCAATAAATATCTCCCTTTGCCTAATCTACCTTTAAAAATAAGTTTATAATTTATTTCATTAGTTAGGGTTTAGTCTAGGGGATCCCTAAAATGGCGCGGGTGACACACCAAGGGGTTAGCTGGTGCTGCTAGCCCCACCGCCTAAGGTAAAACTTTAAGGGCTGACCAGTCTTCATACTGGTTAGCCTGCCAACTAGCAGAGCCCAAAGTCGATTTTCTGACATTGGTGCTCACTACAGGGGACTCTGCTGGTTGGTGCTTAAGTAGCTAAAGGTTGGTTAAGAGGTGGCGGTGATGCGCCACTGTGGTTTGGTTCCAGTGGTTGTTAGTGGCGGGGAGGGGCAAGCCCTGGATGCCCGCCCCACACGCTGAGTTTGGAATTAGGAGAATTACCATCTGGTTAAGTGGGGGGAAATGTCATGCTTTTAACCAGATGAAATCCTCCAATAATTTAGCATTATTTGGAATGATATAGCCAATCCCAGAAGAATAGTTTATTGACTGAATTTTGTGTTATTTGGTTTGATTGCTGGTTAGTTTTCCCCAATTTGGGTTAAGCCAAAATTAGTATTCTGCCAAGTTTTGTATTTAGGTTCAAGTGGGGCAATCGGTGGCCCCAATTAGTAAAAGGATCACTGGTGACTAATAGCCAAGAATGATCCAATCAGTTAGTGGAATCAGTGGTCAATGTCAACGGCCATTCATGGTCTGTTGTGGGATTTCCGGTGGAAAGCCAATGTATTCACTTACCCATGAATTTGCTGTCTGATCCGATGTCAGTGGATCTGAAAATTATGAGTTTGAGGTGGCCAAGGTTGTTTCTGGTGCCCAATTTATTATCAGGATAAGATGAGAATAGATGTTGGTGAGATGCCGAGATATCTAAGTCAAAGCGAGCAACCAAAGTTATTTCTGGCGCATTATTATCAATTTGAAGGTCAAATCCAAATTTGACATTTAATTCGATTATTTTTTATATGGTTCACCAGCGACTTAAGGCTAAGGATGAACCAAAACTAATTTGGACATTGGGAAGGATGGAGCAAGAGGGTCGATTCCAGGGAAGAAGAATAGAGTAGAAGAAGAAGTGTAAGAAGAAGAGAAGTGGTTGGCTGGAAGAACCAGCAGAAGAGCTGATAGTTCAGCGATGGGCGCAGTGGCCCTTTTGTAGATAGTATAAATACCTGGCGCTTCCTTCTCAATAAATATCTCCCTTTGCCTATTCTACATTTTGTTAAGAGTTTATTATTTATTTTGTTGGTTGTAGTTTAAATTAAAGGGGATCCCCAAAATGGCATGGGTGGCATGCCAAGGGGTTAGCTGGCGCTGCTAGCCCTGATGCCTAAGGTAAAATGGCAAGGGCTGACCAGTCTTCATACTGGTTAGCCTGCCAACTAGCAGAGCCTAAAGTCAATTTTCTGACACCCATCTCATCAAGAGTCCCAAAATCGTGGAATCTCCTCAGTTCAGCTTTCAGGATGTCTCATTGCTTCTTAGGTCTGAAACTCATAGAACATAAAAATTGATTTTTTAATATTTTATATCTTTTTGTATTTTTCTTTTGCAATGGGACTTGCAACCTACAAAAAGTTTCAGAGGTCCTTCTTTTCCTCTTCATCCAAACTGGGTCCTAGGTATACTCTACCCTACCAGTTATAATGGTTTAAAATCTTATCCTCTTAATATTTAACCATCCATTTGGTTCAGTGGTCCCCTTTTGGGACTTGACCAAAATCTCAGGAAATAACCATTTAATGGTTCAGAGGTCCGCTGGGAACATTGCAACTATTTTCTCTTAGGCTCAATACTTATGACTAGTATTGACCTTCTTCACTAGATGACCATCAGCGCTGTCTCTTTATGTATAGGCCACACTTGTTGACTTTTGGTAATACTCTTGAATATATTAGGCCTTTGATCCCAACTGGTATTCGTCCAACAGGTTTTAATTTCATCTCATATTTTGGCAACGGATGCTTGGATTCTCAAATCACATTAGCTAACAGTTCCATCCAATTGTTCAAATCGTTTTTATCCTTAAAACGATTTTTTGGCATTCATTGCCATCTTTAATTACACAGGTCGTCCTGGCCTCGTTAGCTTCATCCAATTTCTCCTGAATTGATAAACTTGTCTCCAGCAACTTCTGATCATTTATTGAGTGTTATTAATTCAAATCATTTTCTCCACTATCTTGGATTAATTATTTCCTGTTTTGACTTCATATCTTCTTAGATATGGCAATCCAATCCTCTTTATTAATTGCTTTTAATTCATCCAATGCCTCATCTAAACACTCTTTCCTCAGGACTATTTAAAGCAGACCCAATTTTAATCTGAGTTGATCCCAATGTTCCTATAGACTATTTCCAGCAGACCCAATTTCAACCTGAGTTGGCCCTGCTGATCTCTTCATCTCAAGTAGATGTCCAGTGGAACAGGTTTCCTTGCAGCATTAATAGTTCCATATCGAGGCTGCATGTCCTTTTCCCTGGTAATAAGTATCTTCAATTTGCTTAACTCAGAGCTCCACTTCTGAGCTGGTTGAATGCCAATGAATGTGATCTACTTCACGTTTTATCTTCATTAAAGTTACTTTCCTTAGTAATTTATTTACAGAACAAGAAACATCTTCATAGGACATCATGTTTTAAGTTCTTCTACTCAACTACACCCCTGTAGTGAGCACCGACTTGTAAAAATTTACTGGTTTAGATTATTATTGGTCAATAACCCCTATAAACTTATTACTTGCACATTTTTGGTTCTTGTGCAATTCATCCACGTTGTAATGTTATTGATATAATCGGTTAATAGTAGTATGACAACCATTATCCATAGTTAAATGGATTTCTATATCTCAGCCCAATGCTCGGCCAGTATTCCTGCTTGAATTACTTGAGATGTCTCAAAATAGGGATTTGTTCCCTTGTACTGTACAACCTGATCTTCTCTGAGATTCCCTAGGGACAGTTTCTCCAATTTGACACATGGTCATCAGCAATCCCTGATTTGTTTCTGCTTCTTCTCTGGATTTCCGCTCAGATCCTCACTCTTTTCCTTAAAGAGTCTCCCAATTATTGCACACAGCAATAATATCCCTGAGAAAGAATAGAACAAACGAAAGCTGATAAAGTTTACTACTTAAACTATATATTGGATAAAAAACCGCTTTTTTATTGTTGGTGAATTCTAGGGAATTTATAGTGGGGGATTTGGCGCTCAACCCTCAGTTGACACCTCTTCAATGAAATGGCAGCCGTTTCCATTGAATCACCCATCCTCATCTCAGCAGCGATGATCTTCCCCATCCTGGCTAGGATTCTGTCATTGGACATCCTTGAGACCTAAATGGAAAGAGTTGGAAAACGTGTCCCTAACGTTTTCCTCTAAATTCAAGTGGACCAACCACATTTGGCTAGCGACCTTCTTAGGTAATGGGACTTATTACCCATTAAGGCAGGTCACGCACCAACTGATTGATTTGCTAGTTGCAGGTGGCATCACTCGCCTCACAACTTACTACTTATTCCCAATCAGTCAGTGATGAAACCTGACCGATCCCAATCAGGACATCTGATAGTTAATCACTATCAGATGCCCCTAATTTTGTCAGCAACTCCACCCAATGAGATCATAAGTATTCATCTGGATTGATTCCTGACAGATATGACCATGAAAATATCCTAAAATCCCCTAAATATAGTTACTCCAAAATTCAGTCCAACCTATTTCCAAATCACCTCGCCTTAGGGAACTATCCCCTAGCGATTCCTGGTAATCTAGCAGACTGAGAATATGGGCAAAAATCCCAACAATCTGGCACTAAAATTGATGTTCAAAGGGCGGGAATCAAACCTTTAACTTTCATGTTGTAGATGTATTCCCTACCAACTTGCCTTTCACCCCCCCCCTTATAAATAATGTCTTTAGGATAAATTTAGAAATCACTGTGCCCCAGGTTTCAATCAGTTTGGCTTTGACCCATTTTTTAAGGTGGTTGATAGCTGCTAAAAAATGTTTAACTTTTTTTGCGCTGGTGGTTAACAGACCAATAAAGTTGATTGGCATGGTAGGTGAAAGTAGCTTTAACTAATTAGTACAATATGCCTTCGCACCACTACAATTTCACCTGAACTTCCTATACCAACGATGCATTGTGATAATTGATTTACATAGATTTCCAGTGGTAGTAATGCTCCAGCTGTTTTACAACCTCTTGAATCATCTATGGCCTGTGACCTTATGGGCCCTAAGAATAAGATTTTTTGTTTGGTTGGTCCTAATATCATAAATTTGTGACTTTTACTATTTTTAGGAGCTTCCAATCCTTGATGATAATGTTCTTAATCAGTCAATACATAGCAAGTTGCATTGCCTCTGGCTTGTTGTCTTATGTTGTCAGCTCTTCATTTTATCATAAAGACTATCTGTCATGTCAGCATTCAACATCATTATGCAAAGCTGACAAACTGTCGGCGTTCTGGTTTTACACAATGATAATGTTGAATTTTGAAATCATAGGCCTTCAACTTCAGCTCCCAGAGGACTAGTCACCCTTCTAGCACTTTAAAGATTTTGCTGTCATCTGAGAGAAGTTTGGCAATTATTACTTTTAAAGTGCACACAATGAATGTAGACTATAAACTGATTGCATTCAGTAAACAATGCTAAGCACTCCTTTTAAGTCACGGTGTAACCTTCCTGCAATGCACACCTAATGGCTGGCTGCTGTAGGCCACAGGAAGTTCCACCCCTTGTCATTGATCTTAGATAGAAAAGCTCCCACAGCGGTGAGGGATGCGTCCATTTGGATTAAAAATGGTTTCTCAAAATAAGGATACATGAGGTCAGGTGCTTAGGTAAGAGAAGTACAAAGTCGATCAAGAGCTAGCTTCTAGTTCATCAACTCTTATTTAATCAAATATTCAAGAGGATTAGAAGTTGTCCTAATTTCTAAATTCTTCAGGAAGCATAGATAATAGCTGATCATTTTATATAAGAGACATATATGTCCTACTTATTAGTTAGCTTTTTCATCTTCTTATTGCCTCTACTTTGGCTGGCTGAGGCTGTAAACCCAGATTGTCAATAAAGAAGCCTAAGTACTTAAGATGCTCCTGGAAAATTTCTTTTTGTCTTGAAAAAAGATTGTTTCATTGAAACAGAGTAAGAATCCATCTAAGTGTTTTAGTTGCTCGCTTAACGTTCTTAAAAACCTTTGTGACATCCAGGTAAACCAAGACGCAGGGACTTTTGAGGCATCTCAATACTATTCATGACGTTGGAAGGTAGCATGAGAGTTACATAGCCCTTGCGGCATCCACATAGGTAAGAATAACACTTGGGTTGTTACTATCACACTTTTCTACTGTTCTTTCTGGAGTAACTCTATCTGCAAGTATCTGAAGATTAGATAAATGTCAGAGAAGTATTTTTCTTCACCTAACTGGATAGCGCATTGTCAATCTTCAAACAAATATAATTCTAACAATGCGTTGTTAAGCTGCTATTAGTAAATTTTATACAGTTAACACAGTCTTTCTTGTATACAATTAAGGCAGGTGACGCCTGTGGGCTCTTAAATAATATTTAACATGTCCTTCTTGATTAACTTATTATTTTCTTTATTGACAACTCTATTCTCCGCTGTAGACCAAAAGATATGATGAAGAAAAATTTGGCGGTTGGTTTTCAGGGTATTTGTGTTAGAGCATGTCTTTTGTGCACTACAAATGAAAGTCATTCGTTACCATATCTTCTTTTATTTCTTGCAGCTCCATTGTCCAAACCATTTTATACAATGTCACGCTGGGTAAGCTTTCATAGGTGTTACTGAGCAGATAACATCCTGGCTCTCATATTTTAAAATAAACTATCAAACGTCCCAAACTTGTTTAAGCCTTGTACTTCTTCCTAGAGTAGAATATGCATAGATTTAATAAATTGTTTTTTATCCAAATTGATCTTAGTACAAGTTGTCTTGTAGCACGCTGATCCTATGATAACCTGGAATGACGAGTTCAGGCAGAGTGTCAGGTTCTTGTCATGATTTGTGAAAATAATGGACATTTCACAGTATAGGACTTGTGATATTTTTGATTCATTATCTGTGATTACTATAACTTGGTGACCGGATGGTATAGTCATGGTGTCAGACAGCCCTCAGAAGAATGAAATTTGGCTTCAAAGTCTGATCTTGTAAATAAAATGATTCAACCACAACCCTTTTGGTACTCAATAGATAAAATTTCATCCTTAAAGGATAGGTTTACAGATAATGGAGTTCAACCCATGACCTGCCAGATTCTGCTTCTGTAGTACTTCGTGATGTTTTTTCCAAGAATTCTTAGGGTATTAAAATCAAACTTGGTTTGACTTATATGTCCTCATAAAGCAAGTTCAATGAGATTAACATAATGTGGAATTGGTAGGATGATTGTATGATTAAATATAACGATGGAGCCAAATTTTAACAGCAATGCTACGTAGCCCTAGAAAAGTAGTTTAATTTGGTCCTGTGAGACCACATTCTTTGCAATGATTAATATCTGACAATAGCCCAAGTTTTATTTTAATAAGTTTTTTACTATGTTGATTGGCGCCCTGCCATCTATTATAGCACTAATTCTGATATTGCCTTCTCTAATATTGATATACGTCCACTCAGAAAAGTAGTCATCAGTAGGATTTATTAAGTGAACACCGGTCTTAATATTATGTCCCAGATAGTCTATAGCTCCTCTCAGAATTGGGTCTGAGCTTCTTCAATTCTCTAATAGGAATAGCCACGGTAACCCCTTATCATTTTGGAAGCCTGCAAGAGGCAACTGCAAATCATACCTCTCCAGTTGCTGCACTTATGGATCTAATGCCACCTCCATGTCCTTATAAATGTTCATCTCTCAATGATGAGTAGGTGCTAACCGCATATATGTTGTCAAAAAATACAGACTGAAGTAGTTAAAGTGTTGAGATGCACCTTATTGTGGGATGGTTCGTTGGTGAAGGTAATACTGTGTTTCTCAGGATAGGTTGAGCTCTTGCAGAAAAGATAATTTCCTCTCAACTCTGCCCACTCTTTTTCCTAAACTTTGATACCTTATATCTCACATGATGTACCTTAGACTTGGCCCCTGAGTATGTACTGTATACTGTAATACACTTTAACGCTGCATAGTTTTTTATAAATATAGCATATGCCAGGGTTTCAGACCCTGGTAACGTTTGTGTGGTGTACCTCAGTTTCCTTCTTAGGCGGCTTGTTTATTGATAATCTTGATGTTTATGATACCCTTTATTTTGTGCATTGAAGATTGAAGCGCAATGGTAAAGGTAATTCACCATTAGTGATAAAATTTTTCATCATTTAGTACAGGTAGCATATCTTATTACAACTCTTTGTAGGGGTTTAAGCGTGGTATAAGAATTTTTTGTGTTGCAATTGGAAAATTTTATCGTGCTATAAAACACCTAGGCCTCAATTTAAAAAGCGGTCCAGAAAATAATCAAATTTATTTATCCTTCTAAAAAGGGGGGTAAGGAAGGTGGTCTTTCTGGTAATCATTATCTCCTTTACTCTGAACTATTTTATGATTAGGGGTTTTTCATTACAATAAGTGAGCTCTGTCTCTCAACTTTTTGGAATCTCTAGTTCTTAACTTTCTGAGTCTATCGAGTTCATTATCATTGCCTGTTAATCATTATTGCTCGCACCATCCATACTGATCTCAAACATGGACAGTAATATATGTACTTTCTTTCTTATCAAACTTTGATAAGCTGATAAGATTATATGGTAACTTCTGGAATCCTCAGATACTCAACTGAAGGCAATAGCTGGGTGAGCTGTCATGATTACTAAATCTTGTACCAAAGCTAATATGTGTTGAAGTCAATGAGTTATTTGTTTGTGCAAAATGATCTGTTTTTCATTGAGGTTGATTTGGCAGTTGGAGAAGTGCAGATTTAGGTCTCCAGAATAGCGGTTTGTGCTAATTTATTAGTAGTAGGAAGCAAAGTTAGAATTATGGATTATCTCGCACAATGGTTGCTTTGTCACCTATGTATTTCAAATCCATTTTACTAGATTCAAATGCGTCAGTGAAAAATTCTTTTGAGTTTTTTAATGGGAGGGCCTTATCAACTTCTACAAATATCACCCCTAAATTCATCCCATAACTGGTTCAACTTGGTAAGCGAAAGTATAAATGGCCTCTATATCTTGTCTAACTTCTGATACCTTTAGTTCCATAATGTGATTCTGATATTCAATGGTGCGTTCTCCTTGATAAGATGTGCTATTTTCAGGTTAAAGCCTACTCAAGTTATTTACCAAGCCATTTTACTGATATAAACTGTTATATGATAGTATTGCACCATTTAAGCCTTTACAAGAGTGATGAGCCTGCGTTGGGCATCCTCAGTATACTGTCAAGCTCTAGAATTTTGTAATAATGATCAATTATGGCGTCTAAGATCTAATAAAGCTAATGATATAAAATTACTTAAGCTAGTTTATAGTGTGGCCCATCTGGGCCTGGCCTCTTAATTGATGGTCTCTGAAATTGTATGAAGCGCCACCTCTGATCTCAATTATTACTTGAATTAGCCATAGTGATGGGTTGCATTCACCACCAATGTGCTGAGGGCTATGGTGATCCATAAATTATCTAATGATATGGGCCAGACTGCTATTAAGCTGGTCAACTAGTTCATCTATTCTTTAATTAGCTTACCTAACTGGCGTTGGTGGTGTAAGATAACAGCATAGACCTTTCAGAAGGTATTTTTAATTTATCTTCCAATAGTTGGTTGTCTTGGTGCTAGACCTTCACAAACTCAATCAATCCGCTAATCTTATATGCTGTCAGGCTAGGATCTTATTGGCCTAGCAAAAGAATGGATGTAGTGGGTAATCACACTAACTTTCTATAGCTGAGTATCGATCATCTTAGTCACAATAAATATTGTCATTTCATGTAACAAGAGATGCTATGTCTGCAAGTAAACTTATTTTTTAATCTTAAACATTTATAAGTGGGTCTCATTGATAGCCTCAGTGGATTAGCGGTACCCGCGGATTAGCCATTCCTTAACTTCCTTAGCATGTTTATAGGGTACATTATGCTCCTTGCCTGGGTCTGAGAAGCTAAAGGCCCTATGAGAACAAGTTTGATGGCGGTAGCATCAATCTTTTCATTGTTCAAAATGTTATGATTGAAGTGACCTTAGTTGGGTTCTCCCAAGTTCATATGATTAGGGATCTTTTACTCATAGGCAACGGCAAAGCAGCTTGATTCTTGACTCATGTTGTTTGGGGTTCTTATAGTGATGTACAAATTGCCTCTTATAGTGAGCATCAGAATATTACAATGTGTATCACACCAGACCAGGATTTTCATGGGTAGAATAATACACAAATAGATAGAATTTTATGAAGACATAATAACTTAAATTAAACATATAGATAGCGTGAGAGATGTGTCTTTTATAATAAGTAAAGTTCTTCATTCTCTGTAGTCTCGTTTAGCACTGCCATCATTGAAGGTCCATCATCAAAATAGAGTTCTAGCTCCTATAATAATCTAGAACCCGCGTGATATAATTTCCAATTAATTTGTGATGCTGCATCTGCTGTTTTAATGTGTGACCCACAATATATGCGCTGATAACTCTGGAATGTACTCAGTGTATTGTCCTTCTATGAAGCTCCTGAATATTACAAGATCCTCCCATTTTTAGCCTGCTAACTGTCTTTTGATAATGCCGCAGGGGTTTGATGTTCATTAGAACTTAGGTCAAGTCTATAATCAATTGATTAAGGGCGAAGATTTATTGGCTGAAATTTTTTGGTACAATTGACCAAGTAATTCAGATGATGCTAGTTGGAGGAAACAGAGCTGGAATGGAGAGTTTAGTATCAGGCGACAAGATGGTATTTATCTATCTATTAAATTAAAGTCAATGTGGTGATGTTTTTGTAACAATTAAATTTTAGATTAGTAAAGATTACGGATGTCTGACACCAGATTAAAAAAGTTTTAATGTACTAAGATATAAAGGCAGATTTTAAGGTAGCCTTAGGTAATTATCACAAGAAATGGGCAAGGCGGTACTGAGATATTTATGATACAAGAATATTTATAGAGTTAATGTCATATGGTGATCAAAACCAATTCTCAACAAACTCAATTGATAATTCACCCCGCGATGAGATCTTTATGCTTTTTTGCACCAGTAGAAGTTTTCTCTATGATAATAAAGGGCCCTTTCTGGCTATGTTACAATTCATTAATCCATCCAGATCATTAATTGCCATGATAAAAAAATTAATTCTCTTATGCTAAGTTTGGTAAAGGGCCATCAACCCTGGCTATTGTGTTGAATGTTTTGATTTTTTTCAAGACAGAACTTATAGTAGGCTTCACTCTTTAGCTGAATAAAGTCCACATGAGATTCTCAAGCTATTTGTATAGACTCATGTTCTTTTATAGAATATGAGTGTAAAAGAGGAGGGAGCGTGGGATGCTTCCCATAAAGTAACTGGAACGGTGATAACCCCATTGTAGACTTGAATCCTTAAACAAAATTTATGGAAGGAAAGAAAAGATTCCAACTAACTAATATGGCTAGGGTAAATTTTGCTCTATGCCAACAAGTTACTGTTTACCTGCTCCACCATACTATTGGTGTTAGGGTGGTATGGTATGTACACTACCTCTTATATACCCATCAATGCATTAAGCTTAGGTATTAAATGAGATGTAAAGGTAGTTCACTATATGTTAATTTAAATTTGATCATCCAAATGTTAAAACTTTTGGAAGTTTGGCACTTGACTTCTTTTTCTGGAATGAGTACCAATTGGTAAAAACAGGGACATGTATTTTCGTTATGAATAATAAATCGCTTCAGGTCCCTTTGTTCAACTTGCTCAGGTTTCTTGTATGTGCGTTGTTCAATTTGATAATATAATATAATGGACAATAGAGTATGAAAACTAAAATTCTAGTTGATCTGATAGCCTGAATACTGATTAGTTCAAACGCCAATCTGGTGCTTGCCCTAATGTTGATTTCTTGTAAAATGGTAGCTTTTTCCTAATCCGTCTAGTAGAACTTACCCTTGAGTAAGGTTCAGAAGTTCTTCTTTCTTGTCACAAAGAATCCGCAGAGATATTAATAAACTAAATAAAGGATCTTCTGGTTCTTCCTTTTCTAATCACAAGGGCAGATAGTTTAACTATAAAGATACTAATTCTGTAAAAATCTTTCTACTTGATTATCTGTTTTTTTAAGTTAAGAGGTTTTATAGGAATTTAGTGCACAACTCTTTAGTTGGCACCCCAATTGGGAATGGCAGCCATTTCTGACGAATTAACCCTCCATGGTTTCACTAAATGGTGATCTTTCTCACCAAATCTACTTGAGTCCTCTTCCCTACTTAATTGCAACCTCTTCTGAGTTGAAACAATTACGTGTCCCAACGTCTTCACTCAACTCTCATTGAATAGACCCTTATCAAGTAACAACCTGCTTAGGTAATGGGAATCTTACCATAAATAGCAGATTGCGTTCCAGGAAAGTTTACTCATAATTGCTTTTATGACATGTGAATTACTCACCAGCAACTCAAAAACCCCTTGATCAATCAGTAACTAAACCCTATTGACTCCTACAAGATAATTAAGTTATTCATATAATTTGTTCCCCTAATCAATTGCTTATTGTCAGGGGTCATCTTCAACAAACACTTACTAATCTGGCAGATCATAATCTGGAATATTAATAAATATTTTCTGGGAAAATTCTCTGATCAATATTTATTGTATAAGTAATTGATAATTTCAACATCCACTAGTGAGATGGATCCCCTAGTGGATCAACAGATTAATTGTGATTGATGAATCTGGGCAATGTGGGCAGAAATCCAAACACATCCCCCTCGCTTGACCAAATTACCCAGAAATGAAGATTTTCCAGGGGCATATGCCACATGTATTCTGACTGAGTCTGCCAGTATGGTTTAAATTTGGAGTGCTTTTGGTCCAACTCTATCTCTTGCTTGATGCATATTGGCTTAGTCCTTCTTTTTTGCGCATTTCCATTACATGTCCTCCTTTCTGCCGCCTCTTCAGAATTCAGTTCCCATAAACATGCATTGCAGCTTGTTCAGCTATTCTTTCCAATACATAAATCTGAAAAACCTGTTTACCCCAGGTTAGGTTATACAGCACCTCATTGTTTAAAGGATATTATCGCTCAGCTTCTCCAATTCCTTGTTCCCTGTATCCCCCAGGCTGGTCTTTATTTCTTAAGAGACTAACCCTGGCAAATGCAGTTTCAACCTATACTGATTCTGCTAGTGTGTGTTGCTTCTTTCAGAATCTTGGGTCTACTAACGACAGACCCAGTTTCAACCTGAACTGGTCCCATCAATAACATAAGGGAACGTCAACAGATGTTTTTGATGATAAATAAAAAATTAAACTATAGTATGTTTTTTATTTTTATTTTTATATATAGTTTATATATGATTTTTTAATCATACGTCATTTTTAATTTTTATGTTATTTTTTGTATTTTTTCTTTGTTATTTTATAATGGGACTTAACCTATTATTAGGTTCAGATGTCCATCTTTTTGTTTATCCTATTTGGGTTCAGCAGTTCGTTCTTTTAACTTAACCAGCTATCATGGTTCAGAGGTCAATTTTTAAGACTTAACCACCTATCATGGTTCAGTGGCCCCCACCTGGGACTTGACCAACACTAGGACTTGACCTATCTTTTTAGTTTCATTGTCCTTTGGGAACATTGAACTTATTCCTCCCCAAGAATAAATACTTAAAATAATTTGTATGGACCCTGTTCCCTACATGACCATCTGTGATGTTTTTAATTGTGTAGGCATCTATCACCATCTTGGCGATCACTTCAAACGTACATGACCACAAAGCATCCAACTTGTTTCTCCAATAAAATCCATTGTGTCACAATAGGCTACCCTATCCCCCACATGGTACTCTTAAATTGCTGGTTGGTTCTTGTCATCTGTCAACTTTGCTTTGATCCTTTTCCTTAAAGTCATATCAAATGCTTGCAATTGCAGTTCATTCATAGTATTGGCCAGTCAATTCAGGTATTGATTGGTACTCATCCCCACTGCGGTCTCTACTGCATAATACAAGATTGGTGGCAGGGGTGCCCTTCGTCTGTAAAGTAATTTGAACGGCGTTTTTCCTGTCACCATGTAAAGACTTAAATTATAGGCAAAGGTAACTGAACTCATGTAAGTTTCCCAAGTGGAAGTTCTCCCCATGACCAATTTTCTCAGCTTCATGGCTAACGGTCATTAACTCTTTCCACCATTACGTTCATTTCTGGTCTGTATGGAACTGATACTATTCCTCTAATTCCCACCAATGTATTGATCCTCAGGATAACATAAGAGGTAAAGTTGGTTTAATTATTGCTCAAGATCACTTGTGAGTATCTGTGCATGTAACCCACTTGAACTAATATTGAACTTTGCTATGATCACAGCATCCACTTTACTCAGGGCTTTGGTTTCAGCCCATATAGTTAGATGGTCTATGGACACTTTGATATATTTTGCGCCTCCTGTGCTTATACTCTTGGGTCCCATCACATCTATTGACACTGTGTGACACATGAAACTAGTGTGGACTAGCCTGCATCCTGTTATGCTCTTATGAGGCTTGTGGATTTGGCATTCTATGAAACAGGCCAAGTAGTCAGCGACATCATAACTTATTGATTCACAATAGATGTACTGGCGAACATAGTCCATGGTCTTCCTTAGGCCATCATGGGTGACGACTTTGTGTGTGGCTCAGATTATTTATGCATGTTCTGATGGCTTTGGTAATAAAAATCGTTTTCCATCACTTGTCTTAATTAGTTGTCCATTTCTTAATTTGGTGTTGTTCATTGCTTTCTTGAGCGCACCTTGATTTTCTCAGGGTTCATTTCTGACATTATCCTCAAATATCTTTTAATATAATTCGTCTGCTTGATAATGAACAATGTGGACTGCAGGCAACCTTGATAGTCCTTCAGCTTTTTGATGTGCTGCTCAGGACTGGTTTAATATATCAAAAGCATAGGCTGTAATTTTAAAACCCATCAGGCTAGTATCCCCTCTGATTCCAGTAGGTTATGGAGTTAATGCAAGTATGTTTGGTCCATCACTACTTTGAAGTGCGTTCCATGGATTTACGCTCAGAATTGCTTACATGCATATATTACCGCAAGGCATTCATGCACTTTCTTGGTGTAACTCCTATCCTCCAGTGAAATGTTTTGGCTCACATAGTCCACCAGATGTTCATCCCCATCTTCATTGACTTATCTCAAAGCTGCTCCAACCACCATCAACTATGCATCATTTTGGTTGATGAATTCCCAATTAAAATTAGGGTACTTTAAATCAGGACTGGTCATTAGATATTGTTGTAGTTCTTTGAACAACTCATATGCTTCTTTGTTCCACGAAAAATTTTGAATCCTTTAATAACTAAAATAAAGGCTCCGCAATTTTTATGAAATCCCTCATAAATTGGCAATAGTAGCTGATCATTCCAAAAATTACTTGATATACCAAACGCTCTTCAGGATTGACATCCGTTTGATTACCATAATCTTTTGCTCCTGGGGTTGCAGCCCTCTAGATGATAACAAACACCAAGTACTCAAGCTCCTTCTCAAAGAAATGGCATTTTTTCAGCTTAGTCTATAAGTTCACCGCCGCCAGGTGCTTGAACACCTCTTCTAAGTGCTCCAAATGGTCCGTGAAGGTTCTAATGAATAAGTTTATATTGTCAATATATACTAAGACACAGTATAACTTCAGATCACTAAGGATAAAGTCTATTGCTTTTTGGAAGGTGGTCAGCGCGTTGCAAAATCCCTGGAGCATTCAGGTAGGCTGATAGAGTCCTTGTGCGGTGTTGATCACACATTTTTCTTGGTCAACTTTTGTTAAATTAATTTTCCAATACCCTGAAATTAAGTCCATCGCCAAAAAGTATTTGGCGTTCCCTAGGTGATCAAGCACGTCATCTATTCTCAGTAGTGGATATGAATCCTACTTAGTAATTTTGATCAATTAGTAACATTAGATCACCGCTTGATTTGATCCGTCCTTCTTTTTTACTATAATGATTGGACTCACCCATGGACTCAACAACGGGATGAGGAGCCCATGCTTGACAAGCTTGTTGATTTCTTCGTTGACCTTAGCTTCAGTAGTTCTAGACAATCAAATAAGTCTCATCCATATCATCAAATATTCCCCTGTGTTGGCCATGTGCAGCACGTTCTTCGTGCATCCCAGGTCATGGTCATCTTGGTTGAATATCTCCTGGTACTTCTCAAATAGTAGGAGTACTTCTTCTTGCTGCTGTTTGTTCAATTCAGCCAGCTGCTCTTGATCTATTAAGACATTGACACTATTTTAAAAATTCCGCCATCAATCCCATTTCAGTTAGCATTCAAAAATCATAGAATTTTCTGATCTCTGAAACTGAGATAAATGAAGAAAAGTGACTACTTAGTTTTTTGAAAAATCATCTGTTTTTTCCAAGATTAGCCAGTAGCACGTTGATTTCTCCGTTTCCCAGCATATTTTCCTTCTGCGCAACCCATGGTTTAATTCTTAATTTCCTCCATGGCCAACAACCTCTTAATATAGTTGCTATGGAATCTCGAGCATTAACCCTGTGTTAACAATTATTTGTATCTCAGGCAACAGTATGTTTGTCGTTTTTTGTTCTAAGGGGGATCCCACAAATTTACAGGATCTCCTTTTGTTTCTCTCCATTTTCTCCCAACCAATTTATATTGAATGAGAACGATGCTGTCATTGTAAGTTATAATTTTTATTAGGTTTTGGTTAGTCAGTGGAGACTCTCCTTACCACTGATATACTAGAGGCAGGGTCTGCCCCAAAATGGCCGGGGTATTTTCCTCAAAATTAAACTTCATAATATATTTTTTTAGTAGCTCCATCACAATCAGGATATTGTAATTCTTATTTGCCAACACAATGGCATTAGCTGATACCACTAGTGAACCAAATTTGAGTGCCAGCACGCTGTATGCTCCGAAGATATTGTCATCTCTGTTCTGGCTATTCATGCTCTTCCAGTGATCTATCTCTGGAGAAATCTTCATTCATTTCACCAGTTTGGTTAAATCGATATTTATGGGCACTCCACTGTCAATTATTGCCTTCACTGTCACTTGGTTAATGATAATATCTGTATAGGTCATTAGAATAAAGCAATAGTATGTTTACTAAGTGAATTGTGGCATTATTTTCCATATCAAGAGAATTAAGTAGTTTTGCTGAAAGGTCTAAGAAGGATTCCTTAATAGCACTAAATTGTATTGGAAACGTTTGCCTCATCTAAACTCGCCTTGAGTAACTCCTCCTGTTCTTACCAGATGTAATCTTGTCCACTAGCTGACAAGCATACAAAAACCACTTCCCCATGATTTTGGGATTGATATTCTTCCTTTTGGCTCAAGTGATAGCATTTACGTCCATATTAACAACAAATAAATTTGGATTGGTTGCTTTATCGTTCAAGAAGAGATTGGAGATATCTATGTCATCATTAACATTATTTGGAGGAACAGGTATAACCACAGTGCCAGATTGTTCCATCTCTAGAACTTGGGACATTTTCCTGACTCCTGAAAGTTTTCCTTCTCTTTTCCCTGGACTAAAGTGACCTGCTCCTTGATCTTCTTGATCCAACAAGGGGCAACTATGTGTCCAGATTTATCACATTTGTAGCAGCAGATTAGCATCTTGTCTGATTACTTCCATACTTCAGTCTTATTCCTCAACTTAAATCTATTTTCTTGCTCCTTATTCATCTCAGCAAATTTCACAATGTTTTAGCTCAAGTCTGTATTACTTTGAAAGCTCTATTTTGGGCTTTGAAAGTGGCTCTCAACGTCTTCAAATGATCCACCATTAAGCTGTGGTTAATTGCGTTACTAACGCTGAAGACAAAGTTCTGTGTAAACTATGATAGGGCCATAACGCCGCTTTCATCACAATCTGGGCATCAAAATCCGTTAGCACATTTGCAACAGCCAGATTCTGAAATTTCTGGTAGAATCAGTCTGCAAAAGATGTTAGGGTTTTGTCTTTGTGTAATTAAATCCCCATAAATTCTTGATTGCGGTTAGACATCTGTGTGGGCCTTCTAAATTCTTGCATGCTGGCTTTTTTAGCCTCTTGATAAAAGCAGATGTCCCCATTTAGATGGGGTAACATTAGACTCTGAAAATCTGTTTAAGAAGTTCATGACAGTAACTGCATACTGTCAGTCACTGAAACCAAATATTGTCATCTTAAATAGTTGGAAAAACGCAGGGGCGTTATCCTGATGGAATGCGGGTAATTTCAGTGTGCTTAAAATTCATCTGTGGTTTCAATAACAGGTGTATCCTGTCTGATGACTCTATTGACCATTGTAGTGGCATTCAATTGTCTTCTCCAAAATTGCTCCAAATGACACAGGCATATTTATGGGTGGATTATTATTTCTGAATGGAGTGGCAGACGTTTCATTTTTTTGCTTCATATGCCCCATTTGTGCACAGTCACACATTTGGTCCTCCAGTTCTTCAATATGTTTTTACATTCGTGTTATCTCTTCAGTAGGCTGAAAAATAAGTTCTTGGTCTGCCTCATGGTTGGCCTTCTGAAAAAGTACTTTTTTGGTCAGTTCACCTTCCTTGCGCTTCAAGGAGTTGACTTTTCCACAGTGGTCGTTTTTTCTTCCCCATTTTGGTTGACCTCTTCTTCAGCCTTTATCAACTATTCTTCCAAAGCAGTGAAGTTGGCTTACGATGCCAAATTAAGTGTGTTCTTGTTGACGGTTTTGAATTCCATCCAAAGCTTGCATAGTTTATTCTTGTAAGACATATTGTTTCGATTTTCTTATTGGGCTTGGCTAAACTCAACTACCCCTGTAGTGAGCACCAATTGTTAAAAGTTTGGGAGCTTGGCACTTTAATCCTCTTTTGGAATGAGTACCAATTGGTGAACTTCATAGACTTTATTCCTCGTTCTAAATAATAACTTTGCTTCAGGTACCTTTGTTCAAATTGCACAGGTTCCTTTTATGTGCATTGTTAATTTGATAATATAATATAATGGGCAATAGTATTATGAAGACTACTATTCTAGTTGATCTGATAGCCTGAATACTTATTAGTTCAAATGCAAACCTGGTGCTTGTCCTGATGTTGATTTCTTCTGAAGCAAAAAGGGACTTCTTCCTATACTGTCTGATAGAACTTACCCTAGAGTAAGGTTCAGAGGTTCTTCTTCTTTCTCGTCAAGCAGAGTCCATGGAGATGGAAATAACTATACAGAGATCTTATGGTCCTTCATTCTTTAATCACAAGGGCAAACAGCTAATTATGAAAATATTTAATCCATAAATATATTTATACTTATCTGCTTTATTATAAAAAGTTGAGATCATTTTTATAGGGAATTTGGTGCATAACTTTTTGTTTGGCACCCCAATTGGGAATAGTGGCCATCGTCAATGAATTAACCCTCCAGGGTCATGCATTACAATGATTTTCCTCATTAGATATATCAGGTCCTCCTCTCTACTTGATTGTGACCTCTTCTGAGTTGACACGAAAATGTGTCCAACGTCTACAATCAGCTCCCATTAAATCTATCCTTACCTGGTAACAACCTGCTTAGGTAATGGGACTCTCACCCATAAATAGCATGACATTCCAGGAAGTTTAACTCGAAAGTTGCTATTATAATAGGCGGCATATCTTGCCAGAAACTCAAAACCCCCTTATTCAAATGTTAGCTAAACACAATCAACTCCTACAAATCAATTAAGTTTTTGATAATTAGATCAATCCCATAATCACTTGCTCATAGTCATAGATCATCCTTGACAAGCACTCATTAATCTGGAAGATTTATGAGTATTCACCGGAATAGTTCTCACTGAACAATAGTTATCATTTAAGTAATCATTAACTTTAACATCCATTAGTGGGATGAATCCCCTTAGTGGACCAGCAGATTAATTGTAATCAATGAAGCTGGGTGATGTGGGGCAAAAATTCTTTCACCAAGACTCTAGATAATATTATCCATATTTACTTATCAATTGTCATGGCGCCTAAGTCTTTGATTGTAATGGCCTCAACCCATTTGTTGATATGATCAGTGGACAATATGATGTACTTGTATTTGCCGTAGCTATTTAGAAAAGGACCTACGACTTAATTTAGACAGTGTGCCAAACAAAATTTGGTCTAACTCATTAATAGGAGGTGCTCTTCTGGTAGGAAATTCATCTTAGCATCCTTTGCAACAGCTGAGGATTTTATAGATACCAAAACTCATAAAAATTAAAATTGTAGTGTTATCAACTGCTCAAGCAAATTCTTAAAATATTTATGCCCCATCACCTTGTTGGCCACAATAATTGTATCAGTTTGCTCCGTTAGTCATGGTATCCAACATAGATGGTTGCCAATGATCTTATAAAGCTTTTTATTACTGAAAAAAGATTTTTTTTCTTGGCTTCTCCAATTTGCGCTGAACATCCTCTATTCTTTGCCATATTATTGAGCTACATTTATTGAATTGACTCAGTGGACAGATAAGCCGCTAGGCCATGTATACAGCTGAGATAGACAGTTGGAGTTTTAGTGTTCTAAACTGGAGAGATGCTGGATAAAAATATAATGCCTCTAATCCTAAAGCCTGAAAGCAAGCCTCCCTTTTGGCTCCTCAATATTTTGTAACTAGAAAAGTGAGGCATGGTTGGAAATTACAGTGAGTGCACCCCATGGGCATTACCATATTTTTCTACATTAATAAATGACTGACTGACAATACTTCTCTATTACAGTGCAATTGCGTTCATTTAAGTCCAAAGTATGGTTACAGTAAGCTGATGGGTGCTTAATTACTCAACACTTACTTGTGATAAGCTTGCCTCTTCGTTGCAAGTGAAACATCTATTTGATAGTAATCACTTTTTTAAAATTTAGGTACATGAGTATCATCGTTATGGTGAGCTATACCTCAGTTTTCCATATACCAATTGGCAGTTTGTCATCCACTCAAATTGTATCCCAATCTTCAAGTGTTAAGATAATGGTTCACATGTCTTGATTTCATTCTTGAAGCCAGCAGTAATAGTCAATCATTATAAGGAACACATGAAGGCATGCTAGCTACTTGGCCGCGTCATTTGTTTGATGGCCACAATTCTTGACGTCTGAAGTTATAAGCCATCCTTATTAATATAAACTGAATATATTCTGGTTATTTCTATAAAAAGTAGTACTTCTATGGCTTAATTTTAAGATCAGCCTTGTCAAAATGGCAGAGGGCTTCATTAGAGTTTCAGGTTCCTAGAAATTTTCTAAAATTATTTAAGTCTCATAAATAAACTAGAAAACAAGAGATACTTGAATCACTTAATATAGTGCCCATACCCACAAAAAGTCATGGGGCGTAGCACAACCCTTGTGGTATCCAAGTGGGTTGGTAGAGGCCCTGGACGGTAACTCATAGCGTTTCTTATGCTCCCCTTTTGACGGCTGGATCTGCCAATAGCCAGAGTTTGATCACGGCTAATTAAAATATTGCATGCTGCCCAAGTGATCTAGCGTTTCATTAATGCAAGGCAATGGATAGGAATCCTTTTTATGGTAACATTGTTTATGTCAGACAAATGACATTCCAAGGAAAGACTTGGCTTTTATTAGGGGTATTCCAATAATCATGCTAGAATCCACAGTCCACATAGCAACACTGTATGATAATTTATCATAAGAACCATGTGGAGATATGTGCAGTAAATATTGATTGATGAACATCATCTTCATCTCAACCAGTTAAATGAGCACCAACAATAATCTTGACAATTCTTCATGCAACAAAGGGAGACTAGCTGGGTTGTCAGGCTGAGGCTATTCTGACCATGCCTGGTGTACATTAAAGCCAAATCCTTATTATGTCTAAAAAATGCACTTGATAGTGGGGAGCGACAATTGATTTGTTGGTTTTCACATCATTAGTTTTAAATATGTGCATCCACCAGATTTTTTCGTTCTTTTCAAGGTTATGAAAAATAAAATTAACACAATTAGATATTAAACTTGGGCTGATAATCCAAAAACAGTTCCTTGGTCAGTTGGAGTTTGTGACATTCCTGGGGATAATTTCCAAGATTTTCTTTTCTGAGGGAGGCTAAGGCTGTACACACCAGAGAGACAGCCACAACCATCACTGATTTAAAGTTAGTGGCCCTCCATGGGTTGAGTTTGTTTCTTGGGGGATGCCAGAATATTTTTATAAATATATAATCTTAAAAGGGTTTCTTGAGCAGAACCAATTTATTAAAGTAAATGAATTAATTCAGCACTCACCGTTAGCAGAGAGCTGGGTTTTTATAACTTTAGGGAATTGAGGAGCGGAGATTGTAAAATATTTATGACAACAGGACATTCATATCTTCTCCAAAGTGCCACGACTTTAGTGAAATATTTTAGTTTGCCAATTGCAGGTGGTTTTTTGAGATTCACACTGGCAATCTTTGCTAACTCATTGGAATACATCATCCTTACATCATCTTTAATATCCACAAAAAAATTTTAACCATTTGAGGGTCTCCTGATGAATTCATCTCAATATTTATGCCCTGTCAGGGATCTGTTTTTATCCGCTAGTTTTAGCGCTTATTTTTATCACATATAGTCCCAATCTTCTTATCATAAATTTTAGCTGAATTAAAAGTTGTAGAAGATTTATTTCCACCTACTTTGGGCGATCTTACAATTGAGATTTGGGAGGGCGGAGGATAGACAACGTTCTCTAGGGTATGCCCTAGAATCACTAGTTTTCCAGTGGGTATGCTTTTAGCCCTTCCCTTTCTTTAATCAAAAGTGTTATATCGCCCAGTCCAATTTATTGGCATGGCGGGGGCTCTTCCATTGCCCTTTCCTAAAAGACAGGGTCTACTCCCCCTTCTTTTTTTTAGTACTAGATGGTCCCAACCCAAGGGGGGGATTCATCGATGTTCTACTCCCCCTTCTTGAGCTTTTAAAAGTGCATAATTCTTGTGCGGTAAGGAAAGTTTGATTGCTGTGATGGTTGAGGTTTTGATATTAGCATGCGTGTGGGCATCAGAGCTTTGAGCGTGGAAGCTCTCAATTAAATTATTGCAGTTGGTACAGACTTGTGCAGGAATCCAAACGTTGTCATATGCTGGATACCCTTTTTATGCCACCAGTATAAAATTACCCACTAGACTCTCCTCAAACTTAGAATTTCCTCAACCTCAAATTCTGTTGCTCCCTCTATCATTATTGGTTCCATTAAAGTCAGTTTCTCGCCTTTTAAAAGGGATAATGAGTAAGTGTGATACAACTTCTGAATCTTCTAATGCGGTGGTAGCTCCACATGAAAGAATATGTTGTTTAGAAACTTACTGATGGGGAATGGACCTGCCCTCTAACAAGCCAATTTGTGACATGGAACTTTGATGTTGATGTTCTTCATGTACACCATTATAAGATCATCTATCTAATAGCTTAGGAGGCTGCTCTACATTTTTTATCTGCAAAACGCTTGGCATCTTGAACATCTTAGCCAACTGGCTCTGCACTTATTGCTTTATATAAATTTACGTCATTAAATTGTCCGCCACAGGTATGTTTGTGCTATTTGGGGCCCAATTGTAAAGCGGGGTCATACCTCAAGTTTGTAATTACAACGTTGACATCCCTGTTGAGGCATTTATAGAGTTGTCATATGAAAACTGGGCTAGGTGAAGGTCGACTGCCAAAGTATCCTGAGAGGCAGTAGTGAACACCTGATTTATTGCTCAAGTGACTAATTGGTTTACTCCATATGTCCGTTGAACAGGGGGTGAAACGCTAAAGATTGGAAAGATTTGATCTGTAGCATTTTGCACAGGGCAACCCAAAAATTCAAGTTGAACTTAGTTCCTTTATCACTTATTATTTCTTGCAGTAATCTGAACATGGTAAAAACGTAAGATACAAATAAATGGGCAATTCTTTTCTGCCAGGTTGTCATTAAGCAAGGGTCAAACAAGCTGTACCTTTTAAATCTGTTCACAACCACTATGATCACATCAAAATCCTCATGGGACATATTAAAAGTAAATTCTACTAATCCAACGTCCACAGTCCCGCTGCCTGCTGAAGTGGATGTACCAGTCCATTTTGGCCTGTTCTGTAGTAATTAGATACTGCGCTCGTCAGGAAGCATTCTATTCAGGTGGACATTTCCTTTGTAGTCCATTTCAGTTATATGCTCTTTTTATCAGTCTGTTGCATTTTTGACTCTGGGGTGCCCCATGTTTGTTGGGTCATGATGTTGCCTTTAAGCCCTTGAGCATATAATTATGGGTGCTTATTACCAATTGCAGAAGTAAATTATCCTATCCTTTTGTGAGTGCCAACCAAGTTGGCTCTTCCCGCCTGCATCTTGTTCCCTAGGGCCCGTCCTTTGAGATTCCTGATTTGGCATCCAGTATGGCGTCCAGGAGGGAAACTTCAGTTTTAATTGCTGGTTTTGGGGAATATGCTGCTGAGTGGGTGCTATGGGGTGGTGGGGTCAATTATGGGTTTAAGGGGTGGGGTTTTCTCAAAGAGGTTGTAATTTTGAAAATAAATTTTGATTCCTCTGATGAATCAGGCAAGCCTTGTTCTGTGAGAATCAACATAACTAACTCGACGCCTTCCATGGGATCAGATCTGGTGGACAGGCTCCTACTCAGTATACACAGTAATATTTTCATTGGTCCTCTAACAAACTCGTATTTTAAAGTGAAGTTCAGGGGATTGCGGTGAATTCTGGTTTGGCAGTGCTTTAACTTCTATGTTTTGCATTAATACAATAGTGACTTATGGTCTGTACGCAAAGTCACTGTGTACTTCTCCCTGCGGCAGATATCATCAGTGCATTATTGCCCATGCAACGGTGTCCAATTCTTTGTCATATATTGCCCATGGGCATTTAGTACCAATGAATTTTCTAGAAGTATGATACCAGATGTTTGCAACCAGTATGCTTTGTAGCAGTACTGCCCCTACAGCAGTGCTGGAGGCATCACATGCTACAATGAATGATTTGTCTCCATCAGCATAATGCAAGAATGGTGCCAAATGAAAAAACTTCATTATTTGTCTTAAAAGGCCACTAGCATTCCTTTGACCAGATATACAGCGCATTTTTGCCCGTTAGGGGATGGAGGGGGGCAGCAAGTTCCAAGGTTGCTGGGAAAAATTTTTCAAGGTAATAACTGATATTAAGAAACTAAGAAACTTTTTATGGTTGGTGGCAGTTACCCACGTCCTTATAGATTCTAATTTTAAGGGGGCGATGGCATGTCCATCCTACAGTACCAGGTTTTCTAAAGATTGTACTTCATCTTTAAAATATTTGTATTTAAACAGTTTTGTGTGCAACCCCACTCTCTGCAAGGCGGTGGCCACCAATACCAAGTCCTTCTCATGTTGCTCTGGATTAGGGAGTAAATCAATATGTCAACAATATACGTCACTGTGCAATTGAAGTGGAGGTCGCCTAGCATGTGGTCAATGACCCTCTAGAAATTTGCAGGGGCGTTTTTAATCCCAAACGGCATGATACTAAATTGGTATATGCACGGCGTGTTTGAAAAGATGTTAACCATTCTTACTCTTCCTTCACCCAAGCCTGGTGGAATGCATTTAACAGGTCTACTTCCAAAGCACTATTGATTTTTCAATTTCTGAGCGATTGTGGCCTCTGTTGCTGATGCTCCTACCCCAATGTTGTCCACCATGGTACGCCAGCTAAAGCGGGAACCAGACAAAAGTTTCTCTAAATCTTCATCACCTTCTGATATGGCTTCCTAGCTGATAGCTGTTAGCTGTTAGCTTAGGTGCCATATTGGAAATTTTTTAATTTATGATAATACCTTTGTTTAACTCAATTGCAAATAAAGATGCGTGGCTGCTTCCCCTTTTGGGTTGGCACCAGTTGCTATTAAAGATCGAGGCATCAAGTAGAATTGGGTAAGGATCAGGAATAGTAGTGCTGTTTAAGTGGTCATAGTCCACGCAGGGCCACAGGGTGCCTTCAGGCTTCTGATCAAATATTACTGGAGATGATAAAAGTGAGTTTTTCTTTTTTAACCACTCCTTATTCATTATCTCATCATTTCAGGTTTTTAGGGCTTGGTTTTAGGCTGCAGTGTATGGGTAAAGTGGTAAATTAATTTTGATAAGGTCCACAATAAACTAAAAGTCAATACTAAATTTGGAGTGAGGTAGCAATCAGTTCTCCTTTTCTACGTCAAAAATCTCTTTGTAGGGTTTTAGCATTAAAGGCATTGTGGGTATGTCATCTACTTCATCAAAGATGGAGTACTCCACAGTGGCCACTAAAACATTCCATTTTGCCAAGTATTAAGTAGGGGATTATTGCTGGAATTATAGAAGGTTGTGAAGGCTAGAATAATTTGCTTTAGGTTGGCAGTTACTGAATATCAGCGCCACTATCCTACGCCCAAGTTTATGGGGTAAATTAAGTCCAGAATTGCCAAAAAATGGCGTAAAATGATGACAATATGCCAAAAAATGTAATGGATCATAAGAGGGCAGAGTGATCATAGATGCTCTTGAGGACCCATGACTGAAGCCAATGTGGTAACTGCTAGATCTAAGGCTTGGGCCATCTTGAGATTGATAAAATTTCCTGTAGGCACTCATGTCAATTAAGTCGTTAACAAAAGCACATCTCAAACTGACTTTGTTGTCCATGGTGAACAAGAAATAAGCACGATAAAATTAAAAAAGCTGCTCATGTTGCATACTCCAGTGGCAGTATTCAATTTCGTGGCCAACTTGGAGTAGTCCTGAGATTTATTGTGAAATTAGGAGGACATTGCCGTTGCACAGGCTTAATGTAACGGGGCTGATGTGAGTTCTGATGAATCCATTAATGGACATATGTGGCTGAAATATTTAATTATTGTATTTCAGCAATGGTCATTTTTGACTTGTTCCATTATATCAAGTTGGTAGGGGACAATGCCAGGGCCTTAAGGTCCACAGTAATAAAAATGGTTCCTGGAAGTCTGTTTGCTACCTCACCCATGAGACCATAAGTTTGGGTCCATGTGGGTTGGACTGAACCACCAAGATCCCAGGGGTATACAGTTGTTTATTGAAATATTCTTTTGATTGGGTAAGGGGCTGGACGTGGTACGTGATGTCAAGGGAAGATACTAAGGTTGTGGAATGCAGGAGTGAAAACTCAATAACCCTGCTTACTTGAGGCATTTTGGTGACATAGGGTGTGAGGGAGAGCGCTTCTGGCGTGTGTGGATATATGTTGGCGATCTTCTTCATTTTTAGTAGAATCATACGCCGTTAGTTACTTAATCTTGTTCCATATCTGTATCGCTATCATTTTTTTAATTGTTGAACAATAAAAGCACTCCATCCTTGAGGGTAGGTGGGGCTGGTTTGGTATAGAAGTGATATGGTTTCTGCGGGGTCAATTTCTCAGTTACTCTGATTCCAGGGTGGGCCTTGATCTTCTGAGACACTTTAACACTCCCTCCAAAGTTTGAGGTCCGTTGTAACATGCCATGAGGGATCCCACTCCTTGGTTAAGGGTGCCCACAAAGCAGTAATGACAATGTCCTCTGTGATTGAAGGGAATCAGCTAGTTGTTGGTAAGCTTTGATGTGGTCATCTAAACTCGCGGCTAAGCCAAACTGTTAGATTAGTTGGAAATCGAGTTTAGGCATTGATGCCAGGTTAGCTACCATAGGCAAAACAAACGTGATAAAGTGAGGGAGGTGCCTCCCCTAGGTGAGATTTCTAGTATATTAGGGCGTGGGCCCACGTTTTTTCTTCACCTTCCAAGGCATTCAGTAGTGCCAGTGATTGCTTATCTTCAGAGGCCTCATTGGTTCCATTTAAGGTAGATCGTGATTTGAGTCCTGCCAACGCTCCCAACACCTGGTGGACTACATCGTCCCAAGGGCAGAAAGTGGGCCCTATTACCGTTACATTTAAGGCTTTGGAATTCAAACGGGATAATCAATTGCTCCACTTGAATGAAAAGTACTTGCTTGATGGCTCTGATCAATGCTACCCATGACCAACATGGCTGGAGAGCGTTCATGAGAACAAAAAAACTTTGTTTAGTTGTAAATGTGCCAAAGGTCAACAAGTCTTAATCCAATGACATAACAGCAGTATTATTGTTCTGGGCTATTATTTCAGACAACTGAAATTCTAATGAAAGACTTGGCTTCCATAAAGAGTATTCTCATACTTTATAATAGCATCCATAGTCACCATGGCATCATCTTTCTGATTATCCTAGAGTAAGATCTTCAGGTAGTTAAGTGCGGGAAATATTGATCAATGAACATTATCCCCATCCAACTCCTAAAATAAGCGCTTGCAATACTCTTGACTATGATTCTTGCACTGAGTGATGACTAGTTGGGCTGTGCGGGGGGAGGCTGTTCCAACTATCTAAGTTGTAGATTGAAGCCAAAGGTGAGATCCATTTGTCCTTGCACTTGATAGAGAGGAGCAGCAACTATGTCACAGTTATAATCCCACTAGCTTCCAAATATTTAAATACAAGAAACTATAATTTAACTTCTCTACATTAAAGCGGATTGAGTTTGACAATTGAATGTTCCATTTTATCTGATATTTCAGGTATAAAGTATCTTAAGTAAATATTGGTTGTGACACTTCTTGAGGATGATTCCAGGGATTTTCTCTGCCAATGGATGCTAAGGCTGAAAACGTCAGAGAGATGGCCACTGCCATTTAGAGATTAATGAGCGTTAGCCCTCCATAAGCTGTGGCGTTTTGTTTGGGGAAGCTGGAATCGTCTTCTAAATTTATAAGATAATAAATGGTTTTCTTAGGCGGAATTTATCTCTATTAAGGTATAGCAAAATAACTTGGCAATCTACCATTAGCAGAGTGCCAAGTCTGTATAATTTCAAAGAAGTGAGAGAGGGGACTGCAGAATATTTCTTACAACTGGATGCGCTTATCTTCTCAATAATCAGTATTTTGCACAATATTGCAGTTTAAATTTTGTGAATGGCATTTTTGCAATTTGCTCTGGTTTTATGCTAGTTCTTCAAGGGCTCAAGAATTCTTACATTGTCATTAATTTCTTATGTTTGTGAACAGATTTTTTGACTGAGCGAGGGGTTTCTACCAGATTGAACAATACATTTACTCCCTTTTTGGGGATCATATATTGTCCCTCTGTTTCTCACGCGGATTTTGTTACACTCTCAATTCACTAAATAGAATTGGCAGAATCAAGAGTTACTGTGGAATCAGTATTTCCACTATTTCAGTATGATGGGATTTAAGTTGGGAGGAGCGTCAGATACCCAGCGTTCATCTAGAACGTTCCCCAAATCCATTGCTTTTTCTAGTGGGTATGCTTAAGGCCCCTTTCCTTTCCTTGATTGTAGGGTTATACCGCCCAGTACAATTTAAAGGACACAGAAGGGCCATTACAGGTGGTGCTGAAAACTTTCTTTTGCTTCAAATGCCTTCTGGCATTTAGAAGTCCAAAGAAATGGGCGTTTTTACTTTTAAGGGTGTGTAAGGGTGACGCCAGCTCAGAGATGGCAGGTATGAAATTCTTAAGAAAGGTGAAAGATACTAAGAAACAGCACATTTGCTTATATATAAAAAAGTGGGCCAGGACAGATAGTTCATATTTTGAAGGTGCGATGACATACCCATCCTTTAAGATAAAGTTCTTAAGGACTGATCTTCAACTTTTTAAAACTTATATTTGGAGGGTAAGGCAACCATACCAGCTTTTTGGAGTGCAGCTGACACAACCACCAAATCCATGGCGTGCTGCTCTACAGTGAGTAATTGTATTAAGATGACATCCACATAGACAATTTTACATTAGAACTAAGATCTCTAAGGCATCATTTGAATCTGGAACACAGCTAGAGAGTTCTTTAATCCAAATAGCAAAAATTTTAAACTGGTATATTCCATACTATGTGTGGATTGCCATCAGCCACTCTTGGCCAGACTTGATCTGCACTGTATGGAAACTGTTCATTAAGTTAGTCTTATAGAAAACTTTAGATTTTGATTTTTTAGGAAAATTTCCGCCTCCAGGGGTAATGTGCATGGATTGTGGATTGTCACATTGTTCAAGAGGTTATAATCCACGCATAGTCTCAGAGTACCATCTAGTTTCTATGCAAATACTACTGGCAAAGATACAGGAGAGGTTTTCTTGACCATCCACCACTTTGTTACCATATCTTCAATCCATGTCTTCACGCCTGGTTTTCCTCTTCTGTGAAGGATAAAAGGGGCAGTTAATTATGATCAGGTCAACTGTTAGCTTAAAACTTAAATCAAATTTGAGTGGCTTTGTAATTTGTTAGCACTTTACATATCAAAGAATGTTTTTATTGCGCAATAATAAGATACAAGGTGGGCAGCTCAGGCACAATAGTCATAGAAAAGTATTCCATAGTGGCTGCTACTGCGTTACCTGTTGCTAAGGTGGGAAGGAGGGAAATTTTATCTAAGTGATCTTTAAGGTAAAATCCAACATATTCCACTCCAAGTCACTACTAACTGACTGATGGCGCCACCATCCAACTTATGAAATTACTGGTATAAAAACTCTGGAACTGCCATGAAGTGATCTATAAATTTTATACTTTGGGCCACAAAACGCAAGGGTTTACTAAGAGGGTATGTTGCAATTTGGGCTATGGCCAATCATAGTATATTAATTTTAGCAATAATCCCCTAACGCCCTATAGATTTCACCACTACCCCTTGTCCCAAATTTCTGTCATACATTTTGCTAACCTTTATAGGGCCAAATCCCAGCATTTATTAAGTCGCCTTCCCCTTGTCCTGATATCTGTATGTAGAAGTTTGATTTATTTCAATCTGTTATCAGATTTTTCGCTAGAATTTCTCTTTCCTGAATGACAACATTTTAAATAAGATTTTACCTTGACCTTTTTATTGATTTTACCCACAGGCCTGAACTGAAGCATTTAATAATTCACCATTACCTTGTCCCAACTATCTGTGCACTTCAGATCAATTCATATCAATCCTCCAACAGATAATATGGTAATACTTTCTCTCGCCCAAACTAAGAGTATAAAGTCTTACTAGATGATAATTATCTATGGCGGATTGATTACAATTGGCTTGCCAACAGATTTTCTGCTAATATCTTTGCCTGCCCAAATTTAAGCAGTTATTATTTATTTTAAAAACCTAAAATTTGCTGGATAACTTCTATCCACTTGTTGACTTAATGCCCAGTTCAAGCTAGTTCCGTTATCATCAGTTATATCTACTAAACTCATCTAGCTAAATTCAATATAGACTTTTTCATCAAATTATGAAAAGTAACCAGTATTATTCAGCTATGTCTGCCACAAAAAATCCTGTTAATCAATATCCACTTTGGACTAAAAGTGCACACAACCTTGGGCTGACCCTCATGATAATGTTAGAAGCATATCAGCAAACTAAAAATAGAAAATACAGGAAGAATCAGGTGTAGCAGAGAAGGTGACATTTTTATATACCAAAAAGTATCAGCATATATATTGGTGATGTCAGATTCTACCAAGGTAGACAGACAGCAGAATGTGGAAACACACCATCTAAATCAACTAGTCTTAAAGGAACGTGGATTCCCCTTTGATGCCATATTCCCAACTCTATAAGTACACAACAAGGCTGAGCTATTTTGAGAAGTTATTTGGTATATGCCAGATTTTCTAAAACTGGAAGTACACAGAAAAGAATTCAGCTGTTTGGAGAAGTTTATTTGGAATATGGAAGATCTCAAAGGCTGGTTGTGAAAGATGAGACTGCACCAAATTTGAGGATCTATTTAGTAAAAGCCTATTTTTGCAACAGGATATTTTATTTTCAAGGTATACTGTCTTCATATAGTATTACTTATTTGAGTGCCAAAAATAAACTTTACAATGTTGCCCAGCTGCAAACAATACTTAACATATGGTGCTCACTACAGGGGCAAACTTTTAATGCAAGTGCCAAACTAGGATAGAACAACATGAGAGTTATGTTAGAGAATTGTGGGACTTGTACATAGAGAGCATTGGTCATGTATAGTCTTATGAGGACATCAAGGAGGGAATGGCTAAACAGTGTGTTGCAGTGATCAGAGAAGCGAAGACACGAGTAAGAGAGGAGCTGTAGAGGGGAACAGAGATGCCTTCTATGCTCCTACCAAAAAGAACTTGAGTTAGTTATTGGACATGCTGATGAAATTGCCATACATCTCTTATATAAGGATGGTAGTGAGGAGGAGGAATAAAGGCTATACTCTGCATACGCGGCCTTATAAGAGGCTTGGAAGCTATTTTTCCTGATGCTAAAGCAGCTCCAGGATACATGCCAACAGAATTACTCCATGGCTAGTAGAGTAGAACATGACAACGATGAGCCCACAGGTCTAAGGTTGCCCAACAAGAGCTCAACGGATATCCGCCTGAAAACCCTCTAACAATAATCACCCAAAAATGTGGCAAAAAAGCAAGTACTTGAGGGAGGTTAATATATTGCTACTTCATTTAACTTAAAAGATTTGGTACCCTACAATGACGATCCTAGTCCCATGGGGATAGGGTACCCAACTGGAGAAGCCCTTTAAAGATCTAGAAATTTTGTTAAATGTCAATCAATTTACAAACCAAAGCTGATCTATAATGGTTTACTGTTTAACAATATGTAAAAGTGTGACAGCCAGAACCGTCAGCCCATTCCCTGCCTTAAAGGAAGGAATGAGTGCTTTATTTTAATATTTATGGGTTCAGTGGTATGAGTAAGCACATATTCATTTATGAAGACTTTGATCGAAAACACAAACTAGTACCAGCAGTAAGCTAAGACGTCAACACACTCAACTAATATTTTTATTTCTGACCGCAGCAATTATGTAAATCCCTATGTTTGGTCAAGTGGGGGAAGATAATGTAAGTTTGGTTTTGACCAACCATAGGATATTGACTTTGGAAATAATCTTTTAACTCCCAACAGATCTCTACACTACCCTCATCCTAATTACTGTCATATATTTTGTTAACCTATATAGGTTGAGTCCCAGCATTTATTAGTCGCCTTTCCTAAGTCCTGATTATCTGTGCACAGCATCTTTATTTATATTGACTTACTGTCTGATAATTAACTGCCAATTTTTCTCGCCCAGTTTTTACTCTTTCTAAATAGCCTTTACCTTGTCCTATTATATCGACGTTCCACAGCCCATCTGAAGCATGTACTAATTCAAGATTACCTTGTGAAATTTATAAGTGTACTGAAGATTGATTCCTATTGGTCTGCTAACAGATATTATGCTGATACTTTCTACCACCAAAACTAAGAACATACTTATTTAAAATATGATAACTATCTATGGTTTATCAATTCCAATCAGTCTATCAACAGATATTTTGCAGATATCTTTGCCTTCCCAAATTATAGGACTTATTGGCTTTACATTACTAAAATTCTGGCAGATCAACTTCTATATGCTTATCAACTTAATTCCCAGTTCAAGCCAGTTTTAATCTCATCATTCATATTTCCCAAAAGTTATACAACCAAATTTGCCATAAATGTTACAGAAAATTATAAAGAGTAACCAAAATTATAAAGCTAAGTCTTCCACATATAATCCTCTTGATTAATGTCCACCGCGCTATAAAAATGCGCCCATCCTCAGTCATGGCCCTTGCAATGACGCCAGTAGTCTATCAGTGGACCAAAAATAGGAAATACAGGAATCTTTGGGTGTTTTAAAGAAGTCTGCAACATGAATTGCCTCCCAAAAAGTCTCAGTGTATATATTAAAGAGGTTTCAGATTTAATCAGGGATAGACAGACAGTAAAATGCAGCAACAAACCATCTAGACCAACTTATCATGCAGGAATATAGATTCCCTTTTGATGCCAGATCTCCAGCACTGTAAGTATACATTGAGGCCACAGCAGTTTGAGAAGTTTATTTAGAATACGTCAGATTCCTCAAGGCTGGAAGTACAAAACAAGACTGCAGCGTATTTGTGGATCTTTTTAAAAAATCCCATTTTTGTAGTGATCTTTAGTTCCTTTTTGCGGTATACTGTCTTCATAAAGTATCACCTCTTTGAGTGCTGAAATTACTTGTGTAATATCGCCCAGTCAGAACCAATTTGCAACAAGGAGTGTGAGCATGGGGACTCTAGATGCCCCCAGGATTGAGGAACCTGAGGTGACCTTAAGATCCAAAGCTTGTACCACCTTAAGGTCAATGTAATCCCTGAGACCACCGTATCCATCAAGAAAGTTACTGTTACCATACGTTGTCCTGCCCTAATCTGTATGGGAAACAAAGAGTAAGCATAATCAAATCTATTTAGCTCATTAAAGGGAGTAAGGCGTTACATCATTTTTATAATCTGGGAGGGCTTAGGGGTTGATGTATCTGTTGCCAAAATGTGTGGCCATAGCTGGTGCCTGACAATAAGACAAAGGTGCATACTCAAGATCATCTGGGTCTGCTAGGTGCCGCACTTTTAAAAAAGATATTCACAAACTGGATCCACATGAAGTTTCTCTTCCATTTGATTGAAAAGTGAGATGTGAGTTGAATTAATAGTTGGAGTTACAGGATTGATGGGAATTGCAACCATTCCCATAGAGGGTTTGAAATATCACTGGTTGGGGAGATTCCTTGTGTGAGACTAGTCAAAATAGATCATTATGTCTTCATCAAACTCCTCAGGAGGGGTTAGAGTAGGCCTCAGTGTGGCAACCTAGGCCCGTGTTGTGAGTATTTGACTCCGTATTCCTGCACTATTGTACATTTTTTGCTTGCAGGGGGTGATCTGTGCAACATTCAAGAGCATGGGGTTCATCATCTCCTTAGAGAAATTCACCAGTATTCATGTTGTTTCTCCTGTTGTCAGTTTTTAACACCTGACTGCATCCTAACGTGAGCAAACTAGGGAGAGCCACAAACTCTGGCCGCTTACAGTGAAGTAAGGGAGAAAAATGATTTTTGAGTTGTGCTGCACAGATAATAGAGCTGTTCTATGATTTTTACACAGGTATACCTTGAGCAACAGGCTAGGAGTTTTTTTTGAGAGAAATTAAACTTTTGGTGGTGTAATAGTGGTTTAAATTTATGAGATCTTGAACAAACAACTTCTTTGATATTTTTGGTTGGGTTATAATGTTAGAAACCCAACGTGCCAAAAAACCTGGCTCATTTTACGGGTATGCAAGAACCTAAAGGAAACTACAGTCCACAAGGCACCATTGGTCTCAAAAGGGTGGAAAGAAGCGTGTTGAGGGAGGAGTTGTTAAGTGGCTGCCTTCATAAATTAGTTACCTTCTAATGCTTAATTTGTCTAAAATAACCAAACCAAAAAAGTTGAATAATGAATATTTTTTGAACTTAGTGGTAAAGTAATGAAAAGGATTTCCAACACCCTGCCATTAACGGTGCTGGGTCTTATGATATGATGGGGGAGAGTTACTAAGAAGAACTAGATTTGTAGGGAACTTTTTTTTAATCTCAAATCCATTAATTAAAAGTTATAAATCCCAATTTCCCCTCAATAGTATCAACTGATTTTTTTATCTATACTTGGGCTGTTTTCCTAACTATCAAATATCCAAAATTAGCTTTTTATTAATGTTGAAGGGGCGTCAGGTTTGATCCCCATTTTTGGCCCTTTCTTTTTAATTTTTTTGCTTAAATTGAGCTTCTTTGTAAATTTTCTCCACTTAAATCGACCTCTGGTTGAGCCCTCTTTTGGGGGCAAGACTGGGAACCATGGTGGAGAGCTTCTTGACTCGTTTAATGTCTTTGCAAAGTTTAACGTTTTTATCAAAACTTACAGAATTTAGAACTTAAATTGGTCTTGGTTGAGGGGTAGATGGGGTAAAGGTTGGCAAGCAGGTAGTATCAGCACCCATCTCTCATCCAGGGTATGCCCTAGGTCAAAGATTTGGGTGAGGGGCATGGCCTTGGGGTTGAGAACTTTCTGGATCTAAAGGGTGCACACCCCTGTTCAGCTTGATGGCTGGCACCTGAGGCCTTATAAATCTGTTCCCACTGAATATAATAAATATGTTTAAAAGTATTGATCCAAAGAGAATCTTGCATGAGATCAGCTGCAAAAGTGCAATCATAGTCAGTTTCATATTTTTCTAGATGATAATGGTCAATAATAAAAGCTAGGCTAATCTTTTTAAGGAGTTATTGGTCTATACCTATCACAGGATATCAATGGATGACCTTTTCTATTAGAACTTACTCAGCTACCACAGTTTAATCTGAAAAAGTCATCTTGCCATTTAGCGGCTTATTTCCAAAATTTACACTATTTCTTGTTAGTTCATTAATATCTAAGTTATTATGTGATTAAAATGCTTAGGTATGAATATTATAATGCCCTGTTAGCTAAGTTGTTGGTAAAAGTTTGCCAGGCATTCATGAGGTTTACTTCCTCATGCTTTTTTCTACTTAAAAATTTATTCAAGGTACGCTGACCTGGGGATGTACATTACCAAAACTGAAATACTAACTAAACAAACCAAAATTTAATCAACTTCCTGATATGGGAAGTGAGACACACAAAAAAGAAAATGATAAAAATAACCTACCATGTGGCACAGCGGCGAGCTGCTTATCCCACCATGGTGGATGGGGAGGGGGGATCAGGCGTATTATTCCTTTCAGCTATGATTCCAGCTTCCACATTGAAGAGGTGGATTAATACTGACAGCAAAGGGGTTGAGGCATCCACAGGATGAGGGTTGAGGTGAAATAAATAAAGGGTGAGTTTGTCACTGACGATTTGGGCCTGGAGCATAGCCTCTACAAGTTTGGCAACCTGGTGTTCAGCTTGGATGCGGATGTCAGGAAGCTGAGCAAATTTTGCAATGTTGGCTCTGGTGATGTGTGTGGATGTGGAAAAATCTTCCAGTTCAGAAACATGCTTGACAGCAGCGATGGCAGCTTTATTGAGTCAGGTGATTCTTTCTTTTGGAACTTCAGGGAAATAAGGAGGGAACTGGGGATATGCAACCCTTATTTAAATTCAGCAACAGAGGCTGCCACCGCTTCACAGAGATGGCAACTTTTGGGTGAAGCCACTGCAGCCTCAACTATCTTATTGTCGCTCAGGAAGGGGGTAGCATTTGATTTGGGGACATATTGTTTGGGTGGGAATGGGGAATTAAAATCTGAATTTAGAGAAGGTATAATACTAAGTGAGAATTTGGTAGTGGGAAATATCCACCAAATTTGTTCACTTCATTTAATAATTCTCAGGGACTTTGGTTGAGTAGGATTAATTCAGTGATAGGTGGCTTGGGTTGGGTAAATTTTGGGGCAGGAAATTGTCTGGATTAATTTGGTCCAAACCTGAGGCTGATCGGTTGGCATGGGTGTAAATTAGCTGGCTTGGGATTGAGTTGGTAGTTTTGCATCTGACTCAATGAGCGCATGGCCTGTGGGGGTGGAGGTAGCCAAAATCCTCATTTGAGTGCTGTTGTGGTGGCCTCATGGGCGGAGTTGGCAGTGTTCACATGGTTTGAATTGTATCGGCATACTTTCTTTGTATGGTCCAATTCATGGCAGAGGGGGGCAAATTTTGCAAATGTTGTCTGTGTGAGCCCAAAATAAATGGTCAGGTGTGGATGGAATATAGGCATGCGGTTGGATGTGCTGGGCCATGTTTATCTGGTGGGGGGTAATGGTGACCATTGCCTGAGGTGCCGCTAGGCGCTTAGCACCACTTGAAACAAGTAATTTGAGGAGGGGGTTTGTGCCATAAGTGGACATCCCTGACATCAATTCCTCATTAGTGTATGAGGGGGAAGGTGTGAGGGAGAGTTTGTAAAGGTCACCACAAGTGTGGTGTCATGGGGAGACGAGTGTGGGTGGTGGTAATGGGTGTGTTTTTGTAAATTAAGGGCGTTGCTGCTTCTGTGGCCGCATCCTTTTCCATTGGGAAGCCAATATCAAAATAGCCCTTATAAAGGCGGAAGTTGATAAAACCTGCTGGCGTGAAGGTGGCTGTTGCCAGCTTAATAATCACTTTGTCAGCATATGGGAAGAGGCATCCATATTTGAAGCGGAGGCAAAAGTGGATATTGGATCATGGTAGGGCTAGGGGTGGGGGTGAGTTAGGTGGACTTGTGCAAGGTGCAGTGCTAAGTCCCTTGGATGGACAGATTGGCACAAAGTACTTGGTGGACTGGATGAGCCCATCTGCATGTTTTTGCCTGCTGGGCGGTAAACGCTAGCAGGTGGAGCACCACTGCCCCACACTGGGGAAGCAGGTGGTGGATCCGAGGACATAAATGGAAAACTGATGGGGTAGAGGTGGCGGCGGAAAATTAATGGGTTTTTTATCAAAAATCGCTTGAAAGTTATGTTGAGCAGAAAGAAAGGATTGCTTTTTTCTACTTTGGTTGTATTTTTATTGTTTATAATATTATTATACTCAAAATGACACTAGCTGGTTAACCCCTGGTTTATCAGGCCTCTTTTGGCCTGCAGTTTTAAGAAAAACAGGTAGTTATAGAGGTCTTCTTAACAATATGCCTTTGGTCTAATTGGAAGGATGCCTAACAATCCTCACAGTATGACATTCTACAGTATCAAAATACAATAGATTCCCATCTAGTACTAAAAAAAAATACAATAGATTCAATGTATTGCTACAACTCAATAGAGTCATATATATATATATTGGTTTTTTCACAAGATTTTAGTTCCTAGATTAATGAACTATTGCTAAAGAAATTTGATATTTATGCAACGAATTTTCATAAGGATTATAAAAGTAAGAAATGACTTCAGCCAAGCTCATTTTTTACTTATCAATTCACACATTATCTAGTAACTATAACCGGAATATATCTGCTTTACCTAAAAACATAAAACGCTTAGAATGGCTTGATGCTAAAGTAGCTAATTAATAGTTCAAAATGAAATAAGAATGGGAAAAAGGACTGACTTTAGAAACTGCGCTAAAAAATATCAAATATTTAATAAAAATGCACTAAAAGTATGAAATATTAAATAAAAAGTATAGATAATCAATAAAACCCTTTTTGAAGTCTGTGCCATATTTCAAACTGACTTATAAAATTTTTGTTCTTGAATAAAAATTAGAGTTTATATTAGATTGGGTCCTATATAAACTATAAGCAACTAAGAACACACAGTCTGAGTATACATATTATAAATGATTATATATACACTTTTTAGTGCATTTTTGAAGTTAATGATTTATATATGCAATCTAAAGTAGTCATTCACAATTGCTAGGTTTAACCAGCTTTAGCCAAGTGGTTGGTGGTTTACATAATTCTCTTACTCGATGGAATGGTGGCTTTAGTCAAGCTTTCTTTGAATCCTGACAATAATACTGTAATAAAGTATGGCAATAATGCTAGTTTGATAAAATTACAATGAAAGGTACAGAGAACAACTTTTCTGTTTACTAAAAAAGTTATAACAAAGGTATTTAAATATATTTAATAAATAATATTTTTTACTATATCAATTCAAGTTAACTCATGATATACTTAGATAAGTTTGTATTTTAGTTTTTTTTATAATTAAAACTACTCTTATTCACATAAATGATCTGTTGACTAAAGCTTCTCTTATTTCTATTTTCATGACATACATTTTATCATATTTCTTGATCTTCCTATTTTAATAAAAAGTTTGTATAATTTTTTGTACAATCTTTAAGGTTATCTAAGCCTTTTTCAGAGTTAGGTTAGTTTATTTTTAGAGTTTTTCATTAAAAAAGTAGCTCAAGTCAGGTTTGCCTGGGAATAAAATACATTTTGTTTTGATTATAGAGTTCATTATCATTACTTACTTTTTAACATATTATGCTGTAAACTAGATCTATACTTGATCTCTAATTCTTGGTTTAGTTTTGCTGATTTGAGTTTTATAGATTTTAATGAGATCCTATCCTTTTCATATAATGTTGCTTTATCAACTGAAATTCACTAAACCGCTCACCTAGTTGGCAAATAACATAAAACTACTCATCCAAAAATAGTATACTGATTACTTCCATTTAGTACTAAAAAAATAGTATACTGATTGCTTAAAAACTATATATAGTTTTTACATTTTTATATATAATTTTTATTTTGTTATTGCGTTTATTATGTTAAAGTAGCTCATGATGGTTTTTAATTCATAAAGCATTTCTGCTAAGCTTTGCTAACTTTAATATTATTTTTTAGGAGGAGTTATAATACAAAAATACTTATATATACTGAAATTTTTGTTTATAAGATTTTTTAAATCATCTTTATCCAAATGCTATCTGATTTATAATTGATAAATAAAATCAACTAATTTATATAAAGAAGCATTAGAGTAGATGTATATCAGTATACCTGGTGGTCAGCCAGTTCAGTATATAAATTAATTGCTTATTAATTGCTTAAATAAATATCAGTTTTACTAAATAAAATAAATAAAGATGTTATATATAAATACATAATTTGCCAGATCCACAATCCAGTGCTATAATGCCCCACATGAGGCTTTAGTATTTGTTTGTTAGATTAATTAAGTCAGTTTGAAATATGGCGCTGACTTCAAAAAAGTTTTTCTTATTCAAACTTTTTATCAACTGTTAATAATTTTTATTGTCTTTTAAATGATTAATTCATAACTTTATAAAACATTTTTATTGATTATTTAATACTTTTTAGTGCCTTTTTGATGTCAGTTCTATTTTATTTTTTTATTTTCATATTTTTTGTTGTAGTGACTGATTTTATTTCATTGACATGAAAACATGAGTCAGCCAACAAAGAATCATGCACATATGAAGAAAACCCATTTGTGCAAAATTCAAGAGTCAAAATCTGAGCACCTTTCCTTAAGTGAAGAAGAAAATGACAGCTGTTTTCTGCAAAAAGTCTCCCAGAAGATACCTGGAGAGACTTACACAGATGCAAGATTTCATGAATTATAGATACCTAAAGGAGACAGAACAGAGAAAACCACTGACTTAAACAAGTACACCATTAACTATCAAATGAATCAACAGAAGAACATTCACACAATATTTCTTTTTTATGAAATGCTTTTTAAATGAGACTGTTAATGAATGAGCACATTGCCTCACATTTAATCATAATTGCTATCAAATGAGACTTCTGAAGAATGTTCACAATGACTAACAAATGTATGTAACATAATAATTACATCCTGCAGAATGAGATGTCTGATGAAAGAAGTAGTCACTTACAATGAATGCATGAAACAATCTTAAAGAAAAGGCTGTCATTTGAAATGTCTGATTTCAATAAAGCAAATATATATTTTGCAAATTTCCCTGTGAAATATGTAAAAAGGCTCTTTATCTACAACAGTAGTGCCATTTGAATACACCTCAATTATCCTCAATGATTGTAAATATTTATTTTTATTTATTTGAGGCAAGCCAACTGGGGGACGGACATTATCAAAATAGAGAAAGAAAGTATTGACATGAAACCTGAGCAGGGTCAACTCTGTCATATAAAGTTTTTTCACCTCTGGATCAGGACTCAGATTTTTCTGGTTATGTCATGGGTAAGGTTTTCGTGTTATTATACCTACTAACCACCAATAGTTTCCTTGGCTGGCACCCCAATCGATGTGCGAAGGGTGGGAATCGAACCCGCAACCTTCAGGTTGGTAGCCGTACGCCCTACCAACTCGCCTTCCACCCCCTATGATTGTAAATATTTATGGGTCTTGATTTTTATCAGTCAATAACCCCTATAAACTTATTGCTTGTACAGGTTTGGTTCTTGTGCAATTCATCCGCGTTGTACTATTATTAATAAAAAAGTTGATAATAGTATGACAACTATTATCAATAGTTGAATGGAATTCTTAGATCTCAGCCCAACACTTGGCCAGTATTTCCACTTGAAATACTTGAGATGTCTCAAAATAGGGATTTGTTCCCTTGTACTGTACAACCTGATCTTCTCTGAGATTCCCTAGGGACAGTTTCTCCAATTTGACACATAGTCATCAGCAATCCCTGATTTGTTTCTGCTTCTTCTCTGGATCTCCACTCAGATCCTCACTCTTTTCCTTAAATAGTCTCCCAATTATTGCACACAATAATATCCCTGAGAAAGAATAGAACAAATGAAAGCTGATAAAAGTTTACTACTTAAACTATATACTGGATGAAAAACCCTTTTTATTATTGGTGAATTCTAGGTAATTTATAGTGGGTGATTTGGCGCTCAACCCTCAGTTGACACCTCTTCAATGAAATGGCAGTCGTTGCCATTGAATCACCCATCCTCATCTCAGCACTGATGGTCTTCCCCATCCTGGCTAGGATTCTGTCATTGGACATTCTTGAGACCTAAATGGAAAGAGTTAGAAAACGTGTCCCTAACGTTTTTCTCTCAATTCAAGTGAACCAACCACATTTGGCTAGAGACCTGCTTAGGTAATGGGACTTATTACCTATTATGGCAGGTCACTCACCAACCAATCAATTTGCTAGTTGCAGGTGGCATCATTCGCCTTGCAACTTATTATTCATTTCCAATCAGTCAGTGATGAAACCTGACCAATCCCAATTGGTACACCTGATAGTTAATCACTATCAGATGCCACTATTTTGTTGGCAATTCCACCTGATGAGATCTTAAGTATTAATCTGGATTGATCCCTGATGGATATGACCAGGTGAATATCCTAAAATCCCCCAAACATAGTTACTCCAAATAAGGGTCAACCAATTTCCAATTCACATCACATTAGGGAATTATCCCCTAGCAATTCCTGGTAATCTAGCAGGCTGGGAATATGGGCAAAAATCCCAACACATCCCCCCTCTTTCCTAGATTTCCAGCGAGAAAAGGATTGGGGTAGGAGAACACCGCTTTGGATACTCAGTCAAATACTTCATTTACTCAAGTGGAGTACAATCATCAATACTCAACGCTGCTCAGGATGACCTTTGGCATGCAGCTCTTTTCCTCTGCCTCCTCGCTACCACCTACTCAGAGCGCGGTCCCCACAATCTACTGTCATGCCAGGCTGATCAATTTACTCATGATGATATTAGTCCTGGGATCCAGTTTTCCCCATCAGGGCATATGACCCGCTGTCATATTCAGGATTCTTGGTCTGGCATCCTCGATTTACTGATTTTCTCCTTGTCTTAGACAGGAGACTTTTGCCATCGATGTTTGTTTCATGGCCTAATTAAGAATGCTTATTTATGTTCGCCCTTGGCATTTTTCTCTTATAACCTCTTGGCTCATGACATTCTTAATTCTTCTCTTGGAGAGCTTATCCCATTAATTTTGAGATTGATTTCTCAAAAATTGGCTCTTAATGGATTGTAGAGTGCATAATGTCAACTTCCATATAAGTCTGACATCCCCCTCTCATCCAGCTCATATGTCAAATTCTGATTTGCAGTACCAACAGCTACTAAACAGTTTGTCTGATCGAGATCTTCAGCTCTTCCAGAAGATAAGTTAGTATGCATGCTGGAACCTCTTCTATGGTCCTTCCAGGACACATATGCCTAGTCCTGCACCAGAAGCTAGTCCTTCCATGGAGCTACCAGAAACAATAACCAACCCTTTGGAAACCAGGCTAGCAATCATTTCAAATGACTCGCGGCCAATTCTCCCTCTGTCATCAATTTCAGAGTCAGATTTTGTACTTTCCTGGATTCAGCTCCTTTTGCAAATGCACCAAACATCATTGTGATGCTCCTGAAATTATGCTCTTCTCTCTTGATTACTCCTTTCTTGCTGGGTTGGACTTGCTTCCTTAGTTCCTCTTCTGACTCAGACAATACTACAAACCCGCTGTGTTGGCTACCAAGCTCACCATTGGTAACAGTGTCCTCTTTAAAATCCCCTATGCAGAATTGAGGGCCCAAGTCACCGAGGCTTTATCCCTAGCACTGAATCCCTCTGACCTTGAGAACATCTTAGATTGGGATATTGCCGCTTATGTTCTTTGCTTTGCCAGCCAAGTTCTTTGAAGTTGGGCCACAAAGCTTCCAGCCTCTTCTGGGTTCCATCATTCCTTCTGCACCAGCTTCTGAGAAGCTTGTAGTCATTGCTTGCAGGATGCCATTCACTCCTTGCATGACTATCTCCTTTCTGGCGCTTCCCATTGGTATTTCCCACTGATGGCTTTAATAGGGGGCATGATTTGGCAACCCCCGTCCAGTATCCCTTGTTCACTGCTGGCCCATATGTCTGGTGTTCTTGACGAAGCCCATTGGCAGGCACTCAAAACTAATCTTCCAGCTCTGGTACCATATTGGGAATACTTGGGGTTATCCACCGACTGCCTCTTTCTATACTGTTGCTTCCCACCCTGCTCTGGGGTTTTTAGGATTGGCTTCTTCTGACATCTCAATTTTCCTTCCCCTAGTCACTTTCTTGCAGGGTTCTGCATCCGCTCAAAGAACTTGGTTTTGTGTAGGTCTAGCCCTTTCTAGCCTCCAATCTCACATGGATTTTGACAGGATATTCATTCCTACTGTGATCCATCCTCCCTCCCCCAAGAGGCAACATAGGTGGAATCATCCCCATATTGGGGATAATCAATAAAAAAATAAAAATTATAAAATATATCTTTTTTCTATGTGTGGATTATAATAAATTTTTTTCCAATATCAAATAACAATCTTTTGTTTTTTCCCTTCTTTTTTTCATGGGACTTGACCTTGTTTCAGTTTAGCGGTCTATCTTTCTTTATTTTTTTCCCAAAACTTGGTCCTAGGTATCCTTAAACCTACCAGTTTTCTATGGTTCAGAGGTCCTTTTTTCAGACTTAACCATCTAGATTGGTTCAGAGGTCCTTTTTTGGACTAGACCTAATCATCAGGACATGACCAACTTAATGGTTCATCAGTTTTTCGGGAACTCTTTTGTTTTTTTTCATTGATACATTGCTTCAAATACTTATCATGTACCTGATTTACAATTCTTCCATCCAAGAGATTCTTGATGGAGTAGGTGTCAATCGCCGTCTTAGCAATAATCTCAAACAGACCCAACCACAATGCATCCATTTTGTTTCTTCTTCTGAAACCATGTGTATCACAATATGCAACTCTTTCACCTATTTGATATTCTGGTAAGGCTGGTCAGTTCTTATTGTCCATCAATTTTGCTCATATTTTTTCTTGAACGTGGTATCATATGCTTGTGATTGCATCTCAATCAGGATATTTGTCAATCAGTTCAAGTACTGTTCAGCACTCATCCCTGATACTGGTTCCACCACCAAATATAAAATTATCATCAACATGGCCTTCCTCCCATATAACAACTCAGATGGCATTTTTCTCATCGCCATATGATGACTGATATTGTATGCAAACTTCACCAAACTCAGGTCACCCCCACACGGAATTTCTTCCTGTGACCATCTTCCTCTGTCACAGATATGGCTAAGAAGAACTAGACTGGGCTCCCAGTCAGGGTGTGTGAGCACCCAGTGGAGGCCCCAGAATGCCAGAGGCATAGAGGTCTGTGTGACTAGTAGAAATGGGGATCTATGGGAAACGTGAGGGAAGCAAACGTTCAGTAACATACCAAAGGCCCCCAAGGCAGACCAGATGGTTGCGTTGGGTGCAACTGCAAGTCTTGCGGGGGCAACCCCTAAGGGCGGGAGAGGCAGGGAGGATGACAACTCCTCCAGGGCTCACAGTTGCTGGCCTTCAGATTTCAATAGGGGGGCTTGCACGCCAGCAGGAGACAGCACAGAGGCTGCCACATTATTTGGGCTATGGGCAGAAGTATGGGAAACCCCATGAGAGGTGCTGAGACCAAGTTTCCCCTGGGAGGGGCGCTCTAGGTCCCGCTGGTGAGCTGGGCCTGCAGTGGCAGGTGCAGCTATGGAAGCTGAACCCATGCGCGGTGGGCCAGGGACGCCTTGGGACTGCTCCAACTGGGGAGCATTTTCAGCGGACTCAGTGCCTGAACAAATGGAAGGGCCTCTGTTTAACGGATGCATGGAAACAAATGGAGCAGCAGGTTCACCATCAGGGGTGGGACGGATTATTGCATTTGCAATCTGCTGCTATGTGGTGGGATCGAACAACCAGATAATCCAGTCAGCAAACATCAGAAAGAGGATTTGGGTGATGGTGCGCTTCATCAGATCAATTGATGAAATCATTTATAATTGTTTTAAGGGTAGATGGAGTCCATGGCAAACTAAGCAGATTTTTCAGATTTATTTTGATGAAAGGCAAAAGAATGAACCAACAAATGCCCTCAGTGGGGCCAGTTGCCTTTTAAACTGGGTGATAGGCATGAGGAAGTATTGAGTGATTGGTCATTCAGGGAATGGGGAAGGGATTCAGTTGGCTGACCCGGAGGGGGGTAGAAGGTGGCTCGTGATTCAGGCAAAAGCTTACAAAATTCTCGCAAATTTTCCCAAATTCTTGGGGCCAAGCCAAATTGATACTGCCAATCCAGGTTCTAATCACTCGAATTGGCTTGTTCACATGTCTGGGGCAGTCCAGATTTGTCTCAGAAGGCAGGGGTCCATGGATCAAGTTTGTTGCAATTCAGGATGATCCCACAATTGGGCAGCTTATACAATCCAAACTTCCTGGATCCATTTTGGAGCGTTGGTCCTTATGATCTGAGCCATTCAGAACCAGATTTGCAATCCAAGCTGTGTTCTGATCTGGCTTCTGAAGAAGGCCAGCCTGGACTAGCTCCCCCAGTCTGGAAGTTACCAGCTGGGCTTCAATGTTGGTGATTGCCATTTTCCCAATTTTTTGCCATGGCTTGCCTGGGTAGTTGGTGACCTCAGGGCCCTCTCCCTGCCCCCTGAAGTGAGCCATCTCCCTGCAGACCCCTTCTATCAATCTTACCAGGATTGAAGAGGGGGAAGGGGTGGGAGTGGGATGGCTTTGGGTAGGAAAGCCATCACCGAGCGCTCATCTATTATATGGGCGAGGTCGCCCAGCTGTGACAGAGAGTCCACTGGAGCCTTGGGGCCCCTCTTCATCCGGAAGGGGTGCTGAACCCTATCCATCTTCAAGGGCTGGTCCCCAAGACTTACATCCTCAGCGTTGTGGCCAGCGTTCCATTCACTTGTTCTACCAGCCTGTTTGTCTCCAGCTAGTAGGGTACAGATACAACTCCTCTAATCCCCATTATCTCATTCAGTTGCAGGATCACATGAGACATGAAGTTTGTCTCATTATCGCTAAGCAGGACCTGTGGGCATCAATGTCAATATACTACTTGATTCAGGATGAACTTCATGGTGCTGGTAGCATCTATTTTTTCCAGGGCCTTCATCTTGACCCATCTCTATCCATCTCATCAGATGGTCAATAGTAACTATTATGTACTTGACTCCCCCTGTGCTCATCGTCAGCGGTCCCATCACATTGATGGACACCATATTCCAGGCAAAGCCAGGGTGGACCAGTCAGTATCCATTTGTATTTTTATGTGGCTTGTACAGCTGGCACTCCACGCAACAAGCCAAATAGTCTGCAACATTGGAGTTGATTGACTCCCAGTAGTACTGGAGAATATGATCAGTTGTTTTTCTCAGGCCTCCATGCCCGACAGCCTTATGAGCAGCTTGAACTATAGCTGCTCTTTCTGATGGCTTTGGGAATAGTTACCGCTTCCCATTAATCATATTAAACACTTGTCCATCCATGGTCTTGGTGTTTTCCATTGCTTTTTGAAGAGCACCTTGGATTTCCTGGGGCTCATTCCCAATTTCTCCATTGACCATTCTCTGGAATAGCTCATCTGCCTGCGGGTATACTATATGGACCATTGGTAACCGCAATAAGCCATCCACATTCTGGTGAGAAGCCCTCTCTTGGTGGACAATCTTGTAATCATAATCCTGTAGCTTAAGTGCCCATTGAGACAGCTGTCCTTATAGTAATCTCAAATTATGGAGCCAACACAACGAGGAGTGGTCCATCTCCACTTTAAAATGCGTTCCGTGGATGTACACCTGAAACTGCTTACAGGCATAAATGACCACAAGGCATTCATGCTCAGTTATGATGTAGTTCCTCTCAGCGGCTGAGAGTGTCCGTCTCACATATGCCATTAGATGTTTGTCCTCAAGTTCATCTACTTGGCTTAATATGGCACTGATCACCAATAACGAAGCATCAGTTTATATAATGTTTTCTTGATCAAAATTTGGTTATTTAAAATTGAAGAATCTATTAGATACCAGTGTAGCTCATTGAAGGATTCCTGTGCTTCCTCATTCCATATGAACCCTTTTTTTGGATCCTTCAACAGATGGAATAAGGGCATGGCAATTTGGGCAAAGTCCTGAATAAATCTTCTGTAGTATCCAACCATGCCAAGGAACACTTGGATGTCTCAGACACTCTTTGGCACAGCCATCCATTCTATGGATTTTATCTTCTGGGCTTGCAGCTGCAATCCACTAGAGTTAATCATGAATCCTAGATATTCTAACTCTTTTTTGAAGAAGTGACACTTCCTCAGCTTAATCTTCAGTTTAGCCACGGACAGTCTCTTGAATACTTCTTCCAAGTGGTGTAGATGATCAGTAATCATCCTACTGAACACATTGATATCGTCCAAGTATACCAGGACGCATGACAATTTCAAGTCTCTCAGTATAGCATCCATGGCCCTTTGGAACGTTGCAGGCACATTTCATAGACCCTGAGGCATCCTCATCGGTTGGTATAGCCCCTTTATGGTAACAATTGCACATTTTTCTTGGTCTTCTTTTGGCAAATCAATTTTCCAATATCCCGAGATCAGATCCATCATGGATATTGACTTCGCTTCTCCCAATTAGGCTAGCGCATCATCAATTCTTGGTAGGGGATACAAATCCTTCTTTGTAATCTTATTCAGCTTTTGGTAGTTGATCACCACCCAATTGGAGACATCCTTTTTCTTCACAATTAGAATCAGACTTGCCCAGGGACTTGATGATGGAACTAGAAGCCCATGCTTCACTAGTTTGCTGATTTCATCTTCCACTACCAATTTGGCTGCTCCAATCACCTGTAGGTTGATACTTTCAGTTAACCTGGCTGGTAATCCCGACTCATTGAGAGCCCCAAAAATCGTGGAATCTCCTCAATTTGGCTGTCAGGATTAGATGAACAAACACAATGATCTGATTTTTGGATCTTCATCAGTTTTTTATCTAAATTCTCCAGGAGAACTCGAATTTCTCCATGGCCCAGCTTTATTATCCCAGGAGCCACCCAAGGCACTACTCTGGACTTCTTCCAGGGGCTTCCAACCTCCCCATACAACAGCTCAGGTATCTCCAATGTCAGCCTCATATTAACTATCATCTGCGATCCTGGTGGTATGGTCTTCTTATTCTTGTTCCTCAGTGGATTTCCTCAGTTTTCTAGGATTTCTGTCAGCATTTCTCGTCGCTTCCAACCAACTAATTGGTATCAAATTGGGACAATGCCATCATTGTATATTAAATTGATGAAATTTTTTCTCCTATTCAGTGGAGCATTTCCATCCTTCTGATATACCAATGCTAACTTCTGACCCAACATGATCAACGTATTATCCTCAAAGTTACATTTAACTCTGTACTTGCATAGAAATTCTGTCCCAATCAGAATGTCATAGGTTTGGCTGGTTAAAACTAATGCTGGCGCAGATATTATCAAGGACCTGAATAATAGTGGCAAAGCGCTATATTCTCCACATGAGATGGTGGTATTCAGCCCAGCTGTCCCAAACTCCTTCTTGTGTTCCAAGTCAGGCGAGATTTTCATCCTCTTTACCAGCTCGGTCAAGATAATGTTAATGGGCACTCCACTTTCAACAATTTCCCTCACCTGTACTTGATTCACTTGTATGTCTATATATGTACACTCAGAGTATTTTAAGATAGTGTTTACTGAGTTTATAGTGACGTTATTAGCCAAATCGAGGGTGTGAATGATTTGCACCATTAAATCAGGAAACAATTCCTTTATTGCGCTGAGAGGGATCGACAAGTTTGCCTCATCTAATTGGACTTTGTAAAATTCATCAGTATTCTCAGTGGCTCAAATCTTGTCCGCCAGTTGTCAGTCATATGGCCAGTCAACCTCCTTGATTATCTCAGGGTCAATTCCCTTTGCCCCAGATCTGGTCACTGCATTTACATCCAAATTGACCACTTGATACAGTTGATCCTGTAAGTCTTCATTCACAAACATTTCACTGTTGTCAATTTCATCGTTCATAACAACAGGAGGAACAGGCTTCTCCGCAGCTCTAGACTGTTCCCCATCTAGGCTGCAGGCCTTTTTCCCAATTCCTTGGTGGCAGCAGACTCTTTCACTTGGACCACGTTGATTTGATCCTTTGGCTTCTTGCAGTGCACAGCGATATGTCCCTTCCCACCACATTGGTAGTAGACCTTTTCTTTCTTATTCATCCTGTAACGAACTGGAAAAACCCCAATTTTAACCACCTTATAAAAGTTCCTCTGATGCACTGACAAGCAACCAAAGAGGACTAACCAAAGCAGGAAAGAGGTTTGGAGCACCGACAAGCACCAAACATTTCACCTACTTATTGGTTATGCACGACTTTGTGATTGGTCTGACCCAATCACATGAAAGCTCCTCGGAGATGAGCACCCCAAAAAGACCACAGGTATGCGAGGTATGCAAACCCCAAAACAACCTTTATTTTTATTCAGGAAATGAAAAGGGACCCGCCGACCAGAGCTTGGCTAGGGAGCAACCAACAATGCTTCCAGAAGGGACATGCTAGGGTAAGAATTCCAAACTGAGTTTTGGAATGGGTGGGCACGTTTTATAAAGGCAGCGCTTTGGGGCCCTCACCTGAGCTATCAATTAGGCTTGCACAAGCCTAATTAACAGCTTGTGTGAGGCACAACCCAGCATCTGAAATGACCAAACCTAAAAATGTTTTATAAACAAACTGACTCAGATTCAGAAAATCCTAATCCAAGTCAGAATGTAACAAATGAGATAAACCCGTCTGTTAAACATCCATCTAAATTCTTTGGGCTTATTCCCCAGTACAGTTCAGTTGTTCATCTCTTTAGCACCTTTGTTACCCTTCATGGGATTCAAATTGCACACCATATTGGATTTGAAACTTCTGTTTGGGTCATCAAAGGTTTCTCCCAAAATTTTCAAATTATCTACCATTTGATATGTAGTAATTTCTATCACAAACATGGAAGACATCATGTGGTGCAAATTGCAATAGGGCTGAAGGGCCTCTTGTAATGCGATTCTGGCATTGAAGTCATCCAGTACCTTCACTCCAACCAGGAATTGAGGCTCCTGGTAGAACTGATCCGCAAAGCTTGCTAAAGGCTCATCTTTATGGAATAGGATGCCCATAAACTCCTGTTTGTGCTTCAACATGCACATTGGACTCCTGAATTCCTTCATGATGGCCGCCTTAGCCTCCACATATGACCATCTGTCCCCCTCCAAGTGGGGAAACACTAAGTTTTGACAGTTGGTGCCTGAGAAATTCATGATTTTCAACGCCTTTTGACAATCACCATAGCCATACATGGTCAAAATCAAACAGTCAGAAAAACGCTGAGGCATTATCCTGATGGAACATCAGCAATTTTGGCATTGCCTTAAATTCCTTCAAGGTATCTCTAGCAGATTCTCTAGGTTTGGCCACTTGGCTTACTTGAGGAGTGACTTTAGGCGTCATCTCATAAAATGGCAGCAAAAGCAGGTGGCATGTTTCTTGGGGTATTCAACTTTCCTAATTATCATACAAGGACTTCTTTCTTTGCCATTGCTTTCCGCAAATGGCTCACAATCACATTTGTGAGTTTTAAGTTCCTTGACCTGTTTGATCAGTTGCTCTATATCAGTGCTGAAATTTCTCAAATGAACCCAATCTGCTTCTTGCTCCATTTTCAGACATAAGACCTCTCAAATTAAGTCCCCTTCTTTCTTCTTTAACAAAGTTACTTTTCCAACTAAAACGTTCCTGAAACTTGTAACATTATAAATCCATTTCTCCATCTTGGTGACTCGTTCTTCCAAGGCTTCAAATTCTCAATGATCCGCTAAGTTTAGGGCATTCTGATTAATGGTGGCTAACTCCATCCATAGTTTTCTTAACTTGTCTTTATACAACATCCTTCTAAGTTCTTCTACTCAACTACACCCCTGTAGTGAGCACCAATTTTTAAAGATTTATGGGACTTGATTATTATTGGTCAATAACCCCTATAAACTTATTACTTGCACAGGTTCAGTTCTTGTGCAATTTTTCCATGTTGTACTGTTATTGATATAATTGGTTGATAATAGCAAGATGACTATTATCCATAGTTGAATGGAATTCTTAGATCTCAGCCCAACGCTTGGCCAGTATTTCTGCTCAAAATACTTGAGATGTCTCAAAATAGGGATTTGTTCCCTTTTACTGTAAAAAAATATTCTCTGAGATTCCCTAGGGACAGTTTCTCCAATTCGACACATAGTCATCAGCAATCTCCGATTTGTTTCTGCTTCTTCTCTGGATCTCCACTCAGATCCTCACTCTTTTACTTAAAGAGTCTCCCAATTATTGCACACAGCAATAATATCCCTGAGAAAGAATAGAACAAATGAAAGCTGATAAAAGTTTACTACTTAAACTATATACTGGATGAAAAACCTCTTTTTTATTATTGGTGAATTCTAGGTAATTTATAGTGGGTGATTTGGCGCTCAACCCTCGGTTGACACCTCTTTAATGAAATGGCAGCCGTTGCCATTGAATCACCCATCCTCATCTCATCACTGATGGTCTTCCCCATCCTGGCTAGGATTCTGTCATTGGACATTCTTGAGACCTAAATGGAAAGAGTTAGAAAACGTGTCCCTAACGTTTTTCTCTCAATTCAAGTGAACCAACCACATTTGGCTAGAGACCTGCTTAGGTAATGGGACTTATTACCCATTATGGCAGGTCACTCACCAACCAATCAATTTGCTAGTTGCAGGTGGCATCACTCGCCTTGCAACTTACTATTCATTTCCAATCAGTCAGTGATGAAACCTGACCAATCCCAATTGGTACACCTGATAGTTAATCACTATCAGATGCCCCTATTTCATCTGCAACTTCACTAACAAGATCTTAAGCATTCATCCATATTGATCCCCAATGGATATGACCAGGCAAATATCCTAAAATTCCCCCAAACATAGTTACTCTGAAATTAGGGCCAACCAATTTCCAATTCACCTTGCATTAGGGAATTATCCCCTAGCGATTCCTGATATCTAGCAGGCTGGGAATATGGGCAAAAATCCTAACAATGATACATTCAGATCTAGTTTAATTGAGGAGTTTGTGGCCATTCTCTCTGTGCAACTAATCTTAAAAAATGAAAAATTACCTCTAGCCTGCTGTAATTTGATGGAAATATCATCTGGGTCTGAAGAACTAGTTAGTTTATCTGACATTGAGCAGATACTTTTGACAGAATTGTGCTTCATCTCAAATTATTAAAAAATTGATTCAGTTAAAAGTTGATGCAGAGGCAAGACAATCTATTTGCGCAATATGTGTTGAAATGGCTGAGCAACTTCCACTAAAATTGAGCCAATCTGGAATTGTTATAGTGGAGTAAAGTCTGTAAAAATCTTCAGCGCATAAGACAATTGATAGTTGACATACACACAAATAAAAAGTAGCCTTGCAGTGGCTAATGAAGAATAATCCTCATATCATGGTGTGGTTCCATTCTTCCTCAATGAATATTGCCTTGCTCAACTAGCATAAAATGTTGGTGATCCTAAAACAAGGAATCTAGATGAAGTTGTTCTAGGATAAGAACTTGATATAATGAGTAGATATATATAATTTTGTCAGAGAATGTGTCAATTTTGCATGGTTTATTCCATCAATCCAATGACAGAATTGATATCTGTTCTCATGGAAACCAATGTACAGCAATAGCAGTGATTACATTGCATTTTGTATACTCAATCTAATAAGTGGTGTGAAAGTGATATAAACTATGTTTTCATTATGGTAGATAGGTTATACCAAGAAGTTATATGAAACTAGGTTGCTCCTGTTTCAGCGAAAGTGAATACCAAATATTTGCAGGTGACAGAGCTCTAATCTCATATGATATATAACAATCTGAATGTTGACATCCATTTTTGTAAACTTGATTCATATGGCCATATCATTAATGATGATTTTGATGCTGGATTTCCAAACTTGAAAAATGCTCTAACTGCAATTTTCTCTGAATATAGATGTGGAATACTTACAGCTAATTTGACATTAATTTCATTACATGTTAATAAACAGGCTGACGTTACTTATTTCTGGTTACTCAATTTGCATTATAGAGGATCCAAAGGGTATAAAGCACTAATGAGCGGTGTCTCTTGATGCATGCATTCCAAAAATAGTGGCAATTTACACAAAATTTTATGTCAAAACTTATACACTAAAACTGATAATTACTTACTTTGAATATATACTCTTTGACTCCACTAGAAATAATATCAGAAAATAGATATTCAGCCATGTGAAGTTGAAACTTCATTTGAACCTCAGCAGATGGAAGACGAAAATTCTCCATTAATTGTTAAGGATAGTAATAAATTGGATGTTATAGCAACATAATTTTTCTTGGTAAAAACGTAAAAATCCAAGCTTTTTTACCACCTACTTGCTTCACTCAATATACGATTTAATAACTGATGTTAAAAGTGTTTTTACTATCAATAATAACAATTAAACAATGGTTAAGCAAGATTAGTCAATGTACAAAGAAAAACAGCAAAGCCCCTAAATATTGAACTTAAACAACGCATGAAAGAGTTATCTTGGTATTTTCTTTTCTTGATGATATTTATGGGTTTGGAGAGCAGCGAGAGAAATCCATAACCTTTTTGAATTATTTTCAAGCACGATTTATGGGCAGTGACAGATTATTTCAATGGACAGACTACCATTTCTTGCTTTATTTATTGTCAAATACTTCCATGCTAAAGATAGTGTGTTCATTTCATGTAGAATGCAACAAGGATATCACACACTGCAGGGTTTGAGATAACATGCATCTCATTATAAAAATATAAGTGGATCTGCATCATACTGGAGATAGGTTTGTTTGGATTTAATTACAATGGTTAGGAGCCTGGGAGCTCCTACATGGTTTCTTAACTTCTTTTGTAATGACTAGAACTGGTTGGGTATGCTGGAAACGTTACTCATTAATGCTGTTCATAATCTGAGTGAAGCTAAAAAGTTGACACTGCTCCAAAAGATGTACTTGGATCAACATTAACCATTAATTTTTGTACAGCAATTTATTATGTGTCAATGAAATATCTTAATATATAAAAAATAAACTGTACTTCTTAGGTGGATCTATAAAAGATTTCTGGTATAGGATAGAGTTTAAAAACAGAGGAAGTCCTCATAGCAAATGTTAGCCTGATGTGAAAACGTTTCCAATATTTCTACAAGGCATAACGTGGATGTGATGACAAAGTTATTTCTTGATCATTGAGACTGATAATGCAGTATTATGACATACAGTGAAAAGTGTACAAGTGCACAAAAAACCTGCTACTTGTTACAAAGACTGCAACAAATATACCTGTTGATTCAGATTTCCCAGACCAGTCAATGATCAAATAATCTGTCAATGTTAGATGAAACCCTTGCAAATAATGTATATTTTTAATTCTGCAAAGAACTGCAGATGAAGTTTTTATAAATAATTATAATCCAGATCTTCTTACTTTCTGGGAATAAAATATGAATGTACAACCATGTGGCTCTATCATCTCTGTTGCATATTACATGGTAAAGTATGAACCAAATTTGAGATGAATGACACTGTCAAAGGCATTAAAGAATCCATACATAAGGCTTAAAGGTGAGGCAGGAGTGTACAGAATTAATTATTTTCTGCATCAATGGCAATTCTTTCTATGCAGTTAGTCAGTGTTGCAAATGCACTTATAGATTGTGTCACATTTCACTCATAATACTTTCATGCAAGGCTGTTTTAATAAATATCTGAAAGCCTGATCAAAGATGTTAAATACTACAATTAGAAGGTTATGAAGCCTCTATGTTCATTAAATTTTTGATCACTACATTGAGATATCAGATGCACTCAATGATTAAAGCATGGTTGAATTAGCTGTCAGATATGAACCAATGTCATGTAAGGTTTGGTCAAACGATGGGGATTTTGAACTGACATAAAACATTGAGGAAGAAAGTTCAAGGTTTATATTTTTAAGGAATTGTACATTCATTTGAATGAGAAACAAACCAGCTATGCTGCGCACTTGATATTTTATGTTGAACAGAGATAGAGAAGATTACTACCATTTAATCATGTGTCATATATCATTTCAAGTTTTAAAATGACCTTCTAATAGACAAAGAGTCTGCAGAAGCCATTTCTTTATATGCCAACATGAGCTGAGGCAAAGCTCTGAACATTAACTATAGAAGAGTTTGCTAATGTGAACAGTTTATTTAGCAGGCTTTGGCTTAAGCCATAGCCTTTAACAATATATGTGAAGCTGTGAATGAATTGAAAAATGAACCTGTGATCCATATGGATGAACAAATAAAATATATATGACACAAATGATTTCTTGTTAGCAGAGGGTTAAATTACATGAATAATTGATGGTGTATATATAGATGGTGACAGAATTCTAAATTTCCAGCAAAAAGTGCTTTTTGGTGAAGTTACTGCAGCCATCAAAATGATATAATAGGTGAAGATATTCAAATGTTGCAATTCATAATAGGTGGTACAGGCAGTGAAAAATCATTTACTTTGAAATTGTTGATTTAAATTTTGCAAATTTTACATCTGCTACATCGGGAACTCCATTAGTGTGCCAGTCCAAACAGTATGATGACTGCTGGCCCTTACTGTTTTGCCTTCATAGGATAACTTTAACTACTGGTCCACAGAAAACCCACCAACCTAGCAGACTAGCAACTTCACCTTGGCGCAATTAACCCTTTGGGAGACACACAGCTAGCCTTACACCTCTCTGAGTGAATCTCAGCTGACTTATCATCCCCCTAAGAGTCAATCCTCATCAGTCTCTCATTGTTGGTGGCCAGTTGGCCAAGTTCACGTGGGGCTTTCCTATAGTTCCAGGTATTTGGGTTGATAGCACCAGCCACCCCAAAGCGCATTTACCAGCGCCTAAACTTGAGGATCTTCAGCCTACCCTTCCACTGCGGTTACCCTCTGGCTTCCTTAAACAATAAAAAAGTAAGTGAGAGAAAGATCTTTAATAAGAGGGAAATTCAGGTATTTATACTTAGGTAACTTATTGGTAATGTAATGCTCTCATATAAACAATCATCAGCACATATTGCTAGCAAACCAACTCTATTCTCAGCATTCCGCTGGCAACTATTCCTTTAAATTCCACTCAATCAAAAGCCAAATATTAGTTTGATTCATCCTCAACTTTAATCTCTGTTTAATCATTAAATTTTTTTATTTTAAATTAACTTTAAATATCCTCAGCATCATTTGCCATTATTCATAATCTTGGGTGTTGGAATAATCATTGCTCACCCTTAATGAAATCCTCAGCAAACAAAGATGGAAAAATGTTATCCTCAGCTTAAGTTGCCAGTAAATCCCAAAAGAGTTCAATTGATTGGATCATCCTTGGCATCAGTTGCTAGTGATCTCAAAACTCAACAATGAAATGGTAATCTGCCATAAATCTTGATTAACAATTGTACCAATATTCTTGCCTCAGTTGCCTATGACAATTACTAATAACGTTAAATCTATTGGAGATTATCCATGAAACTTCAAGCTAGCTCAACCCAACCAAATGGGGAGCACAAATAATTAACTTTTATTAATAATAATATAAAACTAGGCAATTAATTGGCAATTACCCAACTAAACAAAATACCTAATATAGATATCATGGGAGGAATCCATCTGGTTAAAATATCAATATTGAGCACATCAAACGTTATTATAGACATAAAGTAGATTTGTTAGTAAAACAAGAGTTTAATAAAGTAGCTGCTTTGACTGGTGTTGCTGTTCACCGGATATTTGGGTAAAATTTTCACTCAGTTTTTTCTCTAATGATTGAAAAGGATAAACCCATGAAGTTCAAAAGATAACAGGCCAATGACTCAAACAAGAGAGAAGGAAATGGTAGTACATCACATGGCTGATAATAGATGAGATATCTATGATTTATATGATATCATACATATGATAAATCTGAGTCAGCAAGGATTTAAAAACCATAGCAAGTTATTTGGTGGGGTGAATATTGCTTTTTGGTGATATTATGCAGCTTCCTCCAGTAAAAGGTCTTTGGTGTTTTGAACAACTATCATAGTATGCAGCAAAATACATCTATGGCATCAATTCTCTTTCTGTGAATTAATTATTAGTATGAGATAGCTGGATGATGTTGAGTTTATAGATTTGTTGAACAACTTGAAATTTGGTGAACTAAATACCACCCAATTAGAATTGTTGTGCAAGTGGATAAAAGTCACATTAACAGATTTTGCAGATGATGCAGCAGTTTGAATTTTTTCAACAATTAAATTGGTTGATAGATATAACTTGAAAATCACTACCATCTTTTCTAAATCTTCTCACGTTATGTCATAAATGCAGTCAATGAATCTTGTGAGCCTATAACATATGGAAGAAAACTGCTAAAAAATATAATTCCAGTATATGTGAATAACTGTGGAGGACTCCTGTATATGATAAAGCTAGCTAAAGGGTCATGTGTGATACTTATATACAATATTTCAATTTCATATGGACTGGTTAATGGTGCAATGGGAGTAGTCAAGGAGTTTAAATGGTCAGCACTGTAAAAATACTAATCAGAAGCTGGGGAATAACTAGAAGTGGTGCCAATAAAGTTTGACAATAATACAATAGGGGCTCAGACAAGAAATTCTAATAACTTAGTTTCAGTTACTCTCATCACTACAACAAACCAAGCAACAAAAGGATATGGTGATGTTGAACATAGAATACTCCCCACAATCCTAAGTTGGGCAGTGACAGGTCATTAATTGTAAAACATCATACTGAATAAGGCTTTTATTGACCTTGATAAAAAATTATTTGCCAAAGTCCAAGCTTATGTAGCCCTCAGTAGAGTGAAACCTTTGGATAGCATAGTGATAGCTGATCTAGACAGCAATAAATTATTAAAAATTCCCCATGATATAAAAGCATTTAAAGAAATATAAAGTTTGAGAAGTCTGCTATATAGAAATCACATTTAATTTTATACTTCTCATACTGTGTTTCTACATTTGGCAGGGTGGTTGGGTAGAAGCCAGGTGGAACTCGAAGTGCAGCTGCCTCCATGTGGTGAGTTCTGGGTTATTTTTAACCGACTTTGAAAAAGAAGGTTATCAATTCGACCTGTATATATATATTTTTCTTTTTTTTTTCTGTTTGTTCGCGCATAACTCTGAAAATACAGGGCCGATTTGGATGATCATCTTCTTCAAAAATCGAGGATGCTCCAACTTAGGTCCCTCTTTACTTTTGTAAGTATTGGTCAAGTATCTGCCCATTAATTTAGTAAATAAAAAAATGGGCTCGGAAGCGATAGATTTCAAGTGTGAGTATTTCATCGCTGGATAAACTTTATTCCGGCATCGGTGAAGCGATAGCTTCGAAGCACTTTCGATATTCCTATGGCTGGGGGGGTATGTTCAAAATTCAGTCAGTATGAGCTCATAGCGGGATGAGCTTAAATAATTATAGATGGCTATCATTTTTGCATAATTTGACCAATAAACTCATCTAAATTTAATAAGAATGAAGTATTTTAGATAGCGATCAATAAATTTACTTAAATTGACTAATAAAAGCAACCAAATCTAATAAAATGAATTACCGTAGATGGCGATCAGTAAATTTGACATACGTTGACCAATAAAATCATCTAAATTTAATAAAATGAGTATTGTAGATGGTGATCTGTAAATTTATTATAATTTGACCAATAAAATCAACTAAAGTTAATAAAATGAGTTATTAGTATATTTATTTATAAGATACTATATATAAAATATAGTATGAGTTTTATTTTTAGAGAAATAGTAAAGGGTTGAAAATAATATATAGAGATAATGATATTTAATAAAAATAGGAAAAAGAGCCACTTTTAAAAATGCACTAAATTTTGAGGGGAAAAGAGCTGGGAATAAAGATTTTTTGGGAAAAAAGAACCTCCTTTAAAAAAAGCTCTAAAAAGTATGAAATAATCGAGAAATTAAGCCTACTCAATAAAACCCTTTTTGAAGTCGGTACCATATTTTAACTGACTTATAATAGGTATTTATAATTTACATACTCAGTACTATTTATTTAAGTTGCTTATATTTATATTTAAACCTAATCCAGACATAAGATATTGATTGTATTTATGAGCAAAATTCTATAATTCAATTTAAAACATGGTGCCGGCTTCAAAAAGGGTTTTATTGAGTAGGCTTAATTTCTCGATTATTTCATACTTTCTAGAGCTTTTTTTAAAGGAGGTTCTTTTTTCCCAAAAAGTTTTTTCTATCTACTTAATAAAACATATTCACTGACATACTCACTGACTGACTGACATCTGAAACCTTCGAGTCTGATAGGATCAATCTATTTGGGTGAGTGGGTGAGAATTGGCGAATCTTATCGAATCTGAAATTATCGAGCCTGATGGGTTCAATCTATTTGGGTGAGTGGGTGAAGATTGACAAATATCATTGAATAATTCACCAAATTGCTCACCGAAGCTAATCGAGTCAGATAAGTTTAATCTATTTGGGTGAGTGGGTGAGAATTGGCAAATAAGATCAAATCTGAAATTATCGAGTATGATAGGTTCAATCTATTTGGGTGAGTTGGTGAGAATTGGCGAATATTATCTAATAATTTACCAATTGCTCATCTGAAGCTAATCAAGTCAGATAAGTTTAATCTATTTGGGTGAGTGGGTGAGAATTGGCAAATAAGATCAAATCTGAAATTATCGAGTATGATAGGTTCAATCTATTTGGGTGAGTTGGTGAGAATTGGCGAATATTATCTAATAATTCACCAAATCACTCACCTGAAACTCAACAAAAATCAGTATTAGAGTTTAAGTAGATTAAGTAGTTAGGATAACAACTCACCAGCCACGAGAGCAACAGTGGAGCTGTTAGTCTGAGTGGCTCGAGAGTAGTGCTGGCACAGCCTATAGGCTACAATATGAGCTTATCTTATCTGAAAACTAAATACCTTAGCGAAGCACGGTATCTGGATGTTAGGTTTATATATTTTAAAAACCTGCCTAATTTGGTTCATCTAATTATTAAAATACTTTTGGTAAGTTAAATAGTTAATTTAGTAGTTTGGAAGATATGTCGCATGCTCAATGATTTTAAGTATAAAGAGATGTTTCGGGTAGGAGTTTGGTGTTATTTGATTGATTCGATAGGTTTTTTTGTTTGGCCGAGTGGTTGATGGCTTTTGTTTGAATCGATAGGATACAGTTTAGCTTTGAGGGGTGATTAGTTATTGGTTGTTTTTTGATAATTTCATTTAGGTTTACCTAAGTGGTTGGTGGATTTTGGTTGATTCGATTGAGCAATTAGATTTGGCTGAGTGGTTTTGTTTATCTATAATATAAAATCTAAATTTTTAAATTGAAAATCTGAAATTTTATAGACACCGTAGCGAAGCACGGGTAAATCGGCTAGTATAAAAAAATTATAACTACTCTAGCCGATTTACCCGTGCTTCGCTACGGTGTCTATAAAATTTCAGATTTTCAATTTAAAAATTTAGATTTTATATTATAGATAAACAAAACCACTCAGCCAAATCTAATTGCTCAATCGAATCAACCAAAATCCACCAACCACTTAGGTAAACCTAAATGAAATTATCAAAACAACCAATAACTAATCACCCCTCAAAGCTAAACTGTATCCTATCGATTCAAACAAAAGCCATCAACCACTCGGCCAAACAAAAAAACCTATCGAATCAATCAAATAACACCAACCTGCTACTCGAAACATCTCATTATACTTAAAATCATTGAGCATGTGACATATCTTCCAAACTACTAAATTAACTTCTACTTAACTTGCCAAAAGTATTTTATTAATTAGGTGAACCAAATTAGGCAGGTTTTTAAAATTTATAAACCTAACATCCAGATACCCATGCTTCGCTACAGTATTTAGTTTATCAGATGATAAGCTCATATTGTAGCCTATAAGCTGTGCCAGCACTACTCTCGAGCCACTCAGACTAACAGCTCCACTGTTGCTCTCGTGGCTGGTGAGTTGTTATCCTAACCACTTAATCTACTTAAACTCTAATACTGATTTTTGTTGAGTTTCAGGTGAGTGATTTGGTGAATTATTAGATAATATTCGCCAATTCTCACCAACTCACCCAAATAGATTGAACCTATCATACTCGATAATTTCAGATTTGATCTTATTTGCCAATTCTCACCCACTCACCCAAATAGATTAAACTTATCTGACTCGACTAGCTTCAGATGAGCAATTTGGTGAATTATTCAGATATTTGTCAATCTTCACCCACTCGCCCAAATAGATTGAACCCATCAGGCTCGATAATTTCAGATTCGATAAGATTCGCCAATTCTCACCCACTCACCCAAATAGATTGACCCTATCAGACTCGAAGGTTTCAGATGTCAGTCAGTCAGTAGTGAGTGAGTGAATGTGTTTTATTAAGAGATGTTGGCCATGTCTATGAACATTATATAATGTTCAGCCATATTCGAGTTTGTATATATGCAATTCAGACAGGTATCAAAGTCCAGCGGCTGAAAAGTACGGAAAAATATCTAGAAAAAAATAAATTATTGGTTAGATACTGGACCAATCCTTCTAAAATTGGAATGGGACCACCATAAGATCATCATCTTTCATTAAAAGTTTATTCAAATTGATCCTGTAGTTTCGGAGTAATGCGCGAACAAACAGAAAAAGCAGAAAAAATATACAGGTCGAATTGAGAACCTCCTTTTTCGAAGTCGGTTAAAATTATAATAAATTTCGGATGCCAACTTTGGGCAGAGTTGTTAAATTTTACATCTAGTCTAGCCCGTTTCAACCTTAAAGCTCTAGCCTTTTAGCATTCCATCGCATTCTCATTTATACTATTAAAAATGTATAACGACTACGACGACGACGATATCCCCCTTGAGCTTGATATTTCTCCTAATGTTTATACTGGCGCATTAGATGTTGATTCATACGGTAAAGTAAAATTTATTTTACCCTTTTAGTACATTTGCTTATTTTTAACAAATCAAAAGATAGTGCACTGGAAAATCTCGATTCAGCCGCAGCTGCACTACCAGAGGAGATCAAAAAAATTTTTACCTTTCATCGTTGCCTCGTAGAAAGCGACAACTTGGAGCTTCAATACATCTATGATCAACTTTTTAATAAGCTTACCGATCGTTTCTATTCTAAATCTTCTTGGCCTGAACCTGAAGTCGTTTCTCACCTTGTCAGCGATGGTATATTTTAAAAAAACCATATGCTGCGTTTGATTCTTCTAATCTGTTTATAGACCAGGTGTTCTTGACTCTTTATCGCGAGCTATACTACCGCCATATTTATTCAAAACTTTCTCCTACTATTGAGCATCGCTTCCAGTCTTATAAGGAATTACTGCGATCTTTTTAACTATATTTTGAGTAATACATTAAATTTTTTTTAGCTTATGTTTAAAAAGACTCCGAGGGACCTGTACCTCTTGAGCTCCCAGACACCTGGCTATGGGATATTATCGATGAGTTTATTTATCAATATCAAGCCTTTTGTATTTATCGCAACAAAGCAGGAAAGCTTGAGAATGAAGTTGAGCTTCTTAGAGATAATCCTCAAGTACCTATATTAAGGCTTTACTTTACTTATTGACTAGGTTTGGTCGACATACAGCGTCCTCAATGTCCTTTATTCTCTGATTCAAAAGTCGCTTATTAACGAGCAACTAGCGGCCTCTAAGACAAATGCGGATATAACGTTTGTACTATTTTTGTCGAAAAACTTAATTCTTGCTAGGGAAACGCTTGATGAGTATGGAACCCGCAACCTTTATAAGATGTTAGGGTTCTTTAGCATAATTGGCTTATTGCGGGTCCATTGCCTGCTAGGCAACTATACCATGGCTCTGAAAATGCTTGACAATGTTGACTTTTCTCATCATTCTCACTTTTTCCGTGTTACTGGTTGTCATGTCATAGTGTATTACTACGTGGTTTTTGCTACCTCATGATGCGCCGTTATTCAGATGCCGTAATGCTTTCACGCATATTTGCCTTTCTTTTTTTTTTTTTTTTTTTTTTTTTTTTCATGTCCCGTACCAAGAGTTACCATTTAAGTCCTATCAATTTGATCAAGTATACCGCTAAATTGCTTTACGCTAAAAGATTGAATGAACAAAAAAGTCGACCAAGTGTTTGCTCTTCTAGCGATTTGCACCTCGCTTTTCCAAACTCGCTTGGAAGACAATCTTCACTCTAGTCTGCGGGAGAAATATGGCGAGCAATTAACTCGGATGCGTACAGGAGAGGGCGGTTTAGCGACCTACGAGGAACTGTTTCTCTATGCCAGCCCTAAATTCATCTCGCCTCTGGTACCTGACCCAGAGGATGTCAACAAAATTGATTTGAACCCTACTCAGCAACAATTAAAGGTTTTCCTTGGGGAAGTTCGCCACCAGCTTTTGCTTCCAACCCTCCAATCCTATCTCGGACTTTATACTAGCCTCAGCATCCCCAAACTGGCTAGCTTTCTGAGTGTCGATACCGAAGAGGTCCGTAGACAGTTGATTATTCTCAAACTTAAATCTCGACAGAAGAAGCACACCGCAAATTGCAACCTACTTGAGGGCGAATACGGCCATGCCGCGGATTTGGATTTTTCCATCAATGGGGTAAGCCAACCTTTATAATTTTACTAATAAGTGCACAAGGATATCATTACTGTTGCACAGCAAAAGGTTGCTCGTCGCTATCATGATTGGTATATTAGGAATGCTATCAAATTTGACGATATCGCCCACAACTTGATTCAATCGTTAGATGGATAAACATTGCATGCATGCATCAAAATGAAGGTGATCCTTTGTTTGTCCAACAAACTAGTTAAAGTTTTAGAATTTACGATAAAAATAAAACTCTTTGCTTTTACCTTTATGACTTGCTCCTACCCTTATAAGATCTATTCAATTAATTTACCTTTTTTGTGGAGTGCTTTTATTGCCTAAAAGAGGCAGATGCTCCAGTATATAATGGTACTGCTGCCAACGTCATGAGGTTAAGGATTGTTTATTAAATACATAGTAATCTCTAAACACATGTTAATTTAGTTTACTATTTGATATTACAGATGTTTTTATCTCCTTCTTAATAATTTTATAGAAGAGCATATGGGTAGAATTACAAATAACTAAATAAATATACTTTATTATCGTATATAGTTCTATTCCTTAATCTTTATAATTATTAAAACTTTAAGCATTAGGGGATTTGGCTTTTTCACTAGAAAGTCTAAGTTATATTATTTTGGTATGGTTTCAATTTTTTAAAGTGCTGCCAGCATATCCTGACACTTGTCAGAGTAAACTCAACTTCAAGGTTAAATTTTATGATGCAATTTTAAATTCTATCTATCATCTCTAGATTGCAAGATCTAGTACTTTTATTTCTAATGAAAAATTAAAAAAAGTACCTCAGAATGTATGCCTGCTTACTTATTATAGTGTTGATCCTCTATTATATTTGCAGATAAGTTTAAACTTTGCCACGATAACTGTCTTAATTAAGAATATATAGTTTTTTTGAATGCTAAACTTGAAACTTTTATATTTAGGCCAAAGAAAGTTACAAATAGTTAAATACTATCTACTTATAACTATGAACCTCAGGAGCTTTTCCTAGGTCATCTTATAGAGTTTCCATTTATTGATAACCCACTAGTGCCTTTAAAGCTAACCATCAAAGGCTATGAACCAGGAAGTGCCTACTACCCAATTGATTTTAATCTAATTAAAAATTATTATGATGTTTCTAATTTTTTTTTCTACTCCCGCCACCATATTGTCTAACAGTCTGTATGTTGAAAGGATTAAGCTCCCATGTGGAGAAATCCTATAACTAAATCAATAAAATGGCAAATTACACATGGTAAGTCTTTCTAAAACTGGTTCCAGATTTGTAAAAAATTTAAGGCAGGTAAACCTTGAGATAAATAAACCACACCAAGTTTTCTAGCCAGTACTGGTTCTTAACCTACATCAAACAAAACATGCACTAGAGCGGAAGCAGGAACTACCTTGCCATGCTAAGCACCCCTGTTTCCAAAAATCTAAAAACTCCATATTTTCCAAGAGACAACTCTGTTTTTACCATTATAAATTATTTCAAGTTTCTTATAAACCTTTCCGCAAAATCTAATTCTCTTTTACCTTATATTTAACCATCCAGGCTTTATATTTTATCCCCAAAAGTACTTTTAATGATCTCATATGCTGATATCTCTAAGGGAGAACAAAACTATATTTAATAAAACTTCAAAATTTTGCACTAATATTAAGGGGCAACTAGTTTGGTGTGTCCCCTCATCTCAGCATCTGACAATTTTGCAACAAACTTGCAATCTGAAAATTCCTTTTTGTTGTGCAGAATTCAGAGAGACATGTAACTATGAGAGGGATAATCCATAGTTGCAAAAGACCCTAGAGCAGCTCTGCCATCCTTCATACCCTAATTTCTAGACTATACTAGTTCTCTCACTTATAAGGGTTATACCTATATTATTCTTATATGTTTTCAATATAAATTTATTCATTGTTGTTGTTTGTTTCTTATATCAGATATTGTGGACTTTAGCACAGCTTGTGGTTTCACTAAATGCATTATTAAAGGTTTTCCATCTCGTCATCATGAGATGATTAAGATATGATAGCTATAGTTTCCTAGTTACTAAAGTGGTCCTTTTAGCTCTGCCAGCCCATAACCAGCTTCAAGTTAATTTCTTACAGCTCTCAAATGATAAGCTATTCTATCAATTTTAAGATAATTACATCATATGTCTGTGGATCTTTATATCTCCAATTTATATTTCTATTCTGATTGATTAGTGTATGCTTCTTAATAAAAATAGTGTTTTTGCACAAATTCTTTTCTGTTTAAAGGTCAGAGATGTGCAGGCGCCAGTTCCACCCACAAGCAGGTTGTTGCCATCTTTGCAACATATTTAGGTTAAAGGTAATAATTAAACATTAGATTTTTAAAAACTTAAATTTATTTACCAGCTTACTATATTTCTTTTTGTTCCAAGGTCCCCTAAGATATAATCTATAATGTCATCCATCAATGTTTATGGTAGGTTGACCAATTAGAGTGATCAGCTCCTCGCTTCCCACATTGCCTCATTGTTATCTTAATATTCTACTGATATTCTGTTTCCACTCATTTTTAGTCACCTGTTTTTAGTGGTACATCCTCATATTATTCGTGGTTAGAAAGTTAGTTGAATTGCCAAAATGCATAGCCACTATGACAAAGGCTTCACACTGACCCATCACATCTCAAATTGCCACTGTACCTTTCTCAGTGGAATTAACTCATAGTTCTTATAAGGAGTTCCTTTAATAGTTTTAACCAAAACTTTTGTCCTGTGCCTTCAATAGTCCATTATATTAACTGTTACAGAAGGAATACAGGACATAAAGTCTGTTGCTTTAGCCACTTAAGGTATTATAGCTATGTACAATTGTAAAGTCACTTGCTAACAATGATGAGTTCTTTGCCAGATGCAATCCTATATGATGTGCCTTTCTAGCCCTAAAGTTATTATTGAAATCCAGCTTATTAATTAGTTGAATTTATTGCATTACTGTTTAAAGCCTTCTTGTCCTCCCTGCATACCAATATTACACACCTTTATTACACATGAGTTTCTGAATCTAGCCAGTATGGTGTAAGATAATCTTATAGCATGGCAGAAGATCATTCTGGATAGTTGTGCAAATTGTAAAATCACATAAAAATCTCAGCTAGATACTTATTTTATATTTTGAATCTCCTGAAACCAGACATTTAGATAGCCTAAATAGTGCAAAAGGGTGGTGTAAGGCTTACTATATGATACTATGATTTAAGGGTTATTGAATAACCAACCCTTTTATCTAAACACAAGTAATAAAATATTCTTTTTTGTTTATGACCACCTCATATTGTCTAACAATATGCATTTTGAGAAAATTAGCTCCTGTTTGATGAAACACTACAAATAAACTGACCAAAATAGCAACTTATTCCTGAAAAAAAATTTCAAATTGTTTCTAAATTTCTTAAAAAATAACTCTTATTCTACAAAAGTTAGATCTGTTTCTACCTCTGTAAGTTTTTCACCTTTCTATAAAAAATATAAATTCCAAATTGAAATATTACTTTTATTTTTTTCCATAATCCTACAAGTTTCTGATATTAACTTTAGAAAATGTTGATTTTGGTTTTAAACACTGGACTTCTAAAAGAAAAATGTATCATAATCTGGTAAATAATATAATATTTTGTTGCCTAATTAAAAGGGCAGGCAATCATGTTGAATTATATCACTCTAGCTTCTGAAAAGATTGCAACATTTTTACAATTTTATACTTTCATTATATGTCATAAAATTTAGTACTATCCTATTATTTAAAAATACCAAAAGAGTGTAATATGCTGAGTATAGCGCTGCCATCCTAAAAAACTAATCCCTTTATAAAACATTTTTTACTTGTCTAATATTCACCTTTTTTTATAATAACACAAGTTTTTATGGAATCCATTTATGATTGTTATTTCCATCTATTCTAATTATTAGACTTTAGTAATTATAACCTTTCTAAACAAACTATTTATGTTGATTCCACTTTGTCACAATAGGAATTAAGCTATGGTTTATTAGTTTCTGGTCATTTGTTTTTTCTTTCAGAATTTTAATATCATGGATAATCTTAACTTTATTTGCCTCAGCTCTTATAGTGCTTATAATAAGAGATGAAAATTTGACCTGCGTTAAAATTATAACAAACAACAAGGGTTACAAAAGGGCTAAAGATTACATTTATCAATCAATCAATTTATAATTCATCTTTGATGGATATGACAACCAGGATCTTAACACATCACCACAAAACAGTTAGGCAGGGGGGCCCAGGTAAGGACTACAATCAGGAGAGTGTGGCAATGACCAAATCCTTAGTCTACTGGCTTGAAGAATGGTTGTTGATATATCTGGAAAATAGTAAAAATGATATTGATTCTTAGGAGGATTGTCTGTTCACCAGAGAGAGCATACAAAGAGGTGACAGCCTTATCAAAGTCCAAGGAGTAGTCCATTTTCTGTTTTAAATCCAGAGTACTTTCAAAATCTCAAAAATAATTAGGATTTCAAGATTTATTTCTGATTTTTTTGTCTTTATTATATATATATTAGAAGATGATGTTGCCTTAATCATCTTTTTGATTTGAATTTATACTATTATCAGGATTTTAGATGATGAGAAAGCTAAAATCCCTGCTCCTGAACTAAGCTTTAACAGATTGACTCTCAAACCAGCATTAATGGAACTTTATCCTGGAGGTTATAAAACTAGATTTGATCAGGAACATCACATGTACAAGAGTCAATGGAATCACCTTCAGGAATCCTGTCCCCATTTCTTGAACCTTGAGAGGCGCCACCCCCACCTCTGCAATCTTGAAGACAATGCAGTACAATGAGGGCGCTGTCCAGGCAATTGATCTGGAAGGCAGTAAAAGATTATGATCCTACAAGGCCACAAAGGTCTCTGAGACACCATTTCCCCACACGCCCTATAAATATTGATGCCTAAAACAATAAAGTAGTCTATATTCTCTCCATCTTTTAATTTTTGACCTATCCACAAATTTTCAGCCTTGAGTCTATTTTCAAAAACTGTCAAAAGTCAAGAGAACTATTACGCCAAGAGAAGTGGTGCTCACTACAGGGGGCTCTGAGCTGTCTTAAATGAAAACGTCTATCACAAGAATGGAGAATACTAACAGTCAAAAAGATCAATCTGCTAATCAGTCAAGAAGCATTGCTTGATGTTTATAGTCTTTCAGTATGAAGTGCTACCCACGCAGCCTGAAAGTTTTGAATTTTGGGCCACGTTCCAGTTCTCCCTGCCATCAGTTGATGGAAATCAGTATCAACTTCAGTATGAGAACCTTAACAACATTATTCAACAGTTAATAGATGATAATTTTATGTGGGTGCCTGCTCTAGCCACACCTGCACCTCATTAGTGCCCTCTACTATGTGGGACCTTTATACCTTGGCCCATCTGCCAGCGGGAGAACTGACCCTGGGAACTGAGCGCTACCTTCAGAACTGTCCACCCTGCTATTCATCACCTTCTCCAATTAGTCAGGTTGCACTATCATGAAGTATCCTGACAACTGGGGCTCACCCATGCCTTACACTCCTATATCATCACTTTTACAATGTGGCATCCTCCTTCATCCACAACAACTGAGAGGCCACAATCAATAACCAACAATTAATCAATGAGGCCCAAGGAAAAATCGTGGTGTTGAATAGCAGAATTTCTTGCTACCTCAAAGTTCAACTGCATAAGAATATCCAGCTCCTCAAGGATTCTTGGAACCAGCTCCTCCACCAGGTTGAAGATCTGGTATGAACCCTACAACAACACTATTGGGGACTGGCCTCTCATAACTAAACCTACTGGAGTGAAGTTCCTGAAGGGCCTAGGGGCCAAGGGTCCTGAAGGACGTGAGAGACCCAAAGGACTAGAAGGTCCTCGTGGACCTAAGGGCCCTCTGGACCCATGACACCTACCCTCAGAGACCCTGATGATCTTTGGTGAAAGGAAGTTTGGCTGCCTTATCTGCCTTATGTAATCATATATAGAATGTAGCCCAGGGATATAAACTCCAAGTAGACTGAGTCCCCCTTAACCCTAGGGTCTCAATTGAGGCATTGTCAGACGAAATGGTAACTTTAGCGCTTTCACTAAGCTTACCAATAGCCATATCTCTCAGCTCAAACAAACCTGTTGAGGATTTGATACCCATTTGACCACCCTTAAGATCCAGATTCTCCTTCAGGGTGCTGATACTTAAGCTCTAAAGGAGCAGGTTTCCCATAAGGCTACCATTTCCTCACTCAACTAAAACGGGGACATTATCCAGGAGGACTTTGAGGGCCTAAGATGACAGTTGAACCAGCAGTTCTCCCATGACTATGTGGAGACTGAGATCTCAGAGCTTGCACCCATTCTAGCATTAACACCCTCTCCACTCCTCTTGTAACTAACTTTAAACTTAGTTTTAAAGAGAGGCTCACCCCTGAAAGGAGAGCATCACCTATTTCATGGATTTATATGAAAATTCCCTAGAAGAGGCCACTGACTGGCAGAAAGTGAAGCATATCCGCTCCTGCCTTAACAGAATTGCTTGGGAGATCATGGCTCACTACTTGAAGGAATGAGACACCTGGAAACAGGTCCATATGGCCTTAATCCAAGAATTTGGCAGCAATTAAACCTTAGCCAATCAAAAACAAGCATTCATGGGTATCTGCCTGAATAAAGATGTGAGCCTCATGGAGTTTGCCAGTCGTTTCTATGCTCAAGTGCACCCCTGGTTACCACCAATTGTATTACCTTGGATGACGTCATTACTTCTGTCATCTCCACATTAGTATCTTATCCCAAGATTCAAATGCATATGATCAGCCAAAAGAACGGTTTTATCTGTATCCAAGAAATCAAGAAAGAAATTAATGCAATCCCTGCATTGACCCTGCACTCTAAGGCTATACCTTTAGATTCCTTTAATCATCATCAGGTCCATTTGGTCAAAAATCAGAAAAATCCTTGACCCCAATGCACTTACTGCAATGGTTTCTGGCATAGCTCTAAGCCATGCTGGAAACAACTTTCTGAGGAGGCTGAAAAGAACCGTCAGCATGAAGGATGAGGCATTCCATGCTAACAGATCTACCATGCCTCAGAATAATCCATAACTTAAACAGCCATTGGGCTATTGTACCTGAAGAAGAGATTTTGGTCCCCATTGATAATAAAGAAAATTATACTGCTTACTCTGCTTACAATGACTCTCCCCTGTTTATCACGCTACCTTCTCAGTTTGGAAGTCTGGTTACCTGCTTCACAGTTCAAGTCCATAAAATTCTGTTTCTCATTATAGTTGACAATAGTTCCCCTGTAAACATTATATCGTTCAAGTTGATAAAGTATATCAAGATCGCTCCAGACTTGCCACACTATATGAAGTATGTCATGGCTGGCCTGCAATGTACCCAAGTCTATAGGGGATAGTCCTCCTACCTATTAGATTCATAAAGCACTCTGAAAATACCCCCACCATCATGCTGTATAACTCAAGTTATGTCCTTCTTCTTGGGACTTAGTTTTTTGAGACTATTCAGTGGTAGTAAATTATGATGACGGATTTTTATCTCTTCTGGGGTAACAGGTTCCCTAAGCTTTGAAACTTCCCATGACTCTAAGATGGAGGTCAAAGCCTGAGCTTGCCTACTAGAGAGTAAGGGCCAAATAGATCAACTCAGTATCATACAAGGGGCTCTCAGGTCCAGCTGCCCCCACCTGCCATTGATGGACAAGAAGGCATGCCAATCTACTTACTTAGGGTGAACACTATACCTCCGAAGTCTCAAATCATTGCTGACACTTGGGTCCATGTTAACATCCCCTCTTGGTGCCTGCTGGAAATCTGAGGCCTAGACAACCCATCCGCCAAGGAGGTGCTGACCTTCCCAGGAATCCTAGATCCAGCTTATGCCGGATCTATATTCATGTTGTTGGCTAACCTTAACAACAGACCCAGGGTAATAGGCCCAAACAGTCCTGCTGCCTATGTCCGCCTTTTACCAGTTGAGGATGTAAATGATTTCTGTAGTTTTGGGAGCCTAAGGGACTTTGAATTAGAGACACCACCATACATGACACTGGTTAACGCCAGTATCAGAAAAAATCTCACTAAAAACTAACAGCTCTAAGTTCAAGAAATGTTGGAGGAGTTTTCAGCCTTGACAAACAACTTTGAAAGAATGAAATTGGTTTTACATCATGTGGAGACTGGGGACACTCCTCCCTCTGGTCCCTACCTTACCATAAGTGTAAGGTTGAAGAAGGCCAGGTGGAAGTGGAGCTTAGACAGCTACTCAAAGCTGGTCTCTTAGTGCCTTTGCGAAGCTCTTGAGCCCTTCCCTCCTGCTGGTTCAGAAAAAGGATGGCGGCCACTGGGTGGTAATGGACTATTGATGGCTCACCTCCATTACCATAAATGAACAGTTATCCTAACCCCAAATTGACGACTCTCTCTGACTTCTCACTAGATTGCAGTACTTTTCTATGATGGAACTTTCCAGTGGATATTGGCAAGTGGAGCTTGCTCCTGAAGATCAAGACACGTGCAAGCTCATAGCCAATGAAGGAATGTCTAAACCCACAAGGATGCCTCAGGGCCTCTATAATGCGCCGGACACTTCCCAACGCGCCATGGATGGGATCCTCAGGGACTTGAAGCTGTTATATGCCCTCATCTACCTCAATGTCGTTATTCTCTTCTCATGAACTTTTAATGGACATGTTGATCATTTTTGGGAAGTTTTCAATTGGCTTTGGAAGGCTTCTTAAAACTCAAACCCTCAAAGTTTTTTTCTTCTAATCAAAAATGGATTTTCTGGGACACGAGGTCTCAAAGATGGCATCCAGACCATACTGGACAAGGTCAGCGCCATAAAAAAGATGTCGCGCTCCCAGAAACTAAGGAATATCTAGGCATTACTTGGAATTGTGGGTTATTCTTATCAGTTTATCCCTCATCTTGCCAATCTAGAAAGCCTCTATTTTACCTCATGAAGAAGAACGTATCTTTTGAATGGTGGCTGGAGCAAGAACAAGCCTTTAATGCGTTGAGGACTGCTATTCGCACTAAACCCATTTTAGTACACCCACGTATTGACCAACCCTTCTTATTGTTCAAGGATGTGTAGCGATGCTGCCATTGGGGCTATCCTAGCCCAGCATGCAAAAGGTCAGATTGACCACCCAGTAACCTATTTTAGCAAAGAAACTGATTAAGGTTAAACGGAATTATATTGTTATCAAGTGAGAACTCCTGTCTTTCCTGCTTGCAATCAAACATTTTCAGCCTTATATCTATGTACTCACTTTACCATTGTCACCGATCAATCCTGCCTTCAGTGGCTCCAGCAGATGAAGGACCCAGATGGCAGTTTATCCAGATGGGACTTGCGACTGCAGAGCTATGATTTCACCATTGTTCATTGCATGGGCGCGATCCATAAAAAACGCAAATAGCCTCTCTTGGATGCCGGTGATGGCTGCTTTGACCCTTAAGGAAGACTTTATGTACATTCTGATTGGACAACCTGAACGTTGGGAGTTAGAATCTCCTGAGGTCCAAGCTGAGCTACAAAAGATGACTCAGGACACTCAGATAAGGACAGGCTGCTATATGTAGGAGGGCTAATAAGAAATGGCTCCCTTATGTCCACCCTTCTTCCAGAATTGACGTTATCTTAGAGGGCCATAATACTGTGAGACTTGGGGCAGTTAAGAAGACTCACGAATGGTTGAAGCCTTGATGTTACTGGGACCAAATTGTGGAGGCCATCCAAGAGGTTCTGGAAGCATGTTTGACTTGCTGATCCCAATAATAGGTCAGTCCTCAATATCAACACTCATTCATTGCCCCAATGAGACCCTTCAATGTCATTAGCGTTGATGTGATAAACCCTCTTCCCACTAGAATGCAAAGCCATAAATATCCTCCTAGCCATGGATCATCTAACCAAATGTGTCAAAGTGACATTAAGTCCCCGCTGCCACTGCAAAAGACATGACTCTCTTCCTTATTCAATCCTTTTTCACCAGCACGGATGCCCAAAAACTTTACTTTTAATGGGTTAGATTTCACCTAGCAGGAGTTCCAAGAACTTACTTCGCTTTTTGGCACTAACTAAAGTTTTGACGCCCCAATAACCCACCCATTAACTGGGCGGTGGAACGCGCAAATGGAACCCTTGTCTCTATTTATGAAAGATGGCCGCCTCTGACGCTGCGCACTGTAATCATTATTTACCCAGCACCTTTCTTGCATATAGAATAAGCTAACACTAAGTCAATAAAATGTCCCCCTTTGAAGCTCTATATGGACGTGCTCCCCAATCTCCCAAGTAGCATTCAGCCTATGATTAAAACCTCCACTCCTGAGAACTCCAATCTAACCATGAGGGCCTTAACCAATGAAATTGTACAGCTTCAAGACCTAGCAACGCAATGCATCATAACTCACCACTGGAAGGTGGACATCCCATTTAATATCAGCCAAACTTATAACCCGTTTTTAATTAGGTGGCCTCATTCGCTTCTATCACCATCACCCTGAGGTTGACAGAATTAGCTTGACATTCTTTGGTCTGGACCTTATAAGGTCATTCACAAGGTGAACTCTGAGTACTAATTGCTGAGATCAATCAGGGGACAGTGGTGAATTAAGTGTATGGCTGGTTCCTCCAGTTCTATACTCCCCTTCAACAGGATCTTGAGGAGTAAGTTGTCAGGATTTAAGATGACGAGCAAGCCAAAATCCCTGCTCCTAAATTGGACCTTTGGCAGATTAACTCTTAAACCAGTGTGAACGGAATCTTATACTGAATGCACTGAAACTAGATTTGATCAGGAAGCATCATGCATATGATAATAGATGAAATCACCTTTAGGAATACCATCCCTGCTTTCTAAATCTCAAGAGGTGCCGCTCTCACCCTTGCAGTCATAAGGATGATGCATACAAAGAGGGCGCCATATAGGCGATAAATATGGAAGGCAGTAAAGGATCCTGATTTCATGGGGCCACAAAGGTCCCTGAGGCACCATGTCCCCACATGCCCTTTAAATATTGACGCTTTCTAACACAATAAAACAGTCTATATTCTCTCCATCTTTTTATTTTTCAACCTCTCCACTAATTTTCAGCTTTGAGACCATTCTTGGACTTTGGTACATAGTTAAGAGAACTGTTAAGCCAAGAACTATGAAATGGGGATATGGAAGAACTTGTTCCTATGAAGTCCATAGGTGGTGGGCTATCCACAGACTTGCCTCAAAATCTTGGCCTCCAATATTCTCATCTGGGCCCGTTCTAGACAGTCCATTGAGTACCTCAAATGTCATGGAAAATTTTCTGAATTTATTTTCATGCTTCAAGTACAAATTGAAGCTTGGCGTTCTCATTTTATCATTATCACAAACTTTTATATCAGTAAGTCTCTAAGTAGCTGTTGATTTAGTAGGCTGCAATACTTCTCAACACTCAATATTCCTTCTTTTGGCATAATTTAAGTTGGTAGCTCCTGATTCACTGAGATGAAACTTGCTGTGGTTATCAACATTCTCCCATGGTTTGGAATTTGGGTTGGCAGCCTATGATTTGCCCTTTGACATTCTCACGCTCAGCGGAATTCAGGTTAGCATCCTTTGATTGGGCCAATCACCAATTCCACCAGGCCTTTCCTCATCTGCTTTCGAGTTTTATATATAGTTTGTAAGCATTTGATTCATCAGAATGCCATTTTTGAGGGTTGCTACCCTCATAATATATATATTTTTATTGATATTAGCCTTGATATTTGCCATAGGGAAGATCAGGGAAACGTGGCAGTAAGGCAGAGCTTTGATTTTCACATCACTCCCAAGAGGATAGCCCCCTGCGCCTCCAGTATTCTCAACCTTCTAGGGACAGTTGGTATAGTTGGTGGCTGTTTACCAGGAGGATTCTTCTATTAAGTATCTGTCTCATTTGCTCATGTACTATCAATTTCTTTAGGAGATTTTGGTATCTAGGATCTCCTCCATCTCATATCCTTCCTTTTCTGGGTTGTCTAACTGGACTTTCACAGCTTCACTGGTATGAAATGTTTTAATTTTCCTAAGCTGGGATACATGTAGAACTTGTTTTATGAATGATACTTCCATGAACTACAGTTCATATGCCACCTTGTTCACACCAGTGGATGATCTTGTTTGGCCCTAGGTTGACAGGTCCAAATTTTCAACATTGCTCAGGGAATGAGTGATGTTTGGCGTAATCACATAATACCCATCTTTGAGGGGCGGAGCTTTTAGAGAAATGCACGTCCAGATTCCTCTTCTGGGCCTCCATGACCTTATCTATGTTGGACTTTATCTTCCTCAGGTTAGCCTTCATCCCAGTCATTAAATCATCCGCCGCAGGGTTCACGCGTCCACTGTGTACCTCCATAGGTCATGGGTGGTACCCATGGCTTTCATAAAAGGGGGCATGCCCATCGATGAGAGCACCAGGTTGTTGTATGCAAACTGTGCAATTCTCAACCAGTTGATACATCGTTCTTGTCATGTGGTGAGGTAGAATCATAGGTACTATTTGAAGATCTGATTGACCATCTCCATATGGCCATTGGATTGTGGATGATATGTGGAAGATTGGCACAATTTAATCTTCAGATTTTTCAAGAGGTGATACCAGAACCCAGAGATGAATTGTGGACCCCAGTCCAAGTTAGTCTCATCTGAGAGTCTGTGTCAGGAAAAGACCTCCATTACGAATATTCTCATCATGTCCTTTGCCATGACCTTGGGGTGCATGCGAAGAACTCCTCATATTGTGTTAATCAGTCTACTACCACTATGGCCGCATCAAAACCCTCTGATTTCAGAAGCCTGGTAATAAAATCCACACTTATCGAAGTCCACAGCAATAATGCAATCTGCAGGGGTTTCAGCTTCCCTGAGGGTTTGCTTGAATGGGTTCAATTAGGCACAGGTAAGGCAGCACATGGTGTAAACTCTTATTGTTCCTGCTAGTCTCAGCTAGGGGTAGTTCCATTATCAGTTCTATTGTCTTCCTGATACCATGGTGTCACACCAGAGGGTGGTCATGGTGCAGCTCCATGACCCCAGTTTAGAGCTTAAGCGTCAGGACCCATATGTGGTCTTTGTTCAGACGAGGTTTTCTTCCTTCCTGTAATTTTTGTGGCTGTATCTGGGATCCCCTTCTTTGATCTCCCTTATGGCTTGTACCTGATTTTGGTACATCAATGTGCTATCCAAATCCTTTCCATTAAGTCAGAATGTTTTTCATGTATTGCTGAAAATACCTTAGGGGGAGCATTGTAGCCATGTTTAACATGATGAGCTCTTCCTTTACATAGGACATTTTTGGTCCCAGCTAAGTAATCTGGCAGTAAGTTGCTCACTCAGGGCTTATATTATATCTTGAAATTGTACTGAGACAAATCTAGGCCCCCACGGGCTTGAATCTGATTCATTTTTTTGGGCTCTTTTGGAACTCTAGATACCAGTAGTTGCCCTGATTGTGAACTGGTGATTCACTTACAACATTTGATGCTGCCACCCATCTAGAGCTGTGACAATTACCAAGAGTTTCTTGTCAAAAACAGGGTAGTTTGTTTCCATCAGAAGATAATTTCTTGCTGAAGTAGCATACCATTTGCTTCAAACTGTCCTCATCAGTTTGTAAGAGGACCACCCTGATGGCGAAGTTAGAGGCAACCATCTCAATGATAATGGCCAGTTGAAATCAGAGTGCTATAGAACTGGAGTTGTGAGAAGGACGTCTTTGATGGTCTGGAACACCATCTTTTTCTCCTCTTCCATCAAAAGGGGACTTGTCCTGTCAGCCGGATAAGTGAAGTAGCCATCTCCAAGAGGTCCTTGGTGAATCTTCTCAGAAAATTTACCACCCCTAGGAAGCTGCGCACCCCCATTTTATCTATGGGCACCGACTACTCCTTTACTACTGTCAGCTTGTCTGGGAAGATGGACATTCCCTTTCCAAATATCACGTTGCCCAAGAAGGATAATGAACCATTTTTAGAACTCACATTTATATGTCTTCAAACAGAGGTAGCCTTATCCAGTGCCCCAAGAACCTTCCTATCATCCTCTGTGTGGGTTTATTGGGACTTAGGGAATGCAAGATGTCGTCCATGTATTTAATACAGCATTGTCCAATCAAGTCACTGAGTTCATGGGCAATGGTCCATTAGAACTGCTGGTGATTCCTAAGTCCAAACGGCACAGCTTGTACTCATACACACCCAGGTAGCACTTAAAAGCTGAACATTGAAGTTGTTTAAGTACATCCAGTACTTGGTAGGTTGCGTCCACCAGATAAAACTTTGAGAACATTTAGCTTCCCACAATTATCTGAGAGATGCTTGAAAACATCAGGATGGGGTATGTGTCCATTTTAGTTTTGGCGTTCAGTCAGCTGTAGTCTACACAGTGAGGAGCTCGCCGTTGGCTTTGAGAACCAGGAGTATGGGGAACGCCACTGAGATTTTTGAAGGCATAATAATCCCTCACTCCAACATGTCTTTTACATACTTGTCCGGAATTCCTTCTCCCTATAGTTCAGGAAATACACTGGTCTTCCTTTAGAAAACTCCGCGTCCCCTTTGATATTAAACGAGAATGTGAAGGGGTCATATGGAGAGCAGGTGGCAGCTTTTTTCTTCTGGATTAGGTGTTTGTAATCTTTGAACCTTCTGGGACCTTTTCCATCTCCGTCACTGGGTTCATGGAGTCCACGATGGGCCTGCTGCTGCCTGAGGTAAAAGATATCAATGTTATTGGGTCCAGGTCCTTTGCATGGAGCGTCACCCAGCCCCCCTTCAAGTCAAATTTTAGGAGTACTTGTGCCACCATCTAATAACCAAAATGATGGGATGTGGTAGGTTCTGGATGGCTCTGAAAGTCTTAGAAATGGTGGGGCCCCTTTTGTACTTTATCATTGGTTTGATCTCCCAAAATTACAATGACTTGGTGGTGTCTGCGAGCGTCATGGTACCTTTTTTCCAAATGTACTTTTAGTTTTATAGCTAACTCCTAGTCTAAGTAGTTTTCTTTGGCCCTCATGTACACTATCACTTACAGCTTTTCAATCATGGCTCATTTCTATTTACTTCTTATGCTTTAGCGAGAATGGCATAAACAGATTAGAAGAACTGTTTCCTTTATTAAGAGGAGATATGATGTGGGTGTCAGGCGGAGATTGTATACACGGGAATCTGAGATGCTGGTGGTTGACTGTACTGGGGCCATGGGGCGTGAAGTAGGTTTTCCAGTGGCTGCCTGCCCCTATTTTCACGCATGGTTAAATACAGGCTCTGACTCTGCACGTCATCCATAAAATCTTCTGTGGTTCTGAAACATGGGTTCTGGCATGGGCCAGGGATAACTAGCTTTCCACATGAGAGACAGCTGTAACTTCATCTTCCAAGGTTGTCCTAGGTGGGTGGCGGCCATAGCAGTGAGGATGTCTGGACGTAGGTTCAGTAAGAACATTTGTGAAAGCTGGGAAGGGTTCACTTTTGCAGCTTTGACTAGAGACTTGAACAATTAAGCGTATTCCATGATGGCCATTCTTCCTTGGCTAAGGGCCAAGAGTGCTGACTGGTAGCATCCTGAGAGTCATTTGGGGTGGCAGCTCTTTCGACCAGATGGAGGAATTTCTAAAGAGAGGTCGAAAAGCCAGCTGAGTTTTCAAAAGGTCAGTGAGCCATACTGAGAGGTCCTTTGGAATGTCAGCTATCACCTGGGAGATCTGGAGGATGCCACCAACGTCACCGTGGAGGCCATGGTGAGATGGGCTTGCAATCTGATGCAGGAGAATGTTCCATGCATCACACTCAACTCTTCCAGGGTCAATACTTATCTAAACCTAGAAGTGGTGTCAAAGCGTTGGATGTAAGCAGCAGGTTTCCCTCAGGGTGGGAAGAGGCAAACAGCTTCCCTCAATGATAACAGGATGGAATAGTTGACCATCAGGAGAGTGGTAATGTGCTCATACCAAGTGAGAAGGTCTCTCTTGTAGGGCTTCTACATCTCATCAAAAAAGGAGATGAGGTTAAAGGAACTTCATCTAATGTGATGAACAGTATTCTTTCACATTACTATGAACAATGTCAAGATGTCCCAGGTAAGGGTCCACAAGCAAGAGTGCGGTGGTGGTCAAATCCTTAGTCAGTTGGCTTGAAGAGCGGTTTTTTATATATCCTTAGAATATATTAAAGGTAATACTGATGCTTAGGAGAAATTGTCTTGCCCGCTGGAGAAGGCGTGCAGAGAGTTGACAGCCTTATTGAAGTCTGAGGTATAGCTTATTTTACATTAAAAATCCAATTTACTTTCCTAAATCTCAATAAGTGACTTTAAGCTTTTTAAAATTTTATTTGATTTTTGAGGTTTTTATTCTATATATATATTAAGAGATGAAGTTGCCTTAAGCACCTTCTTCAGTTTTCATTTATACTATGAAATGGGAAATATGGTAGAACTTGTTCCTGCAGAGTCTGCAGGTGGCGAGCTATCCACAGGCTTACCTTGAGAATCTCAGCCTCTGATATTCTTGTCTGTGCCCATTATATACCATCCGCTGAGTATTTCAGATGGTATATGAAACTTTTCCAGATTTATTTTTATGCTTCAAGAACAAACCTTTTTTTATTTAAATCAAGCTGACCAGGGGATGAACATTACAAAATAGAAAGTATTGACATGAAACCTGAGCAGGGTCAACTTTATCATATAAGGTTTTTCCACCTCTAGATTAGGGCTCAGATTTTTCTGGTTATGTCATGGGTAAGGTTTTCATGTTATTAGACCTACTAACCGCCAATAGCCTCCTTCAGCTGGCACCCCTGTTGATGTGCAAAGGGCAGGAATTGAACCTGCAACCATCAGGTTGGTATCTGTACGCCCTACTGACTCGCCTTCCACCCTGATTAAAGAATAAATCAAAGCTCAGCGTTTTAGTTTTGTACTTATCACAAACTTTATAATTGTAATTCTTTTTTAGCAGCTTCTAACTTTAAAGCAACCATTTTGCTCTACTATCAATACTACCTCTATTAGCGTAATTTAGGTTGGAAGCTTCTGATTCACTGAGCTGCAATTTGCCATGGTTCTCAACATTCTCCTATTGCTTAGAATTTGGGTTGTTGGTCTCTTTTTCGCTGTGCTGCCATTTGTCTTAGCCATCTAAATTCTCACACTCAGCGGAATTCATTGGCATCTGATTAGACTAATAGCCATTTCCGTTAGGCCTTGTTCCTTCACTTTAAAATTTATTTAGTATGATGTCATATGATTTGTCAGAATGGCATTTTTGAGGGTTGTTGACCTCAAAACTAATCTTTATTATCATTAATATTAGCCTTGATCGCCACAATAGGGAGGATAAGGGATATGTGGTGGTCAGAAATGACCTTGAAAGTTGCAGAAAGTTTTAGGGAAACCAAGACATAATAAAAAAATTAAGAAAGGTTCATCTTCCTTTTAACTGCACATAATGATAATTAAATTTTTGTACACAGAAAGTAGTAAAACTCTGTTTTAAAAATCAAAATGAAAGTTATTAGATATACTAGGTTGTCTATATTTCATATACTTTAATTTAGGAAAATCATGATTATGATGATGCAAGGTATTAAATTTACTTATTTCAGTATTACCTGGTTTTGAATAGCCATTGATGTGCAACTAGATGTTAAAGTTCTATCTTCTTTTTACTAGTTAGAAGTTATAATTGTAGGATATGCAAGGTTTTTTTAATATTTAAAATCTATATCAATCCTTGTATCAATTTATAGAAATTGTGGGTTGATGATGCTGATTGCCCCTATGCTATTCAGCCTAATTTTTCTTGGCCCATATTCTTAACCCGCCACTATATCCCACTCCCAGCATCATTTCTGCCCTTTTAAGGGTTTTTCAATTACAAGTATCACCACCAATGGCCGTCAAAGTGGCAGATGCCCCCACCAACACCCTCCTTTACCAAGCCTTTTACAAGGCCATAGTGCTTCTGGTCCTGGGATTCCCTGTCCTAATTTTCCAACCAACTTCCAAGAGGAGGCCAGGGATAATATTGAGGAACTTGAATCTTCTGCATTGGTCATGCATTGACATAACTAAGTTATTAAGGTTTGTCCACCATGACTTCCAAACCCGCCAAAATTTTAAGAATCAACCTGCATGCTGTAACTCCTCAAATACATGAAAGTCCAGATTATGTAACAACATAGACTACATTGGATCATCATATTATCTTAATTTGGGATATGCTAATTTATGATGCCACCTAACATTGACTTACACTTTATAATAATTCAAATCCTTTTATAATCTTGCAAGATTGTTTGTATCTTTTTCAAAACATTAAGAGTTTCAGAAATTATAACAAGGAACTTGTAAAGCCAAATATTCCAGAAAGAATCTCCAATCAAATAAATGGAAGGTCGCTTATAAATAGAGCTTACAAGTTAATGAACTTATTAGATGCTCAGGAATACCACCAAACAAAAGAATCTACATTTGAATAATTGGAAGGATGGAACTATACTTAGGGCCTCCAAATTCATAAAATTTGTGGTTTTGATTGTAATCTGCAGAAAATGCGTGAGATTATCAATAAAAAAACAAAAAAAGGCGCAAATTTTACTTTTTAAATTGAACAATCACATATACAATTAAAATCAAGTTTGGACTATATATTAGCCTTTGAAATATGGCACAAAAGGTAAAAAAATTTAAATTATATTTTTAAATATTTTCTAGCTTGCAGATAATTAATTAGCCTTAAACTAGTCTATATAATTATCAATTTAGAAGTTTATAAAGGTATAGAAGGTGTTGTTGAACTCGATTATAGTTTATTAAGCAAATCAAGATTGTTAGGATTCTCGTTTTAATACCTTTATTATAAATGTTTATATATAATACCATACTATGAGCCCTTATTTCCAATAAACAGACAATGAACTCAGCCGACTTATTGCACCCTTTTTCACCTTATAATGGGAAAAAGGCGCGCTGCTTAGTTTTTATATTACTCTAACAGTGTTGCAGGGGTTAATGACCCCAAGTTATGGTGTTATTTGGATAAACCATTTGATTTCAGGGGTGCTTACCTTTCAATGGACAGTTACTTGGTTAACCCTTTCCTAACTCCTTCACCAGTTACTGTAAAAGGCCTGTACATTACATCTCGCCCAGTATGCTAAGGTGTTGCACGCCATGTGCATCTAATTAATCAGAATTAATGTTTATCACCTTTTAATCCTCACTTCTGATCCATAACTCCAATTATGTCCTTTCTGATGCACTACTAAAAGCCACTCCAAGAAAAAAAATCCCCTGACCCCCCTTCCCATCCAACATGGCTTTTAAGCTTGCTGCCACCGTGACATCTTTGGAGTTTTTATTTCTCAGTTTTATTTGGCACCCACAGATGAAGATAAGTTTCCACCATCATCTTTGGTTAAACCCACTAGTACTAATAATTATGATAATCTAGCATGCAAAATTTCATTGACTTGCTAAACTGAGATTAGATCCTCTGTCATAAATCAGTAATAAAACATAAGACATCAGTACTGATGTTGTTGGATTTCAATTTTTATATTAAACATACAATTTTGCAATACTAAGTTACATGTCAAATGGAGTAAATAAATGGGTCAAAACATTTGGTAATCTGTAAAATGTTGATACTCAGGATCATCCAATAAGGATGATTTAAATTTGATTAAGTTGAAAAACATGTTTATATAATTTGTTACAATACTTTTCTTGATAAAATATCTTGGATCTAATATTTTCTCTCTAATAAATTTATAAATAAGTGTTGTTGTAGAAATACATATGAACCCTAATAAGATATGTGGACCTAAGAGCCTGTATATATCATTGCTGCGTCTTTAATTTTAGTGTATACAACTTTTCAAATAGATCAAATTTTTCATCCATGTTTTGGTATATTCATGTTGCAAGACTAGGTCATAATGGAATCAATGTAAAAAGTTGTGTGTTTCTATAGAAATCTAATACTGCTTTATATCTAATTTGATAATAAGTCATGGCTTAAACTTCATAGATTTTATACTTAATAAAATTCTTATTATTTTTACTTTTATTCTTTGGTATTTTTACTATAAACTTTTGCTGAAATTGATGTTGCACACATATTTCAAGTTTTTAGGTCAATTTGCACTAAAACTAAAGTTAATCTGTATGATGACAGAAGCTTTTATTAACACAAAGGGTACCTTAAATCCAGTTTATAGGTTGTTATAATAAACTAAAAAAAAGCACATATAGTATCTTAAACTGCCAGTGACTTGGGGCTTGCGGTTTGGTAATCTTTTCTGTGGTAGGCTTCTGGAGCTATCATTAGAAAAGGATCCCCTTCCAAAAATGGAAGGCCTTCCAGATATACATTTCCAAAATCCTAGTTCTCAAATTGTATGATGTATTATAATTTTCTTATCACTGGGGAATTTTATGCCAATTGCATATTAATCAATAAAGAAAGAGCTGCTAAGGCTTTGGCCTTTAGGATATCAACACTATAATAGCAATTAGCCTATTTTCAACTGAGACATTAATGAATGGCCAAGAAACTGATATTAGTCCTAATAATGACGAGTTTAAACCAGAACAGGGGCAAGATAGTAAATACTATTTGGAGAAACAAATACAATGCCCATGGGGCAAGGTGATCAAGGTATTAGGGATTCTATAGTTGCACCATAGGAACTAAGGATTCAATTATACTTAATAGTTACCATAAAAATAAGTTTTTCCATATTGAGGTAAACAATAGTAAGAGACACTACATATTATTTCTGGGGCATCGCTAAGATATGTTAGTATAGACTCTGTCTAAATATTTGGGAGAAAATTATATTTAGCTATAATTAATCTGTTCTTGTATCTGATCATACCAAATTTCAACATTTCTCCCACTTATTAAACAACAAGAAACAATTATAGCGGGGCCAAATTGAGTCATTGAGAGGAAGTGCCCATTAAGCCAAAATTCTGTTAGTATCTCTTTGAGAACTTAATATGCATTCAATCAATAAGGTAACCATGATAATATTATTTGGATTGTAAGCATCAATGAAATTTTATTTTCAAAAGGCCACTTCATATGCGCCCCAACTTGCTAGTTCATCCAAACACATGGTTATTGTATATATAAAACCAACTCCATTATAACTAAGTTAGGTAAGGGTAATCAATTCTTAGTATTGCGTTGACAAGCCATGAAAATACTAGCTAATGCTTTAGAGTAAGCTTCAGTACGTAACTGGAGAAAGATTAGAATGAGGTTCTATAAATTCAAGTAGTACTCATGTTCTCCTCATGAATGCAAAAGTATGAGATAGTGGTAGAGAAGGATGTTTCCCATACAGTAACTGAGAAGGTGAGCGCTACACTGATGAGTGAAAAGCAAAAATACAAGCTTACACAGCAGACGGTATAAAAAATCCTAACTAAGCAGTTTTCCTGTGTTAAACGTTTGCAGGATACTAAAAGGCATACAGTTTACTTGTCCACAGTGCCGGTGGTTTCAGGGTGATAGGGCATAATACAATACCTTAGAAAACTTACCAGATTATTTAGCTTATGTACTAAACAATATATAAATCATAATTCCCATTATCTGTGAGTTTGAATTGTGTACATCCATGCTGTTAGCTAATTTTATAAAACTAAATTAGATAATGTCATAGCATAAGTCCTTAACTGCTCTGCCTCATAACTTGATGAGATAATCAATGTCTTCTATTATATACCTCTATTTTCCAAAGCTGTTGGGTAGTGAGCCTACAACGTCAATAATGACAGTGTGACAGGCAAAATTGTGTTTATTCATTTTATAGGAGGTGGCCTTATGGTATGGGGCTTCATCTTGTTATTTTTGCAGCAAGTGAGGAGCACATGGAATTCAAAATGCATAGGTTCTTGATAGAAGCGTTTTTCAACTGCTCAACATCTTCCTAAAAAGTTCATTATCCAATGCTCTGTGGTCCTCAATTATTAATACAGTTTTTTCTATTAAACATAGTATCCAATATTGCTGGTCAACAATAGTGTTATAAAGTTTCTAAACTTGACAATAGGATTATTATATAATTTTTACAAGAAGTGATGAACCTCTTCTGGTTCATTACCATATTGCTGGGTTAGCATCTTTAAATTTTTAAATTTATTGTGGGGAAGGCCGACCATGGGACGGACACTTCCGAATATGACTCAGATGAGACAAAACTCAGTACCAGGTGAGGCACCCCAGAGAAGTGATGCTATCTCTTGTTGCCAGCGGGAACGCCACTTATGGGAAGGGGGAGGGAACGTGTGTAGGGGGCGTAGCCACTATTGAGCACGTGTGGAGGAAGGGGTCTGATTTGATGAACCAGACTGGGAACCAGGAGGAGACCAGCTGCCGGCAACGTGGTGGGAGATATCCAAACATCCACGCTTGAAAGTGATCCACTAAATGAGACTGGAATCTGAGGACAGCTTCAGGGAGGGTGGGGATGGATCTGGCGATGGCATCCAAGACAATCGTGTGGATAGTCCACATGGCGATTGCAACCACCAGAGCACGAAGGGAGAGTGGGAGGGGGAGGCCATTGATGAAGCAAACATATCTCTTGACAGACTGAAGGGATGTGTTTGATCCTGGCCTAGCAGACGTTGGACTTCGCGCCATATTACTTTAGAGGTGGGGCACTTCTCCAGGCGGTGAAACAGCGTTCCATACTGGCCACACACGACACAGGATGAGTGTAAAGCATTAGAGCGCTCAGCTGTACGATACACCCGCCTCAGGCAGCGCCACACATGGGAACGGACTTGAGGCTGCAACAGAGGATGGTGTGCGTATTTCCAGATAGTCTTTTGGGTCTCAGTGGAATAAGGGATGTCCATCATGTCCAGGTAGTCCACCATGGATAGGACTTGGGGTCGAATGGGGATCACGCCATCATGGATGGGTAGCCCCTGTACCTCTTGTGTGAACTGAGGAGAGGGGCGGCCTCTTTGGGTTGTATGTCCACTAATACAAATTCTCCACTCTGCGCTTCGCATGGAGAGCAGGATTCGTTTGTAGTGGGTTTTTGTCCCATGAGGACCTGTGGCTGATGTGTGTGATGCAAGGTATTTCATCAGGGAGTGGGGGTTTGATGGGTTGTTGAGGCCCAAGGCTTGGGAGAAGTTGGAGCAGGCCGCGCGGGACCAGTGTTGGGATGGGAGTGTAGGAGCAGTGACGGCCGCAATCCAGGTGCCTAGGATCTTGGCGGCATGGGCTTTGAAGTCAAGTAGGCCCATGCCACCATGATGATGAGGGCCAAACATGACCTCTAGCCGTACTGGTGGAGGGCGGCCTGACCAAAGCCAACCTTATAGCAAAGCATACAGGGATTTGAAGAAGCTTGGGGAGAAAGGGATGGCGCGGGCTCCAAACCAGACTTTGGATAGGAGCATAGAGTTGGCAAGAACAACCCTGCCAGTGAGGGTAGTAGGGTGGGCTCTGAGAGAGGCGATTCGCTTCGTCACGTTGTCCAGTATATGGCCCTCCATTACTGCTGACGCGTATCCTCCTGCCTCCAACCACACGCCCAGATGGCGTACCGGTCCTATGGTAGGTCGCGGCACAAAGGGGAGCACCAGTGGAGCGGTGTGTTTTGAGTTAGTAAGGCGTGGACTTGGGCGAGCAGCTGGGCTGGGTTGGGAACTACTTGCTGGGGCCCAGCAGTTCTGAAACCGACCAAGGAGGATGATTTTGGTTTTGGAGGCGTTCAGTGCCACGTTGCTTACCCGGGAATATTCCTGGATGAGGGCTTCAAGCGCGCGTGCATCTTTATTATTAGACACCCCCACCACGCAATCATCTGCAAATGCCATCATCTTGACTGGGGTTTGGCCTGGCACATGGACCCCAGTGAGTTGGGCATTCACATTTCGCAGTAGTGGGTCAAGGCTGAAGTTGTATAAGAGTGGGCTCAGGGGGTCCCCTTGTCGCAGGCCCCTTTGAGGATGGACTACATCCATTAGGAAACCTGGGCCGCGCACAGCCATTGTTGCAGATTCCGTGAGCAGCATCACCCAGTTAATGAAGTGGGGAGGTGGGCGGAATTGTTGGAGGCAGGCCCTAAGGTATTCCCAGTTTACTCTATCATAGGCCTTTTGTTGGTCCAAGAATACAAGTGCCCCAGAGGCTGTGGACTGACACACATTAGCCACAGAGTGCACGTTATCCCAAATTGACCTTCTGGGGATGAAACTGAATTGTTCTGGAGAGATGGTGGCAGATGCTACAGTCCCTAAATGGTTAGCCATGATTTTTGTTAGAAATTTTGGTGTCTGTGTTTGTTAGAGAAATGGGGCGCCAGTTGGCTAAGTCTAGCCTATCCCCTTTCTTGAAGAGTGTGACTGTAAAAGCCTCATGTCCTCCTGGTAGGAGGCGCGTTATCAACAGGCTTTGGTTGAGTGAGGCTAGCAGCAATGGGGATATGTATTTAAAATATTTTTTGTAGAACTCATATGGAATGCCATCTGGGCCTGGGCATTTTTGGTTTGGCGCACTGCAAATGGTAGTCCATAATTCGTTCGGAGTAATTAAATTCATTATTTATGGGTATCAAAAATGGTGTGGATATGAGCTCCGTCGAGAAATTCCGCCATTTCAGCTGGCTGAATTGGTTCAGCTCGGTATAACCCGGAGTAATATCTTTGCATTTCGATTGCCACTTCAGCCAGAGTGTCCATGATAGAATTATCCGATCTTTGCACCTGTGTGCAGGCCACGCTCTGGCATGGTGCAAAAATTTTTTTGAAGAAGTATGCGGTGCACTTGTCACCTTTAGTGATGCATGTGGCCCTGTATTGGACACAAACCCGATGTTTGTGTTGCCTTTCAAGTGCGTTGAGGTGTGCTGCTGCCTCCACCCACTTCTGGCCCCATGCAGGGCTATATCCTGAGGCTGGAATGTTGGACTCCAAGTGGGCCAATTCCGCCAGCGTGCACAATATAACCGCCGATATGGCTCGTGAGCATCTGGATGAGAGATGGTGATAGTGGCAGATGGTGTCTTTTTTGAAAGTTGCCCATGTGGAAGTGGGGTCTGCGCAAAACGGTGCAACAAACGATTTTGCCAAAGTTGCCTCTTCCACCCACGTGGAAAATCCTGGTGACACAAGCTCTGGGGGGCAGATTTTGCACCAATGTGGGGCCTTTGCAACTGTGACGGGTAAGTGGTATGTTATTGAGACCAGTCGGTGGTCAGAGAATTCCATTTTCATTGTTTTGAAGTGGGAGATGTGGGGTTGGAATTTCGCCGGCGCTAGAATAAGGTCAATGCGGGTCATGGACCTTAATTGGCCGTTGTGGATGTGGGGATGCATCATGTTTTCGAGCAGTAGGGCATGTCACGGCAGCACATCCATTAACCCAAGGGTGGCTTTTAAAACGTGTAGTTCTACGTGACCCTGTGGGGTGTTGGGTGAGGGCAGCCACTGGTCTGTTGGTGAGGTTAGCCAACAGTTCATATCGCTGATTAGGAAAGAATTGGGGGGTAGTGGGAGGGATTTGACCAACGAGAAAAATTCCTGACGCTCTTGTGCACCATTTGGGGCATAAATATTGACAATTGTGTGTGCAACATTGGCCCAAGAGAAGGTGACAATGAGCACTCGGTCATTTAGGAATGTTTCTGAAGATGTAAATTTGAAAAAATTGTTTTTCTGAATTAGCACCCCACAGTGATTCAACCAAAAGGATAGGGATGGTAGGAGCATTGTTTTCCAAGCATCCTCGGAACCTCGTGGACAGTGGGTTTCCTGGATGGCCAGGATATCCACGGGTAAATTATTTTGTAAAAAACTCAGTTTCCTAGCCTGGGATGGGGAGGCCTTGAGTCCGGCGATATTCAGCATCCCTAGAGTGAAGGTTTCCCCATCGCACCTTAGGTGCGAGGGGGTGGGCCCCCTGGCCTACCAGCCTCTTCCAGGTCCCCACGGGCTTTCACAGCAGCGCGGGTATTAGCAGCAACGCTATTGGGGTTTTTGTTAATTTTTGCGGAAAGAGTCGCGTTGGCTTTGGCCTTCGCTTTTTGTTTTCCCAACATCGGACGAATTCTTTGCGGTGCGGATAAGTTTGGTGCACCATCGAGTGGGGCAAAAATTTTTTTTTTGGTTGGGATAGGTCCCAAGTCGGTTTCAACTGGGGCTTGGGTGCAGCGATTGGGTGAGATCAAATCTCCCATTGGATCCTCAGATTGAGTGGCCCATTTGGCTTGGGCCTCCCAATCTGATTGGGTGATGGATTCCTGAGTTGCTTCCGCTGTGAAGGTCTCCATGTCCTCCTGGCGTTGTGAGTGTGGGATGGTGGTGGTGACCTTGGCCACTTCCTTGGCTGCAGTCCTATGGGCCTGCTTGGCCTTCTTCTGCTCCTGCGGGGAGATGGGCTTTACCAATAGGTAGCAGCCTTGTGCTCCCCATGGGAAGGCCTCTTTGGTGCTTGCGGTTGGTTCATAGTGCGCCTCTCCGCTGGCCATGGCCGCCGAGGGGTGCTCTTGGAATGTAACGCCCTCTTTAATGGGGCATGCGTGTGCCTTATGGCTGAACGCATCACAGTGGGTGCAAATGGGGGGCGCGCTGTCCACGGTTACCCGGAATGGGTGGGTGGTGTGCCCTGCGATGTCAATAAAGGTGGAGTGCGGGATCTGGGTTAGGTCCTTTGTGATCTCCTCAGATGGAGTCAGAACTGCGATGGCTTTGCCGGTGCACAGGTGTGGCATCAGCGTGAAACGTTGCATTTCAAAAGATTGTATTTTGCCATATATGGTGAGACCATCTTTCAGGTGTTGCTCCAAAATGACACGTTTTACCGTAGTAGGCAAAAAGTCAAATGTGAGGAAAATTTGGTTCGATTTTGTCCATCTGGTGCATTTGGTTTCAACGACCCATTGCCCTTTGGGGAGGTCAACCACTACGCGCACCGCTGCAGCCTCATCTGCTGCTATTTTGCTTTCAAAACCTAGGTCCAGCCAACCACGTGACATGGAGTGAGGTGCAATGTACACCGCGGTTGGGAAAATTTTGTGTACAACTTCACAAAATTTTTCCCATAGGGCCATTTTTTGGATATCCAGATACACACAGACTCTGAATTCCACCGACGAAAGTGGCTGGGAATGTGGTGTATTGATGTACTGGTTGCATCGTGCTTGCCACATGAGTATCTCCGGGGAAATTGTGACTGCCAGTTTTTTTAAATTTTTTTCTATTCCGCCAGATTCTCCGGGGCGTTTTCGAACGTTAGAGGCTGCAGGCCTTCCGCCTGCTCCTCTTGCTTTGCTTGCCCAACTGCTCCCAGACATGGGCGCAGACTAATCCCTCTATGAGATTATCAAACTGGATTTAGTCTTGAATTGAATGGGTTGCAAAAGTGTTTGCAACGAGAAAGAAAAGTCTTAATAGTTTGCTGGGTTAGCATCTTCTTATATAAAAAATATCTGCCAAATTGGCCGCTAAGGTGATGGTGGCTAGCCAAGATAGACAGTCAGCGTTTTGGAGATTTAAGATGGGGTGGTACTATAATTTAAAATTGTATTCTTGTAATTTAAAAGCTCAATGAGACCGCCGCCCTTCCAGGTCCAAAGGTTTTAACTATCAGTGAGGCGTATTCAGTTACTACCTTGAATTGCACCCTAAGGACATATATACAAAATTGCTTATACACATAGATGATGGCCAGATAATTCTCCTGTTTTGAATGAAATGGCATTCATGCACGTCCAGAGTTATGCTAAAATAAGTCAATAGAATCTTGTTTCCCTCAAATCAACTTGTGAAAACACTGTCACTACCAACAGTGAAAAACTACATCTGTATGGATAAGCAGTTTTTTAAAATTTATTTACTTGGGTATTGAAGTTTTGGCGAGGTAAAGCCTCAGTTTTTTAGATTCCAGATGGCAGCTTGACGGCAATTCAAATTATATGCTATTCTTATGGAGGTGAATTAATGGCTTACTTATTTTACTAAAATTCTTGATGAACTGGCAGTATTAGCTTACAATTGCAAAGAACACTTAAATATCATGCTTGTTAATTAGCCGTGTCATTCTTATATTGTCCTTGTTTTTTGGAAACTAGGACTGTAAGCCATTTTTGTCAATAAAAACCCAGATATTATAGCTGGTAATGGAAGAAGTTACACTTTTTTGGCTTTAATTTAAGTTTGATTTTGTAAAAATGGAGCAAACTTTCTCAAGATGTTTTAAGTTCTCAGTAAACATACTTAAATGTATGTCATCTAAAAAATAAAAATAAATGAGGTGGGTCGACCTTAGGACAAATATACCACACCAAGTTTTTTAACCTGTGCTGGTTTTGAACTTGTTTATATCAAAACCTGACCCAGAGTGGAGCAGAAACCACCCTGCTTTGAACTTTTTAAAAAAACACCCCGCTATGCTACCACTCCTCTGTATATGTCATTTAAATAAATAAAAACACATTATATTTAGATTGTTTAATATACTACCATTAATTCACTATTAGGATTTTAATATGCCCATATTACCCACCCAATTATATTACATTGTATCTGTTCGCCCACTTGGGACTAGATTCTCTGGTGGATGTGGGAGTTATCGTTTTTAATGATAACTATTGGTACGGGAATTAACCCTAACAGTACTTTTATGATCTGCTGGGTGTTGTCTGATGGATGGGTAATGTTTCATTGGGATGATCCCCAATAATGTATTTACTTTATGATTTAATTGTATTTAATAATTGGTAATTTTTTCATATTAGTCATTTAGGTTTGTCACCAAAGTGTCTCAAGAATTTATGTTTAGTTATGAAAGCATTGTCAATGTTTCTGGTAGTAGCTCACGCTTTACCTTTTAGGTAATGAGGCCTGCTGTTGATGAGTAAAGGTCTCATTACCTAAGCAGGATGCTAGCCTAAATATGGTACTCCGCTGAGGTTGATTGAAGATTGTGGGGACACTTTCCTTAATTGAGCATAAAGAGGTTGCAACTTTGGTCTGTGGTGCAATCTGACTAGGCAAATTGAGGAAGATCCTCATGGGTGTGACCTCAGAGGACTAATCCACTGGCAATGACTGCCATTTCCCAGTGAGGCTCCAATGGAAGAGTTGGTCTCCAGAACTACTATAAATACCCTGATTTATAATAAATAAAGCTGATAAAAAAAGTACAATTACTTTAATTTAAGGCTTCCATACATTGGTTGTATAGTTTACTCTTAAGATAAGAGTTTATGGATTGAGTATCCTTTAACTAAATTATTTGTAAATCAAGATCTCCATGGACTCTCCAAGAGGAGAGAAAGGACAAAGGGTAAAAGTTCCTTACTATTCCAGAGCTACCTTCAAGAGTTAGAAGTTCAAGCACATGTTTAGCGTTGGACTTAATACTCAACCTAAATTTTGAGATTATCAACTAGAGTAGTAGTATTCATGCTATTACTACCCATCATTAATCAATCAATATAAAAAAATTAATCAAAGCATATAACATCTAAACTGTATAGTCAAATGGAGAGCCAAAGAAAGCCACAGCCCCAGAATTTTATATTTGTACTCATTGTTAAGAGTAACCAGCGCTCAAAATTTAACCCCCTACTGAAATTCATGGGGCGTTGCATAACCGTTGGTGAATATGATTGGGTTGGCAGAGGCAGTGAGCAGTAGTCATAGATCACTTCTCCTGATCAGCTTTTGGACGTTTGGTTTGATAATAACTGAAAGATTAAATCAATGGAAGAAAAGTATTGCGCACCACCTAAGCGGTCTAGCACATCATCAACGCGTGTTAATGGAAAGGAATCATTTTTTAGTAAAGTTTTTAGCTTTATATAATCAATTGATATGCAATTTTATCCTTCCTTATTTTTCAATAAATAACACTGGTGAGGCCCAAGGAACCTTGAAGGACAAAAACATCATCAGTTAACCATCTGGTTGTTTTCCTTAATGTCAACTTCATTAGAGTCCTTTGAACATCTAATATGATGCATGTGAATTGTCAGATAATTACAAGTGCTATTATGGTGTAATACATGCTTTGAGAAACCAAAATCTAATTCGACCTTAGTAAAAATGACACTATACTTCTCAATAGGGCCAGCGCTTGGTCCTTAATATCTTAAGTTAACCTAGAAATTTTTTTGATAGGGACTAGTGAATTGACAGAATTCCTTTGTTGCCATTGAGTCCAAGTAATCAAGATTTTACAAATTAGGGGTATTTTGTACATCACCAACTTATTATTTACAAATGAAAGAACTTGATGTCGCCTAATCTGAATAGGGCACAAAAAATAAATAATCAATAATACTTAAATTTTCTAGGGTTGGTAGATGAACCTAGACACAGCAACAGGTTCCAAATTAGATTAGAAAAATGAATGAGCTTCTTGCCATATAGACCTTGGGAAATCTTAAGACTAATTTTGGTCCCAACTATGACTTGATGGCCCTCCAGACTGCTTATACAATGGTTATCCCTTAAAATGTCCTTGGATTCTATAGTCTATCTGGGAATTCGCCGAGTATGGCCACAAATACGGAAACAAGATTGGCACTATCCAATTATTAAATGCGAGGTAAATAACCACTGATTCCAAGGCGCTTGGTTCTCATTCTTCCAGGTGTAAAATAATGGGAAAGGTTCAATATAGTATCTTTTAAATGTTTTACATAAGATCAGCAGTGCTATAATTCCTTATAAAAGAGTTCCCAATGAGAATACCATAATCTTGAATTAGTAAAACAATAGCAATAGTAGAAACTACTAATGATACAAAACGCAGCAGTAGCGCACTATATGCTCTTAAAGAAGTAGTTGACTGAGGCCATGCTTTCATGGATGTGGCGATTAAAAGAAGAATGAGATTCAATTCAATTGAGTTAATGCTCAGTGGAGAGTCCAGGATTACAGAAGCACAGATGTACTAGTGAATCTGAAGAGGGACGTTTTAGGGTTAATTTGAGTAAATATATTATCAAATTAATACCAAAGTACTTATAACAAGCCAAAGGGCTGAAATGGAAACAACTAAAAGTCTTTTAGGGACAATCCCCAGGGTTGGGAGAGGCATAAAGGATACCATTTCCTCCAGATTACTCAGTTGTTGGTCTTTAATAACTTGATTATAGTATTTGAAGGATATACAATAAATGGATTGTGCCATATTTTTTATAATTAGCAGGTAAAATAAAGGTCATAGTCATGCACAATAGATCAGCAATGATAGTTAAAGATGTAAACTATCACAAGCTCAGTCGCAGTTCTTAGTATCACTGGATCAATCTATTGGAGCAACTATTTCATAATCATTAGTAGTATTTTCTGGATGGTGGTGAGCTTTTCAATCTTAATTTAATCAATTGAAGATATGGTTTAGAAGGAGGATTCCATGAACACTGAACAAGTTAATGAAGTTGTAGGGATTCAAGTTGATGTGCGAGTTGCAATCACTACTCTCAAATTAAACCTTGATAAATTTACTCTTGAGCCATCATGAATGAAACTGATCCTTGGAGGCGCCAATGAGAGCTAAGATCAGGAAGCATTATGTGCATGAAATTCTATGGAAATGCTAACAGGGATTTCACCTCCACTTACCAAACCTTGAGAAGCGCAGCGCCCACCAATTCAGTCATGAGGATAACACAGAACAATGAGGGCATTGACAAGGTGGTCAATCTAGAAGACTGAGAAAGAGCCTAATTATACAGGGCAATGGAGTTCACTTAGTCACCACATCTCCACAAATCCTATAAATTATGACTCTTTCTAACTCGATAAAGCAGTTTATTAATCCCTTCTTTTTTATTGACCTTTGTGATATTTTACACTCCTCCACACTTCATTTATATATTGACTTTTTCTAACTCAATAAAACAGTTTATTTATCCCGTCTTTTTTTATTGACTTCTCTAATAGTTTACAGCTTTGATCTAATTCTTAAACTTTGATTACAGTAAAGAAAAATGTTATGCCAAGATAAGTGGTGCTCACTACGGGGGGCTCCAAGCTGTCCATGTGAAATGTCTATCACAAAAATAAAGAATAATAGCAATCAAGAAAACCAACCTGCTAATTGGTCAAGAAGCATAACTTGATGGATTAACACCTTTAAGTACAAAAAAGATCCTATTCAGCCTGAAAGCCTAAAGTTTAGGCAATCTTCCAGTTTACCCTACCATCCGTTGAAAATGACAAGTATCAACTTCAATATGAGAACCTCAACAAGATTATTCAACAATTATTGAATGACATCTACTCCGTGGGAGGATGCTTCAGTCAATTTGAGCATCTATGCTGTCTTCCAAAAAGAAAAACTTATATACCTTGGACCTATTACCCTCAGAAAAATTAGCTTTTGGTACTGAACGCTATCTCTGAAGCTTCATCTATCTGGCCATACACCACCACCTACAAGTAGCCAGGTTGCTTCAACATGAAGTATCATGACAAATAGGGTTTACTCAAACCCCAAACTCAAATATTTTCACTTTTATAACGCGGCCTCCTTCTTTATTAATGACAACTGGGAAGCCTTTATCAATAACCATTGAATAATAAATGAGCCTTGAAACCAACTAACCATGTTAAATAGCAGAATTTTATGTTATTTTGATGACCAGATTTTTCAAACATGCAGCTCCTTGAGGCCGCCTAGAACCAGCGCCTCAACCAAATTGAAGACCTTGTGCGGAACCTCCAGCAACACAACTAGGAGTTAGCCTACCACGATATTAGCTCAGTAAGTGAAGGGCCTGAAGGGCCCCAGGGACCAGAAGGCCCAGAAGGACTAGAAGTGCCCAAAGGTCCCCATGGGCCACAAGGACCTTTTGGTCCTGCAGTACCTACACCTGGTGTTTCCAACGACTCCTGGAAACAAGACGTGATTATGGCGCTTGCTGCCTTATGAGCTAAAGTATGCAATGTGTCCCAAGGTTGCAAGCTTTAAGTAGTCGGAGCGCCTCATGACCTCAGGGTTTTGATTGAGGACTTGTTGGATGAAGTAAATAATTATAGTGCCTTCACCAAGCTTATCGATGGTTGCATCACTCAACTTGGACAAACCTGTCACAGGTTTTAAACTCAAATTGACAACTTTGAGTGTCAGATTCTCCTCCAATGTGCCAAGTAAAAGTGCTAAAGGAGCAGGTTGTCCACAAAGCCTCCATTACCTCTCTAAGCCAAAATTGGGATGGCATTATGTAGGATTTGGAATAATATAGATGACTAATGGATTAACAAGTCTCTAGTGACTATGTGGAAACTGAGATCTCTGAGCCTGCACCAGTTCCTGGCATCAGTATTCTCTACACCCTCTTGTGACCAACTTTAAGCCTAGTTTCAAGGATAAGTTCGCTCCAAGGCAGGAAATTATTGCCTCCTTCCAGTGCTTATAAAATCCCAATATAGGAGGCCACATACTAGCAGAAGGTAAAGCAAATCCCTTTTTGCCTGAATAGTACCACCCAGGAGATTATGACTTCCCAGATAAAGGAAAGCCATACCTGGGAGAAGTTTTTACCGCTCTATCCAGGAATTAGAAGCAACAAAATTTTGCAAATCAGAAGTTGGCACTCATACGCATTCAGTTTAACAAAGGAGATAGTCCGGTGGAGTTTTTCAGCTGATTTTTAGGCCATGAGAAGCCTTTGGTAACCAGTAATCACATTAATTTAGTTGATGCCATAAATGCAGTCATCTCCACATTGATATCTTATCTTGAGCTCCAGATGGACATTTTTGGCCAGAAGAATAGCTTCACTTGCATTTTGGAAATTAAGGAAGCACATAATGAAAATCCTGCGTCTACCTTACATTTTAAGTCTACCACATCTACCTCCTCCAGGCGCCCTTGGGTGCATATTGTCAAAAACTGGAAGAAATCCTATTTTGATGCTCTTACTACAATGATCCCTTATAGCGCCAAGACTTTTTGGAAGAGACTTGACAAGGAGGTGGGAAAAGGACCATCATCATGAAGGACGAGGCACTTCATGCTAACATCCCTGTACCACTTAAATAATGTTTAGTGACCTCCATTGAGCCTATTAATGTTGTACCAGAAGAAAATGATTTTTACTTATTGATAATAAAAAACCTGATACTGCTTAACCTTCTTCGATGAATCTTCTATGTCCCTCACTCTGCCCCTACAATTTGTGAGCTTAGTTACACGCGTCACTGCTTAAGTCCAAAGAGTCCTATCCACGCCTTTGTCACAGTGGTTCCTCTGTGAATGTCTTTTAGTTTAAATTAATGCAGCATATCGAAAATTGCCTTTGACTTGCCAAATTTCATGGAATATGGCACTGCTGGGCCACAATGCATTCGATACAATGGGGCCTATCCCTCTCTACCAATTATTTTTAAAAAGTTTTCTGTGAATACCCCCGCCATTTTTCTAGACAACCAAGCTATGACCTTTTCCTAGGAACTCAGTTTCTCCTAGATTATTTGGCCATCGTTCAATATGATGGTAGATTCTTATCCCTTCTGGGACACTGGTTACCCTTAGTTTTCAAAACCTCCCATGATGCCAAGATAGAGGGCAAATCTTAGGCTTGCCTTTTGGAGAGTGAAGGCAGACTGACCAACTCAGATATCATGTATGAGGTTCTTGCGTATGGACGCCTCTACTGAGGTAAAAGGCCAAGAGGGCATGCCAATTTATTTTCCTAAAACTACCATTATACCTTTAAAGCCTAAGGTTATTATCAATAACTGGGTAATTATAAATATTACCTAAACAACTGCTTAAAATTTGGGGCCTGGATAACCCATCTGTTAAGGAGGTCCTGACCTGTCCCAGAATTTTAGATCCCACCTATGCTGGATCCATTACATTATTATTGGCCAACCTCAATGAAACTTTAAGATAGTGGGGCCTATTACTCCAGCCGCTTATGTTCATCTCATTACTGTAGAGGTCATTGATGACATCCATAGCTTTGGAAGTTTACAGAATTTTGGGTTATAACCACCCCAATAAGCAGTTCTAGTTGATACCTCTATTGAGCAGGAGCTCACTAGTGAGCAGCAGAGCCACGTTAAGAAATTATTAAAGGAATACTTGAACCTCTTCTACACCTCTAGCTACAATTCAGGAAAAATGAATGACGTTTTGCATCACGTGGAACTGGGGACGCTCCCCCATATGTCTCATCTCTACCAAAAATGTAAAATTAAAGAGGTCTATGTGGCTGTTGAGCTCAAGCAACTACTTGAAGTTTGACTAATGGTGCCTTTGCGTAAACCTTGAGCCTTTCCCTTCTGTTAGTTTTGAAGAAGGATGGTAGTCATTGTGTGGTGATAGACTATTGGTGTCTTACGTCCATTACCAAAAAGGACAGTTACCTAGTGTCCTGAAATAACAGCTTTATCCACTTGCTTGCCAGTTTAAATACTTTTTCAATATGAATCTCTATAGCAGATATTGGCAATTAGCGCTTGCCCCCAAAGATTGACCCAAATGTGTGCTCATAGCCAATGAGGATCTATTTGAGCCAACGAGGATGCACCAGGGTGTTTGCAATGCTATTGCCACTTTTCAACATGCCACGGATGGGATATTAGGGTATTTAGAAATTAATTCTATGTACTTGCATACTTTAATGATATTACTGTCTCCTAATAAACCTTCAACGTTCATATATAACATCTTTGGGAGGTCTTTACACTTCTTATAAAAGCCTTGATAAAGCTTAAACCTTCAAAGTGCTTTCCAATCCAAAGTGGAGTTTTCAAACATAAAGTCTCAAAAGATGGTATCCAGCCCATCCTGGATAAAGTTGATGCCATTAAGATGTTGCGCCCTCAGAGCCTCAGGGATAGTCAAGTATTCCCGGGCATGGTGGGCCATTACCATCAGTTCATTCCTCATTTTGTAAACTTTGTAAGCTCATGGCCTACCTCCTACAAAAGAATTGCCTTTTGAATGGTGGCATTAGCAAGAGCAGGATTATAATGCGTTGAGCACAGCTCTTTGTACTAGACCTATTTTAGTTTATTAGATTTTTGATTCACCGTTTTAGGTATTCGCTGACGCTAGTGACGTTGCCATTGGAGCAATTTTAGCTTATCATGATGAAATCAGGTCTTTTACCCTGTTGCTTACTTCAGCAAGGCCCTGAGCAGGGCCAAATGAGTTTTGAATTACCAAATGTGATTGGCTAGATGTTTTATTGGCAATCAAGCATTTTCAGCACTACAATATGGAACCCATTTCACTATTATTACTGACATTCCTAGCTCCACTGGCTGCAGAAGATTTAGGAACTGGATGGCCGATTAGTAAGATGGGCCCTAAGGCTATAGAATTAAGATTTCACTATTGTAAATCCCACAGGAGCGATTCATCAGAACGCCAATGATCTTTTGAGGATGCCAGTATTAGCTTCCTGACCCCCAAAGAGGACCAACTTTATTATCTAATCAGCCAGCCCAAGCGATAGGATTTGGAGCCTCCTAAAATCCAAGATAAGCTCCTAAAAAGTAACCCAAGACTTTAACATTAAGGAGGGAATGCTGTATAAGAAAATCAACAAGAAATGGCTACTTATGCCCTTCGTTCTTCCCAAACCATTATTAATCTAGAAGAACACATGGCCATGGGACATGTGGCAGTGTAAAAAGACCCACAAATGGCTAAAGAAACGATGCTACCTGGAATGAATGGTTGAAATCATCCAGGAATTTCTAGAGGCTTGTATAGCTTTTCAATACCAGGATTGGTCCAGTACCTGATATTAGCCTTCAGTTGTGGCTCCATAGGCTCCTTCAATGTCATAAGCATTAATGTGGTAGGCCTCCTGCCCACCAGGTCAAACGACCATAAATATATCCTACTAACTGTGAACGAACTAACTAAATAGGTCAAATCAATTCTGTGCCCGCTTCCACTATAAATACATAACCCTATTTATTATTTGATCCATTTTCACCCAGCATGGATATCCAAAAATTTTACTTTAAGACAATGGGCTAAATTTTACTTCGCAGGTATTCCAAAAACTAACTTTGTTTTTGGAACTAACAAGAGTTTCATCACCACTTATGTCCTTCAACTAATGGAGCGGTGGAACATGCTAATGGAACTCTTATCTCTATCTCGCAGAAGATGGCCGCCCTGACCCTACCTGCTGGAACCATTTTTTACCCAGTTCCTTGCGTGCATACCATGTAAGCTACCATAAAATCATCAATATGTCCCCCTTTGAAGATCTATATGGGTGTGCTCCCCAATTACTAATTAGCGATCAGCCCTGCTTAATACTCCATGCCTAAGAACTCTGATTTAGCCATGAGGGCCTTAGCTGATGAAATCATTTGGATAAAAGCACTAGTCACTCAAGGCATTGTCAAAACCACAGAAAGGGAGACATCCCAATTAAATTTCAGCTGGCCCTCCTGACCCATTCTTTAATTAGGTTGCCTCATATTCTTTTATCACCATTTACCAGGAGGTCAACAGAACAAGCTTAACGTTCTTTGGTCTAGACCCTACAAGGTCATTCAGTGAACTCTGAGTACTCCATTTCTAAAGTC
>JAKSZP010013229.1:0-207864 GCA_022478985.1 Massospora cicadina
ACTCCATCAAATCATTAGCCACAAGAGTTACCATAACCTGGGTACATGGCCATTTCCTACGCTCCTACACTCCTCCCAACATTCTTGAGGGGGGCAATGTCAGACATTCTCCTTCTCAATTTTTAAAATAATGTTAGAGTCTGATCTTCTAATAATATTGTGGTTATCAATAATATGAATACCAATGGTGAAAAGACCTTGGTGGATTCTCAGTGGAACCCTATCTATTGGGAAAATATGATTTATACCCATAATTGGTGTAATAAGGTAAGAACTGATAATAGGATTGCTCTGACTTCTCAGCTGAATTTGAGGTGTTCATTATTGCATGGGTCTGTTCTTCACTGAGGTGAGAAGATTTTACCCATCAATGATTGGGTGTGAATTAATAAATCATTACTATTCAGATCTGAACAACCTCGAGGTGAGAAGATTCTACCCACTGGTGATTGGATACAATTTATCAAATCATTACCACATGGGTCAGTTTTGCCACAAAATATTTATCCTCGATCTGATAGGCCAAAAGCCTATATTTCCTAATTTGGATGAATCAGCTTTATAATACTTTAGCCCCAAATTCCCATGGGCCTAAGGATTGGAACTAGTTTAAATATGATATACTAGTATCAAGAAAAAGGCTTTACTCTAGTTTGCCTCACACAAATATAAACTAAAAAGTAAAAACTTAGTTTCTTAAGTATTTATTTACTAATTTAAATAGTCCATTGTGGGATCCAGTGGCACATAGCACCAGCAAGCATAACCCTTGCCGGATTCTGACAGTGTTATTAGACCTACTAACCGCCAATAGCTTCCTTTGGCTGGCACCCCAATTGATGTGTGAAGGGCGGGAATTGAACCTGCAACCTTCAGGTTGGTAGCCGTACACCCTACTGACCCGCCTTCCACCCCCTCTAATAAAAGTAATTATTATATCATAAACATAAAATTAAGGCTTCACTTAGAAAAAGAAATTTAAAAATACACAAGGTCTGATTGTCATAAAATAAATTGATATTTTAAAAATTAAAATAAAAGTGTTTTTGCAAGATTTGATAAAACTTAGGTGGTAGAACATAATTGGATAAAGTTTTCAATTATAACCAAATTTGAGGAATTTGTTTGTCCATACGCTTGAACCATTGGATCAGAAATAATTGAATCAACTAAAGGAGAATCTGAAGTTCCAAGTGTCTCTGTTCAATGACTCATTGATTAAGTCTTTGAGTTAGAACTTTGATCTAATCCATTTTGGTGAATTATTTACAATATGGTCAATCCACTAATCCAAGTTTAAGGTCAGATTACTAAATTCGATATTTACATTACCTCATGACAGTGAAAAAAATATTGCAAAAAGTTTCAAATAATGTTCATCTATAAAAGCTTATATATATACACTTAAGTTTTATTTATAAGTTAAAGTTTATAACTATTTCAAACCTATAAATTACCACATAAGTTGAAAACCTTCCTTTGGATATATGCTGTATTTGAAAATATATGTTCACTGAACTATATGGAAACCATTTGCCATTTATTAATAATTTAGTAACTGTAGCTATCAAATATCTTTAATTATAGTGCCATGTTAAATTGAGGGTTATTTATAATGAATATCTAAGTTTGTGTAAAAACTGTTAAGTGGCATGAGACTTGGTCTTATTTTTCCTATGATGTCATATCTAGGTAAAAAATTTGGTGGATAATGTTTCGTTATCACTATATTATGAGAACACAAACTAAAATCAAATTGGTTCAGAAGACTCAAAAGTTTACCATGGACAATGTAGTTTCAAATAATGTTATCATAGAAAAATAAACTATAGTTTATGGAAAGATATATAATTAGTAGATGATTATTGGTATATAAATTAAATATATTAATTGAAATCTTAATTCTAATTTAGAGAAGGTGTGATGAAACAGCTTGTCATCAAGTGTTTCTTATAAAAATATATGAAATAACTTAAGGCAATATAAAGTTCATAATATGATCAATCTCTATAGTCTGTCAATACAGAAATTTTCTTGTTTGGTTTACTAAGTAAATTTAAATTTGGTAAACGTGATATAGAATTTTACAGGCCTTAGTCATTCTAACTTCATTTTCATAAAAATAATAATTTAAGCTCCTCTCATTTTGTTTCCCCTATTTTAAAATGAAATCGATGAGATAATCCTCATCTTGAAATTCTTACCCTATTGATACTGAAGTAATAAGTGTGTTTGAATAAATTTGCTTTAAGTTTATATATACTAAATTTTGTATTAGTTTTTTTTCTCTCTCATTGCAATCACTTTTGCAACTCATTCAATTCAAGTCTAAATCTAGTTTGATAATCTCACAGAGGAGATTAGTCTGCGCCCATGTCAGGGAGCAGTTGGGCAAGTAAGGTAAGAGGGGCAGGTGGGAGGCCTGTGGCCTCAAACGTTCAAAACGCCCCGGAGAAACTGGCGATCACTATTTACCTGGAAATCCTTACTTGGCAAGCACGATGCAACCAGTACATCAATATGCCGCACTCCCAGCCACTTTTGCCGGTGGAATATGGAGTCCTCATGTTTCTGGACATCCAACAAATGGCTTTATAATGAATTTTGTGGGGGTGTGCACACTTTTTTCCTGACCATGGTGCACGTTGCACCTCACTCAATGTCATGTGGTTGGCTGGACCTAGGTTTTGAAAACAAGGAGGCAGCAGATGAGGCTGCTGCAGTGTGCATAGTGATCGACCTCCCTGAAGGGCAATGGGTCATTAAAACAAAATGCACTAGATGGGCAAAATCCAACCAAATTTTCCTCACGTTTGACTTTTTGCCTACTACAGTAAAACGTGACATTTTGGAGCAACACCTGAAATATGATCTTGCCATCTACGGTGAGATACAATTTTTCAAAATGCAACATTTTATGCTGATGCCACACCTGTGCACCAGCAAAGCCATCGCAGTTCTGACCCTAACTGAGAAAATTGTGTAGGACCTGGCCAAGATCCCGCACTCCACTTTTATTGATATTGAAGGGCATACCACCCACCCTTTCCAGGTAATCGTGGACAGCGTGCCCCCCATCTGCAACCACTGTGAAGCATTCAGCCATAAGGCACACAAATGCCCCACTAAGGAGGGTGTCACATTCCAAGAGCACCCCTCGCGGCCATGGCCAGTGGAGAGGCGCACTACAAACCAACTGTAAGCACCAAAGAGGCTTTCCTGTGGGGAGCACAAGGTTGCTACCTACTGGTAAAGCCTATTTCCCCGCAAGAGCGGAAGAAGGCCAAGCAGGCCTGCAGGGCTGCGGCCAAGGAAGTGGCCAAAGTCACCACTGCTATCCCACACTCCCAACGCTAGGAGGACATTGAAACCTTCGCGACGGAAGCAAATCAGGAATCCATCAACCAATCTGATTGGGAAGCCCATGAAAATTGGGCCACCCAATCTGAGGATCCAATGGGTGACTCAATCTCACCCAATCGTTGCAACCAAGCTCCAGTTGAAACCAACTTGAGCCCATCCTACCTGAAAAAAAATTTTGACCTGCTCAACGGTGCACCAAACTCATCTGCACCATAAAAAATTTGTCCAACGTCAAGAAATAAAAAGCAAAGGCAAAAGCCAACGCGACCCTTTCTGCTTAAATCAACAAAACTACTGATAGCGTTGCTGCAAACACCTGCACTGCCATGAAGGCCCATAGGGATCTTGAGGAGGCTAGTGGGCCCAGGTGCCCACCCCCTTGCACCTAAGGTGCAATGGGGGAAACCTTCACTTTAGGGACGTTGAATATTGCCGGACTCAAGGCCTCGCCGTCCTGGGCTAGGAAACTGAGTTTTTTACAACAAAAATTACCCATGGATATCCTGGCCATCCAGGAGTCCCACTGTCCATGAGGTTCCAAGGAGGCTTGGAAAACCATGCTCCTCTCATCCCTATCCTTTTAGTCAGAGCACTGTGGGGTGCTAATTTGGAAAATTATTTCTTCAATTTTAATTGTTGGAAACCTTCCTCAATGGCTGAGTCCTTGTTGTCACTTTCTTGTGGGCTGACGTGGCGCATGCTATCATCAACATATATGCCCCAAACGGTGCATGAGAGCGTCAGGAATTTTTCTTGTTGGTCAAATCCCTCCCATTACCCCCAGACCCTTTTGTAGTCAGTGACATGAACTGTTGGCTAAACACCCACGGACCATTGGCCTTCCTCCTCCCACGCCCCCAGGGTCACGTGGAACTTTGCAATCTAAAGACCACCCTTGGGTTAATGGATGTGCTGCCACAGCTTGCCCCGCTGCTCAAGAACATGACATGCCCCCACGTCCACAACAGCCAATTAAGGTTTATGTCCCGCATCAACCTTATCCTTAGCTGGAAAAATTCCAACCCCACATATCCCACTTTAAAACAACAAAAATGGAATTCTCTGACCACTGACTGGTCTCGATAACCTACCACCTACCTGTCACAGCGGCTAAGGCCCCACATTGGTGCAAAATCTGCCCCCCCGAGCTCGCATCACCAGGATTTTCTACTTGGGTGGAATCAGCAACTCTGGCAAAAGAGTTTGTTATACCATTTTGCGCGGACCCCATTTCCACATGGGCAGCCTTCAAAGAGGATACCATCCACCGCTCTCGCCACCTCTCCTCCAGATGCTCACGATCCACATCAGCTGTCATTTTGTGCGCTCTGGCAGAGTTGGCACACCTGGAGTCCAACATACCAGCTACAGGATACAGCTCTGCATGGGGCTGGAAGTGAGCGGAGGCAGCCGCCCACCTCAACGCGTTTGAAAGGCAACACAAACATTGGGTTTGTGTTCAGTACAGGGACAAACGCATCACAAAAATCAACAAGTGCACCGCATATTTTTTTAAAAAAAATTGCACCATGCCAGAGCGTGGCCTGCACATAGGTGTGAAGATAAGATGATTCCATCATGGATATGCCAGCTGAAGTGGCAATTGAAACACAAAAGTATTACTACAAGTTGAACTGATCCAATCCAATTCAGCTGGCTGAAGTGGCATAATTTCTCAACTGAGCCCACATCTGCACCATTACCAATACCCATAAATAATGAATTTGATTACTCTGAACGAATTATGGACAGCCATCCGTGGTGCACCAAACTGAAAATGCCCAGGCCCAGATGGCATTCCATATGAAATCTACAAAAAGTACTTCAAATATATCTCCCCACTACTGTTGGCCTCACTTAACCAGAGCCTTTTGGAAACGCGCCTCCTGCCAGGAGGACAAGAGGCCTTTACCGTCACACTCTTCAAGAAAGGGGACAAGCTAGACTATGCCAACTGGCACCCCAATTCTTTAACTAACACGGAGCAAAATTTTAACTAAAATCATGGCTAACCGTTTAGGGATTGTAGCATCTGCCACCGTCTCCCCAGAACAATTCAGTTTCATATCCAGAAGATTAATTTGGGACAACGTGCACTCTGTGGCTAATGTGTGTCAGTCCACAGCCTCTGGGGCACTTGTATTCTTGGACCAACAAAAGGCCTATGATAGAGTAAACTGAGAATACTTCAGGGCCTGCCTCCATCAATTCATCCTAACTCCTCGCTTCATCAACTAGTAATGCTGCTCACAGAACCTGCAACAATGGCAGTGCATGGCCCTGGCTTCCTAACAGAAGTAGTCCGCCCTCAAAGGGGCTTGCGACAAGTAGACCCCCTTAGCCCACTCTTATAAACTTCAGCCTTGACCCACTACTTCGAAACGTGAATGCCCAACTCACTGGGGTCCATGTGCCAGGCCAAACCCCAGTCAAGATGATGGCGTTTGCAGATGACTGTGTGGTTGGGGTGTCTAATAATAAACATGCACGCGCGCTTGAAGCTCTCATCCAGGAGTATTCCCGGGTAAGTAATGCTGCACTGAACGCCTCCAAAACCGAAATCATCCTCCTTGGTCAGTCTCAAAACTGCTGGCCCCTGAAACCAGTGCCCAGCCCAGCCCATCTGCTCACACACGCGCTCGCCATCCCAGCTCACCCCACACCGCCCCACTGGTGCTCCCCTTCGTGCCACGCCCTACCATAGGGCTGGTCTGCCATCTGGGCGTGTGGGTGTAGGCAGGCGGATACGCATCAGCAGTAATGGAGAGTCATATTCTAGATAACGTGACGAAGCGCATCGCCTCCCTCAGAGCCCACCCTACTTCCCTTACTGGCAGGGTCGTTTTGGCCAACTCTATACTCCTCTTCAAAGTCTGGTTTGGAGCCCACGCCATCCCCTTCTCCCCAAGCTTCCCCAAATTTTTGTATGCCCTGCTGCAAGGTTGGCTTTATTCAGGCCGCCCTCCACCAGTACGGTTAAAAGTCATTTTTTACCCTTATCATCATGGTGGCATGGGCCTTCTTGACTTCAGAGCCCATGAGGCCAAGATCTTGAGTACCTGGATTGCAGCCGTCACTGCCCCTACGCTCCCCTCCCCACACTGGTCCCGTGCACCCCTCCAACTTCTCCCGCGCCTTTGGCCTCAACAATCCATCGAGCCCTCACTCCCTGATGAATTACTTGGCTTCACACCCATCGGCCACAGGTCCTCACGGTACTAAAACCAACTACAAACGAATCCTCCTCTCCATGCGGAGCACTGAGTGGAGAATTCATATTAGCTGACATACAGCCCAGAGAGGCCGCCCCTCTCCTCAGTTCACACAAGAGGTACAGGGGCTACTTATCCATGATGGAGTAATCCCCACACAGCCCCATTTCCTATCCAGGGTGGACTACCTGGACATGATGGACATCCCATACTCTATTGAGACCCAAAAAACCATCTGGAAATACGCTCACCATCCTCTGTTGCAGCCTCAAATCTGCTCCCATGTGTGGCACTTCCTGAGTCAGGTGTACCGTAAGCTGAGCGCTCTAACTCTTTACACTCATCCTGTGTCATGTGTGGCCATTATGGAACGCTGTTCCACCGCCTAGAGAAGTGTCCTACCTCTAAAGTGATATGGCGCGAAGTTCAACGAGCTGCGGGGCCAGGATCAAACACATCCCTTCAGTCTGTCAAGAGATATGTTTGCTTTATCAATGTTCTCCCCCCTTCCACCCTCCCTCCGTGCTCTGGTGGTTTCAATCGCCATGTGGACTATCCACACGATTGTCTTGGATGCCATCGCAGGCTCCACCCCACCCTTTCAGAAGCTGTCCACAGATTCTGGTCTCATTTGGTGGACCACTTTCAAGTGTGGATATTTGGATACCTCCCACCGCATCGCCAACAGCTGGTCTCCTCCTGATTCCCAGTTTGGTTCATCAAATCAGACCCCTTCCTCCACACGTGCTCAATTGTGGCTACGGCCCCTTCACATTTTTACTCCCCCTCCCCATAAGTGGCGTTCCCGCTGGCAACAAGAGTAAGCATCGCTTCTCTGGGGTGCCTTCCATGTTACTAAGTGTTGTCTCGTTTGGGTCAAATATAGGAAGTGTCTATACCATGGTCGGCCTTCACCGCAATAAATTAAATTTTGTGTTAGTCCTTGAGTGTTGTTCACAAGGTACCACCCAAATTTCTGAAGTTTTGCTCCTATTCCAACCATCTATCCAATGTTCCCTGGCATTACTGAGTGTCTAAAGGGCAGGACTGAATTCATACCTCAGCCTGTAGCATGAACTAGGTGCCAGAGCCCTGAGAATACAGAGTAATCCAGTAGATCAAGCCATGATGTATTCTAGGTAGCAGAGGTCATAATGGCTCTGGGTTTTGATCTATAGGCTCAGTGGTGAGGATTAGACATGGCGTTAAGTGGATTCCATCAATGGTAAATGGTGATTAAACAGGTTGACCAAATTACTTATCTCCTTGGACTGAAATAATAAGTATAACCAATTTCAGATTAAGGTCATATGCATCTTTTTTATTTTCTGGATGGGGCTATAGGAAGCCAGCTGTTTGGTGCTTGCTGGTGCTAATGCTTCTGGATCCCACAAAATAAACAACTAATTTGTTAGATATAAATTAATAAAAAACTCTAAAAGCCCTAGTTTTTTATTAGTAGAAACGAGAAAAGAAAGAAAAAAGTGATCCCCCTGATACTCAACAGTTCAGTATTTAGAGTATTTTGAGGGTTGAGGGGAATTTGAGTACATGTTTGGAAAAGTATGCATAGTTCCAAATTAGGTAATATTGGAGAATAGCATATGAGAACTCGAGATATTCACTTTACATTAATGGAATGAAAGAAGGGGAATTATAATAGTTTAGAACAATCCCATGAGGTAACAATTGTATGTAATTCAGCCAATCCCAATTATAGAAATTTTCTTCACCTTGGGGAACCCCTGCTACCCCTATAAAAAGGGGCTTCTGCACAGGTGGGTGAGGGACTTGGACTTGAGTGGGGGAGTGCCTACTGATAGTTGCCCAAACGTTTGTTGGTTGTTCAGAGTAATTCAATCAACTGAATTTCTGGTTATTACCCGTAAAGAATGTGAAATAGTGCTTCCAATTAATGTTGCTTCACCATGAATTGAGCAGGGTCTTTTGACAGATTCCATTGACATTATTAGCAACATTATATCTAAATTCATTCTCAACAACCTCAGAATATTGCAAAGGGCCGACATTTACCCTTTTCAGCTTAACTTGACCTAAAACATTCTTCTTTTTCAGCTAGAGGGCAAATGTCTGACATCACCCCCCTCAAGGATGTTGGTGTTAGAATATAATCGCGGGGAAATGGTCATGTACAAAATTGATAGTAATACCTGTAGCTAATACTTTAATAGAGTACTCATATCCCCTTATGTAATTAATGTGAAGGGGCTCTCCCATACTGATCAAGATTACCACTTCTAGGGTGATGCAGTTATGATAGTACAAGACCATGTCAAAAACTTGGAATTTAGGCATAGGGTTTGAAGCTCATTTGCAGCCTGCCCTTCTTTAGTCACCGTCTTGGCTAAATTAGTCATATCCTCAGATTTAAACTGAATGATGCGCTAAGCTAATCTGAGCATGACTCTACAAGGCTCTTCATCTCTAGAGGAAAATACATCTTTAACTAACAGAGCAGTTATTCCCAGTTCCTGCCCATACAAGACACAGAAAGGGGACATTTTTAAGATCCAGTGATAACTGATCCTATAAGCTATAATAGCAATGAGTAAGAATTGGCCCCAGTGAAGTGGATCAGAAGAGGCCTTTTTGCTATAATGCATACCAAGATTCTATTGGCTCTCTCCACAATCCTGTTAGTCAATGGATTGTATGGATCGGAGATAAAGTTGTTGAGCCCCCATGGATGTGGCCAGGATTTTTACTACTCTGAAGGTTAATTTTTTCCATTATCACAGAGTAATACTTGATGGCAGCCATGTCATGAGTAAATATTCTGACGTAAGAAAGTGGCTGTAGCCTTAGCGGTTTGAGCAAGAAGAGCTACGACTTCCACCCACTTAGGTTAATGATCAATGGCTACCCTGATAAATCAGTTGCCAATAGTAGTCTGAGGGAAGGGACCTAAGACATCAAGAATAATGGTGTGAAAATGTTGTTGCGGGGTAGTTGGCCTATATTGATATCTAGTCTTGAAGTTAAATTTCTTTCTGCAAATAAGGCAGGCTTCCAGGACATCAACAATGCTTCCATCAAGAAATCCCAATAAAACCGATCCTTAATCCACTCATAAATCTTAATGGCCCCTCCATGACCTAGAGTGGATTGGGCTTCTAGGATAGCAGGTACATGTTCTGAGGGCTGAAGGTAAAACAACCAGTTTGTTCCCACCTGGCTATACAACTTCTCTTCTCCTTTTTGGTGTTATGGGAGTGTCAGGCTAACATTTTCTGTATAGACTCATCCTCATCTTCCCAGTCATTAGGGTCATCAAAAGATCATGTAGCCTCTCCGCTTCATTATTAAACAAGTGAAGGACTAGTAGACGGGTCAACTCATCAACGTTCATGTGACAGGTTCCAGTATGCCTTCCAATCTTCATGTCATAAAGATGAAGCTTAAGAGCCCAGCGAGCTAACCGGCCTGTAGGGTCTTTTATATTCTGTAACCATTTTAGCTATGCGTGGTCAGTAACCACAGTGAAGGTAGTTCCATATAAGAAAAGGCGGTAGTTCTTTATAGCAAACAAAACAGCGAGGCACTCTTTCTCCATTACACTGTAGTTACGTTCAGCCTTAGACAGCATCTTAAAAAAGGTGATTAGAGGATGATCTATACCATTTTCATCCAATTGGGCTAAGATGGCCCCAATGACATAGTTCAATGCATAATTGAATAGAATGAAGGGTTTATTATAATCTGGATGGCATAGGATATGGTGTTGTTTCAGCAGTTGCTTCATCGTCTCAAAAGCAGCCTTCTGTTCCTCACCTCACTCAAAAGGTTAGTTCTTTGTCAATAGGCAAATTAGAGGATCGCTGAGTTGAGCAAACTGAGGGATGAACAGATGGTAATATCCTATCGTCCCTAGAAATAATTGAATATCCCTCAAAATATAGGGTTTGGAATTTTGAAGATCGCTTCAACTTTATCTTTCATTGGTTGATTCCTTTTTGAGAAATGGAATGGCAAAGGAAATCCAGTTTCTTTTAAAAGAAAGTACACTTTGAAGGTTTTAATTCAATATTTGATGTGCGTAGCAATTTATGCACCTTCTTCAGGCGTTCAAGATGTTTATTAAAAATCTTTGAAAATACTATGATGTCATTGAGGTAGACGATGATGCAAATTAACTTCAAGCTCTGAATGATATGGTCCATCGCACGCTGGAAAGTTTTAGGTGCATTGCACAACCCTTGAGGTAATCGGGTTGTTTGGAAGAGACCCTCACTACAAATGAGAGAACATTTCTCCAGGTCCTCAGGAAAGAGATTCATTTGCCAATAGCCGCTAGTTAAATCCATGGCAACAAGAATTTAGAGCCTGAGTTTGGGCCAGGGCATCGTCAATATGGGGATAGGATAACTATCCTTTTTTGTGAGGTTATTCAGTTTTTGGTAGTCATAACTATCCGATGACCTCCGTTTTTCTTTTTAATAAGCAGTAGAGGAGAGGACCAATGGCTTTGTGAAGGAACTAACAACCACGCATATAGCAATTTCTGGAGCTCCACCATCATTTGCTCTTCTTCCACCTTTGACTTATGGTAAGGTTTGGATGAATAGGGCGTGCATTACCCACATCTATGGAGTGGCACCAGCCCAACATGTGACCATAATTACTATCTGATTTAAAGAATATATCGCTATAGTCATCAAGAAGAGTATAATCTTTTTTCATCTCATCTGGGGTCAATTCATCCGAGAAATTGACGTTAGGTAAGGTAAATACCAGTATATCCGTTTGCAGGCCACATTTATCAAGGAACCAATGTAGTGAATTTGTTCAAAGTCCTCCACATGTACCAAAAAACCTCTGCCAATCTCCTGTTGTTTTTTTTACAATTATATACTTGGAGGTGAGGTTCCCCACAAGCAATGTAATGGTCATCTAGTAGTCTGGGTCAAGAATGCCAGGATATACCTGAGGCTCCAAGTGACTAACGCCCTCAATACTAACGAGGTGCAACAAAAAGTGGCGTGGGATATGAAGTGTGACTTTTGTGTCAATCAATCTTTGTTCACCAGGCTTAATCATGACCTCATCTACATCATAGAACGGTTTTCTTCCTTTGCATCCACCGAGTCAGGCAATCTCTTTGTGTGGTGCCCTGAAGTGGTATAAGACAAAGGTATCGCTGAGAGGGGGTATTCAACCATGCAAGAGTATCCGTGCTTACTGGGCTCTTTGTTGGTTAAGAGTTACAAAACTTCATATTTGAGAAAGAGAGGTAACCTTGCTTCATGTTGATTATTCCATCATACTCAATCATAAATTGTGTACCAATGAGCATATCATACGCGTTATTATTTAAAACCACAGCAGTGGCAGATAAAATAAGCTTCCCAACTCTAATGGGAAGGGAAGAATAAGACCCAATAGCACAGGTATTTTTGGGACCAGCTGTTCCAAACTTTTGCATGGAATCCAAGTCTGGTGCTAGCTTTATTTTCTTTATAGTCTTATTGTAAATCACATTAACGGGGGAGCCAGTGTCAAGGATAGCCATTATATGGAATTTTGATTGATTATTTCTATCTTAGTAAGCGTTCCTCCAAAGTCAAGTGACATAGCTAAGACCTCCTTAAGCTAAAGGGTGGAAGTTGGATTTTAACAGTCTTAGGGTATTTGTCATGATAAACTTGAAGGGATTAGCCTGCTGGATAAGGCTTATCAAGACAGCTAAGAATTGGTCACCATCTCTGGCATTTTTAATAATTTTTGGGCACCCTAGAATTTGGCTGAGGTAAGTTTCCTCAGGTATGGTAGATTCATCTTCTCATCCAGCATTCAAGTGATTATAAGTTTCTACTTCCGTGGGGGCTCTCAATATATAGTAACCAACATCATCATAACCCCCCCTCAGATTCCTCCTCAAGGTAATTGCAATAACAGGCAAGGGCGCGATGGATGTAGGAGGAACGACTATTGAAGATCAGTTAGCCTTAGAGCGCGCATTTACCAGCTTACCTTGAGAGGTAGGCACAACAGTTTTAGTGAGCTGGGTCGGCAGTATGGTTATTACAACCTTACAGGACTTTATTTTGTTAGAAGGAGTGATAACCTTGTTAGGTTGCACTTGGAGAGCAGGTTTTTTAGGGAGGATAGGCACAGGTGAAAGCACTCCAAATTGCTCAACAGGCAGTAGCTCCTTAATGATAAGAGATGAAGACCTCATCTTAGTTTCTTCCAGAGTTACACATGAATAAAATTAAGAAACATCTTATAAAGCCTCTTTTAGATCACAATAGTTCTGAAATGTCATTTCACTGAAATGATATGCCTGGCTAAAGTGGGCTGGGAAGATAATACAGTTAACAATATGGCAATAACAACACCAAGGGTGAGCTTATTAGAGGTTGATAACTTTGAGCAGCAAGGTAAAATTGTTCAGCAAAGGCAATGAAAAATTTACCCTCATACACGCTGAGGCACATAAACGCCAGTTTATCCTATGTAAACTTTGCTTTGATCTGAATTCAGCCAATAAAGCGTCCTTCACCTCTGCCCAAGTGATTGAAGGGTTCAGGTAGGGAACTATCATCTCTTGCACATGGTGGCTTAAACAGGGCAGGATGAATTGTAATTTTTGTTTTCTAGTTGTACCTTTCATAGCAGCTTCATAAACATACAAAAACGTGACAATGCTTCCTTCACCAGGGATGTACATATCTTTAAAAAGTGGTGTTATAGAGCGCTGCTCAAGTTCTTTAAAGCTGGAAAAAGCGCTTTATAGTTGCGTTACAAGAGCAACTAAACGGGATTCCAAGTGAAGAGGAAAAGTATGAGTGTTACCGTTGGTTGTAGCCTCCATTTTTGACGTTTCTTTTAGTGTACAGGGGTCCCCTCTAATGAGCACCATTTTGCAGGAATCCAGCTGGTTGGTGCTCGCTGGTGCTAACGCTGTTGGATCCCACAAAAGAAATAATATATTTTAATTTATAAACTAATAAAAACTAGGGTTTTTAGATTTTTTTATTAGTAGAAACAATAAAAAAGAAAAAAATGATCCCCATGATACTCAACAGTTCAGTATTTAAAGTATTTTATATCTGAGGAAAATTTAAGGATATCTGGAATATTGTAGCCTAGTTCCAAATTAGGTAATAATGGAGAATAATGTATGGGAGCTCGAGATATTCACTTTTCATTAAAGGAATGAAAGAAGTGGAATTTTTAGCTAGAACATACCCAGTAGGTAACAATTGTATGTACTTCAGCCAATCCCCATTTGAGAAATTTTCTTTACCCTGGGGAACCCCTGCCAGCCCTATAAAAAGGGGCTTCCGCACAGGTGGGTGAAGGACTTAAACTTGAGTGGGGGAGTGCCTTCTGATAGTCACCTCAAGGTTTGTCAGTTGTTTGGAGTAATTTGATCAACTGATTTTTCATTTATTGCCTGTAAAGATTGCAAAATGGTGTTTCCCTTATTACTGGGGTTCCACCAATAATTGGGCAGGGTCTTTTGACCAATTCCATGGACATTATTAATAATATTATTACTAATTTCTTTTCTTAACAACCTCAGAATATTGCAAAGGGCCAACATTTCCCCTTTTCAGCTTAATTTGACCTAAAACATTCTTCTTTTTCAGATGAGAGGAAAAATGTCTGACAGGGGCAACTCTCCAATTTAGGGCTTTGTCATGGAAGATGAGACTTAGGATTCCCATTTGTTACATTTTTCCAAGGTCCATTTCTTAAGCAGACTGTTAGTGCTCAGCAACCAGTTATATGGATTTGTGTGCCATCTCAAGTGGTACCAAACATATCATCAACGGGTCTGGATTTGTGGCTTCCAATAACCTGGTGAAGGTGGATATATCATGAGGACTCAAGAGGTTGTGTCTACTCCTAATGGTGACGTTCAAGGGGATTGTTGATTTATATAAGAATTTTGGATCTCCTATGCTTTTTAAAGTACCTTTTAGAAACCAGTTCAATTCATATAATTCTTGTCTGGACATAGTTCTGTAGCCCAATTAGCATCCCCTGATTTTTTTTCTTAGTGGGGGATGATGTGACAAAATGGTTCATTACATAGTGGTTTTACTTTAAAACCATATATACTTCTCTTAATGCAATAAAAACTTTAATCTAGAGGATTTAAATTGTTCTGCTAACTAGATAATTTTTCACAATTGGGTTTCTATTTTAATGTACAAGATTGTCAAATGAGTTTGAGGAATTTTTAAATTGATAATTATTTAAACTTCATATAAAATATTAAACTAAGCTCCTCTCATTCTGTTTTCACTCTTAAGGTTGGATTGATGAACAATCTTTATTTGACAACTAACCTTGTCAACACCATAATTTAGAGTGAGTGTGAATTCACTTATCATTAAGTTTATATATTTAATATCACGTTGGTCCTTGAGTGTTGCTCTTAAGGTACCACCCAACTTTCATGTGCTTTTCTCCCATTTCAGCCTTGTATATAATATTCCCTTGTATAGATGAGTGTTAAAAGATATGGACTGAAGATGCACCTCATCCTGAAGCATGAACTAGTTACCAGAGCCCAGATAAATCCAGAGTGATTAGTGGACCAAGACAAGATGTATCTTAGGTAGCAGAGGCTGGGTCAGCTCCAGGTCTCGATCCTGAGGCCCAGTGGTGATGATGAGATGTTGTTTTAAGTGAATTAAGACAGTGGTATAGGATGGTTAGATTGGTTCAATACCATACCTCAGCTGATTAGGCTGAACCTAATGCTATACCTAATTTCAGTTTAAAACCAAATACACGTTTTCCCTTTTTTGGATGGAGGAAGCTATCCAATTTTGGGTTGTGTCAGTGGCAGATGGGACTTGGGATTCCCATTCAATACAGAAGGTAGGATTAAGGTGCAATTTTAATTCTTCTTTGTCTAAACCCAAGTTTTAGTTAATACTACTTTCTTTCTTCTTGGCATTACTTTTCAAGCAAATGTCACAGAAATAAACTAAACTTTACCCTTCCAATGTAAGTCTCGAGGCACATCCACTTTTCTGGACTGGGATCAGTATCTCTTCAGGTGCAAGAGGGGTCCAAAGGCCCAAGTGAACCCTGTCACAGCTAAATGATATGGCTCATGTGGTGGATGAGCGCTGAGTCACTATCATGGCCCCAAGGATTCACCCCCCTCTTCCCCTCCATCCCTCCTCCCCTAGCTATAAGATAAAGGAGGTCTGCAGAGAGGTTGGCCAATCCAGGGGCCACTAGTAGGACTTTGGGACTCACTTTACCTTTAACTAAATTTCAAAAACCCCCAGTTAAAGAAAAAATGGTTTTGAGGCCCAATTAGCATAAAACTATATCAAGGAAGCAAGATTGGATTAACAATTAGAAATAAAGGATCAGGGCCAATACCTTTAGCTGGCAGATTGACTCGTGAGTTTAAATGATTGTCTTGATATGGCTGAATAGATTCCAGCAGAAAGGAGTGCAAGGTCAGCTTGTCCTAAACAAATGGGTTCTGGGTCAGAACTTTCAACAGATCTTGCTCAAAAGCTTTGTAAAAGTCCATCAAAGTATTTATGATTTTTTTTCAAAGCTTTAAAACCCCTAATCACTGCTCACATAGCCAATTGGAGCATGCTAATGAGACCCATGAAATCAATTCCATGAGCCCCTTGTTAAAATTTAGTCTGACCAAACATTCTATAGATTAATTTATCTAAATTTGTACAACAGATGAAGGTATTAATTACTTGTGACTTGGCTACAGAGTATCTGTTGAATTTACTATATATAGAATACTTTATTGAAGATGTCAAATCTTGAAGCAAGTCGCGGCATATTATCTTCTCATGCGCTATGTTCATATATATTGCTGACGAGCTACCAAGGGTCAAATCCTTATTAGCCCACCAGCAATATTCCATAATCACTTACTATCAATTTATGAGGCTTTATAGCAATTAACTTAAGTCACTCTTTATATATCACTTTTTCTTTCTTGCCCACCAGTGGAAAAACAATATAAATGACATGCCTAAAAGACATAATAGTAGGGATATGATCCAAGAAGAAGGCAGAGCGTTAAGAGGCTAAGAGAAACAAGATCTTTAACCTTCCTGACCTGTAGCAAACCCTGGACCAACATTGGGTAAGGGCAATATACTACTAAGTTAATTCTGGGGGTGCCCATGATGGACACATTGGCATATCAGCATTAGCCTTATGGTGCACCAAAGATGGTAAAGAAGATGGACATTATGAAAGATAGGAAGAGGGGACTTCAAATCTCATTCAGTTTACTATCTGCTAAAAATAACAAAACTCAAATGCAGCCAATCACCCAAATGTAAGAATTCTCAAGCTATGATATACAAATGATGGTGGTTTGTGCTTATTGGTTAGATTGGATGCGGTACATCACCCAAGGGGAAATGACTCCAAAATTCATTATAGTTATCATTTCACGATCAACCTACTTTCTTGATCATCTAGTCAATAATAAACCCGTTTTTATTTTAAAAGTGTGAATTATTTTTGAACCAGTTTGCCGATCTCCATGATGTCCTGTATAATAAGATTGTGCAAACCTTGACCTGGGCTTGTGAGCTGTTCTCACATGTGGTTCCCAGTTTCCCCTCTTGTTAGCGGGTTGTTTCTGGGTTGTAGTTTGGGGCTTTCCACTACCTCTATTAAATAGGTGCGTTATAGAAACGCTCCTGACATTAGACAAACTGCCATATATTTAGATCTATTGAAACCTATTGCATGTAGGACTTTCGCTTTTTTGTAAAGGGTTGCGTTGGCTGTACACTGTATTTTTAATGCTTTTGGCCATAGTTTTGTTGTTCACTTTAGCACTGTTCAAGATTGGCGATTCTTTTGTTATTGCTTACGGTGCTACTTCCACCCTTTTAGTGAGTACTTGGTGGGTTTGGACCATTAGCTCCCAGTTTCCTGGGCTTCCAATTTTACCATTGTTTCCTTTCATTATGATTAAGCTTGCCTTGTTGGTTTTAACCTGGATTTTAGTGGCTGAGTCAGCTAATATTGGGGGCTCAATTTGGTTTTTCAGGTCTGAGAAATTATGTTTTATGTTTTGAAAGCGATAGATGATTTGGAGCACCTCCTAGTAGTGGGACAAACTGAATTCACTGCTTTGAAACCTTCCATATGTCATTTGTGCACCGTGGAATTAGGTACCTTTAGTGCTCCTTCCGTTATGATTATACTTGTGTCCCAGGCTTATCTGTGCCTAAAATTATTAAAATGTCAGGTTTCCATTCTGCTTGGCCAATTCTATGAGGGACGGCTATTAGGGAAGGTTTCATTGCCAACTTTAATCAGATTAGAGCGAGATGGGGTAATTCCACACACCTACTGGAAAGGGGACAGGTAATTTCTGGACGTCATTCTTTTATCAATTGGTCTTTTGATATGAGCCTAAAACCTGCAAGTGCCTCTGAAACTGGAAAAGTCTTATCCTTCCATTCCTCCAGTTTTGTTAGATCTTAAGAGTGTGCAGGACTCTTACTGACTTTTTGTTTGATGTTTCAGTTTAATACAACGCGATGATGTCATCTGCAGTGGCCCCTATAGTTATGGCGCCCAAAGCTATGGTATTGGGAGTTAAGATGATAAGCGAGTTAAAATACCAGCTCCTAAATCTATCCCTGATAGATTGACTCTCAAACCATCTTTATTAGATCCTTACTATTAAGGCACTGAAAACTAAATTTAATAAGGAAGCAACATATATATGAGAATAAATGAAAAAAACTTTTGGAATCCTGTCCCTGCTTCCTGAATTGTGAGAGGCGGCCTCAACCACTGAAGTTATAAGGATGATGCAGCACAATGAAGGTGCCAATCAGGTGGTTGATTTAGAAGACATTAAAAATCCTGATCATATTGGACAATTAAGGTCCATGAGGCACCATGTCCCCATTTTGCCATATAAATATTAATGCTTTCACCATCAGTAAAGTGGTTTATATTCGCCCATCTTTTTTTTCAACCTCTCTGCTAATTGACTGCTTTGAGTCTATTTTTGAACTTTGGTGTCAGTTGAGATGACTGTTACACAAAGAAAAGTTGTGCGCACAACAGGTAGCTCTAAGATGTCAAGGTGAAAATACCTATCATAAATAATGGATAATAATAGCAGCTAAAAAAGCAACCGGCTTATTAGTCAAAAAGTGTCACTTAATGGATTAGTGTCTCGTAATTAAGACCACCCATGCAGTATGAAAGCTTATAATTTTGAACCACGTTCCATTTCATTCTTCTTTCATAGATGGTGCTCAGTAAAAATTCAGTACAAATAACTTAACAAAATTTCCAACAATTAAACGATGGCGTTTATTCTGTGGGAGGCCGCTTAAGTCACTCTTACGCTTCTTTGGTGCTTTCTACCATATGGTATCTATATACCTTGACCCAACTATCTGCAGGAATACTGACCTTGAATACAGAGCTCTATTGCAAAGCTTCAATCCACCCGTGATCCATCACCTCTTTAAATTGGGTCAGGTTGCACCATCATAAAGTCTCACAACAACTAGAGCTTACACAAACTTTAGAATTGCCATTTCATCAATTTTTATTATGCAACTTCCTCCATCATCCATGATAATTGGGAAGCCATTTTTATAAGTGAAAGCTAATCTGCAAAGCTAAAACCAGATCACAGTATCATATAGTGGTATTTTAAGGCTACATCAAAGGCCAGCTTTTCAGAATATCCAATTCCTTGAGGCCACTTTGAACCAACGCTTTACCAAGTCAAAGATACAGTATGTGTTAAACAGCTTTCTCCAGTTTTAAATAATTTAATTTGACAGAAGAAGCCAGGTTGCAGCCATATAGCATAAAATACACAAGAGAGAAATTTATTGTTCTGTGCATTAATACTTGATCAGTTATAAATAAACTTTAAGATTGTGGCCAGAAAGATTATTAATATAAGTGCAATTTGTCCCGTTGAGAAGAAAAGAGAGAGGCTAAAGCCTCTGCCAACTAAAAATCATTAAACATGTTAGATCAAGTCATGAAATAAGGTGAATAAATATAGTACTAAAAAAATAAGGTAAATAAATTAAGCTAGATTTAAACTTTTGGTTTATTTATCTGCCAGATTTAGAAAACAAAGTAAGATGTCTAACCTGATTTCCTGCATTATACGTGCTGGAGAATGCTAGGCAATACTCATGATTTAAAAAGCTTATAATTTAATTTAGTTTTGTTCAAAAACTGAGCTTTAATTAGTACTAATGGGTTTTTAAAATTAGAAGTATATGACCTTACTTGTTTATGATATCTAAATTACGGATTCTGGCTACTTTTTAAAAGATCCATACTTTATTTTAGAAAAAAGAAAAAGGAAAATAAGAGGGGAGGGCGGAACACAGTTGATTTGACCCAAAGATAAAGGGCTTAGATTTTGGCTGCTAGAGACCTAGCACATCCAACCATTGCTGATCAAGATTGCCATCATTAGCCTCAGTTTTACAACGTTGCCTTACAGGCCATTTGATCTTTAATTAATTTGTTACTTCATTGCGTACAATGAGCGATCCAGCAGGAAAAGCCAAATGTGCAGCTTTGTAACACCTGAGGATTTTGGTGCAAGAATTTTATGATCCATCAGAGCTGATTGGAGATAATATGAATGGTCTTTAACACCAAATATATGTGATGGTGGCGCTCATTGGCCAAACTCTTGGCAAAGAGCCAAGTGTATCACCCATAGACATTAAAGGTAGATTAAGGTTTGTAATTGGATTATGGATGTTTGCAGGGTCTTTGCAAAAAAGGTCTTGCAAACAATGCATTTCCATTGGCGATTGTTCGCCTGACAGGATGTAGCACATTGTAGACCAGTTTTTTTAACCACAGAGCATTTGCAATACTGGTGAGCGATATCTGCTTCCAGTTTGGCGCATACAGGCCACACCTTGTGCGGGTAATCTGGTCCACTGTGCTTATCTGATTTAAATGCGCGGTGAAGGATCTGCCAGGTTACTGACTGCTTCTTGGCCATTACCAGTCAGGATTTCAGGCCCGAGATCAACTCCTTTGTTTAAAAATTGGTGTTGTGGCTTTCCAATGACCATTCATTCAGAATTCATGTTTAGTAGGTGGGTTGCATCTGGGCTATGAAGTGGATCCCCATATTCAATCAGGGTAAATTTGTAGGTAATTTCGATCAACTTAGCAGCATATTTATGTATGATTTGATATAGTTCTTCCAAAATCATCGCAGAAACCATTGTTGAATTATGGGCCTCAACATCCCTGAGGATATGGTTAGCATACTGATCCACTAGTTTGAATGATTAGCCACCCAGGCACACTGCTCAATTGCATAGGCGCTAGTAATGTGGGGTGCCTTTTCAGGAGGGCATTCTCAGGAGGCTTACCATCCATTTATGTTGTGATCTGAGTGATACTGGCTCCTAAAGGCCCAGATCTCTATCCCGGTTCAGACTCCAAGCTAGGGTCAGGCAGAAAATCTGTGTTTGCATCATTTTTTGGATCAGCTTCGCCTAGATTTGTCAAACATGGGATTCAGAATCCAGAAGGCCCTTCCTCCTTCAGATTTCAGTTTGGTTAGAGTTCCTAGTGAAATAATTGCTGCTTTCAACTTGAACCATAGGAAGGTCCAGAGCATTATCCTGATTTTTTCTCTCTAGGTTTGGGCTCATGGCAGCACATGGGTGACATAACACAATTTTAAGAGAATAAATAATCTGATTGCCAGAACATTCTCCTCACGGCATAGTATGGCGCTCTTCTAGCATGCCATTCAGACCAATAGACTCAATAATACCACTTGCTCTTTTTCCAATATAACTGGCCTCTTATCATTGAAGATTATCCTGAGGTATTGGATCATCTTGGAGTTCAAAATCGGTTGCGTCAGTTGGTGGGCTAAAGCTTGGGATGGTGATACTGATTATAGGGGTTTTTGCCAAGCAGTTCTTCATGTTTGACGCTTTTTGGTTTAGGTCCTGTAGCTCCTAGGCAACTTGTAGTTCAGTTAGTGAGCTAATACCAACTACTATGTCATCAGTGAGAGCCAGACTTTTTAGTGGCATTTGGTTGGGGTGGATTAGGCCTTTGAGTCTCACATCCACCACCACCAATAAGATGTTAGCTTCAAAATTGAACAAAATTGGTGAAATAAGGTCGCCTTGTCATAGACCATGCTCGACCAGAATGTTGTTGGTTACACCATCTGCTACAATCACTTTTGATACTAAGCCTGAGTTCAGTGTTGTTATCCATGATTTAAAGGTTTCAGTGATACTGACTGGCTTTAACGCTTCATGCAGGAATGACCATGCTCCTATTGTAGGCCTTTTCCATGTCAAGTAAAATGATATATCCCTTTTTGGTTCCCCGCACATATTTGAGTACGTTTTGGACAGCAAGAACACTGTACTAAATACTTTGGCCCTTGATAATCCCATTTTGGGCCTTATAGAGCATGTGAGGTGCTGTTTCCATAAGAAAATTTAATAATATGAGCGTTAGCAGCATATAGTTAGCGTAAGATAGTACAATTGGGTGCCAGTTCTTAGTTGGCGTCAGAGTCCCTTTTTGTAATAAAGTACAATTCAGGTCTCCTGGCCTCCTGGGATTTACTGTCTGTTTCACAAACATTGATAGAAAAAGTTTAGTTCTAGCATGATGCGGTCATGGAATGCACTGCATATCTCCGCACACATGTTGTCTGGGCCCAGTGCCTTCATTCTCAGTAACTTTTTTAGTGCCTGCTTAACTTCATTGATTGAAATTTTGGTGGACAGGTTAGCAACATCTTCTAGTGTACAACCCCCTGAGTGCCAACTTGGCCAAGTCAATTATGGCATCTGTCACCAATTTGCTCATTACTCTTTGGCATAAAGTTTGCTGTAGAAGTGTTCAATATTACGCTTGATCATTTCTGGGTCTGATGATACTTCCCCTTCCACTTTTCTACTTCTCATATCTTACTAAGCCTTGGTTTAGATTTCCTTGAGGTGTGCCATGCCCTCTTAGGTCATTATCCCCACTAAGCTCTGATATCAGTAGGTAGTGTTGGTCCATCGCTCCTAATCCTGTTTAGCCATTTTGACCCAATACCTTTTGTGTGTTGTTCAATACTTGCTCCACCATTCTTTTCTGTCCCGCCAATTGAGCTTCGACCTCTTTAGTGCAGTTTTGAGCAGTTTGCGGTGGCAGTTTACTTGTAGATTTTCGCTTCTTGAACTTTATGCTATCATTATTTATCTTCTCGTTGATCTAGATTCATCATTCCTGAGGGGTTATCTCCAGGTGTCAATCCAGATATATGACCAGTTGATCTAGTCCAGCCTAATTAATCTGGCGCCAGCCCCATCCCTTATTGTGGTTGGTGTCAGTTGCCATGTGAAGTTCCTCAGGGGTTTGTCCAGATCAATATCCATGCAGAAGTCATGTGGTCGCTTTTGGCATTTATATTGAATTAAATTTTTGACATCCTTGGACTGAGCTTGGATGATACCAGTATATGATCCAGGCACAAACCAGCCTGTGAGGTTCCGATGGATTTGTATGTCCATCGCGTTAGGTTGGCTGGGTCATTGTAATCCTTGTCAATTGGGATGCACATCCTCAATTTAACTAGGTATTCTAGCATCTCATTGGCCTTTTGGTTGGGACTTACGTTTTTCAGGAACATATCATGACTTACATTTGTACGGCAATTTAGGTCTACTGCTATAACTGTCATTGCTCTGGCTGATACTTCTGATAAAAAATTCCAAAAAATTCAGTTTTTTGTAAGGCTTCAGTGGAGTACAGACTGCCACCACTCGAAAACTCTTGCCAGTTTCCCTGTGTAGTGGTTGCTATCAAGATTCTTTTTGGTGTGAGTTTCCTCCCCAAATTACAGGTCTATGGTCCTTTTCAATGTGATGATCCCCACATGATCCGTCCAGAGAGCTTAACAAGCTATTTGATGGGACCACGGGTGATTCTTGTTTCGCAGATTGAGCATGGCACCATTTCCTTTTAGCACCCTGCTTGCATTTCTAAAAAATTTTATGCTATATATATTTTCTGTTTTGACATGGTGTATCTTCCGCCTTCTCATTTGTATGATTGTATTCCCCCAAGCCTTTGTGGTTGCAATCCTCATCTCCAGTTACCCAACCAATGTGTATGAGGATCTAAATTTTCAGGGTTGTGAATTTTTTCACAGATGGAAGTTTTCTTGTTGGTGATTGGTGTCAAAGAGGGTGGGCAGAGACTATTGTTCGAGATTTTAGGGTTAATTAGATTAAACTATGATTTTATTACTGGGCATTCTGTGCAAAAGGATTTCATTGCCATCCCCATCTCCCTGTCGATGGACTAAGGGGATGTTTAATTACCAGCTCCAGGTGCTACATTGTTCTACTTGTGGTGCGGTGGATCCCCCTTATCCATTGATCGAATTCCCACACTTCATTCAATTTTTTAGTGGATCTGGCCAATTTACCGAGTTCCAGTTGGCAGACTTTGCAAATTGTGTTGAAGAAGTTGTTTGATTGCTAGTCTCCTCAGGTTTGTTTGCCAACGATTTCTAAGTTGACTTAGTATTTGCTTTTGAATTGTCAGGCTTAGATTTTGCTTTATTGGCACCTTGTGCTGCCTTCCCTTATTATGGGATTATTTAGGTTTGTCCTCTGCCATAGTTCTTCCTTACAAATCATCCATTATACTTGGGATGGGGGCGGTGTCGTCAGTTTGGGACTTGCTTCTTCATCCAATATATACAATTTGGGGTTTGGGTTGATGAAGGGCTCATCATCCACTTTAGGCTGTTTAACATCTCATTCAGATGCTTCCAATGGGTTGAGGTCCAACTCCCGCTGTAGGCATTTCATGTCCACAACCTCTGTTAGGTTCCGTGGGATCCATTATTTTGGCTTTTGGTTGCAGAAATGTTTTGGCTTCAACCTTCTTGACCTCTGATGGAGTCATATTTGTACTCTCGAGGGGTCTTTCCCTGGCAATGGTGGCATTGAGCCATTGTATGGCCGTTTTGGTAACAGAACTGGAATAATTGCATCACGTATTATAGCTTAACATACATGAATCTGATCAGGCTGGGAAGGCGGATGAATCAAAGTAAAGCGATTTTATTCGGCTTCATCTATGGTGATGGTTCATATAGCGCTTTAACTGTTTGGAGGCAAAGACATTTTACAATGTAATCACCGCCAGCGTGCAAAATTCATAATTCCTCATAGTACAATAGTACAGTCCAGATCACTTCATGCACCCATAACCTCTCCCTATTTTTCAGAAAGTTCTGGAATGTCACTTACCATGAGTTTTGATTTGTGTACCTATTTGGTTCCATTTGCAGATAGACTCCCTTATACTTGATTTTTATCTTGAGGAGTTTTTTACAGGCCAAATAGCCTGGGATCGCAGTATTGATATGCCCCATTTGGGTACACAGTGATGGTCAGAGTCCCTCCTGCTTATAACTCATTGAGATTCTGATAAATTGACATCATCAGGTCATACCACTCCTCCTCCTCCAGCTTCGGGTGGATTCAGATTGTATCTTTTAGATATGACTTAGACATTTGGCTGTCTGTGAAGCCTCCGCTGATTAGATGGCAGATGTACTTGATATGGCTTCTGGCCCTATTCTCTGTGTTATCGTCAATATGGGCTGCCACTGCACTGTGCGACTTGAATTTTGTGCTAGAATTAGATAATATAGTATTTGGATCTCACTACATTATCTAACTTATTACTTATTGAGGCTAAATTCCCAATTGAGGAACACTTTAATATGGTGTATGCTAATCCAGCAGCGATTAATGCTCCTATAATTTACGCTCTGATCCTAAGGTTTTTCTACTCAAAGGCATCATTCAGCAAAAATTACAGTTAATACCACATGAGGATAGATTCAGTGCCACACATTGGGTGCAGGCCTTTTTGGAGGGCCTCTAGCATAATCAAGCTATTCTGGCACCAGACCTGTACCATTATGATATTGCACCTGCATCTGTGAAAACTTTTTGCCATGGCAGGTGTAACTCCCACCTCACACTACTGGAAGGCTTCAGAAGGGCAAATCCTTTTACAGCATATAGGGCAGCTACTTTCAGTTCAAGAAAGGACTTCTTCCAATCTCAGATTTTTTTTTAATTGGATCTATGCTTTGAGAACTTCTTATCCCTGGTCTAGAGTCGTGACCCCTTTCATCGCTGATGCCGCCTGTAGTAAAATGTTGTGTTCCTTCCATGGTTGGGCCAACACTGGGTAAACCCCACTACATTCAGTATGCAGCTTTGGCAGTATGGTGAAGTCACACCAGAGCTTCCATTAATTGATGGGGAAAGGTTGGCCTCAGGGGGCTTCGTGGATGGGTTTTGTAACTCCCAGATCTGCCCATTTACAAACTTGGTCATTACTGGCTCCTATGCGGTACCAGTATTTTATTTCCAATGGGGTGAATCTTTAGGCAGACTAATTAAATGCCTCCTCCAGTGACCAATCCCGGAAGGGTTCCCACTCCTACGCATTCTCCTTTGTCTAGCACACATTCATTAGGTTGGATGTGGTGGTCAGTGATTGAGGTTTACGACCAGTGTAGGGCCTCAGTGGCCTTAAACCTGGCCGCATTCCATGGCAATGCCTCATCTGAGGAATGTGGTGTTATACCATTCTAGTGCAGTTTAAAATGGAATGATATGTTGGGCCCATTTGAGGGCAGTCAAAACATTCAGGAAAGGTTCTGCATAATCAAATAATTCTGTTGGAGTTAGTACAGAGCTTTTGATGGCTTAGGCGAATCTCGCTGATATTCTAGCCTTATTGTATTCCATTGCATTAAATAGTCAATGCTGGCTTCAATCTAAGACTTCATATCCACCAGCTTCAAATCTTCTCTAACTGCGTCTTTGATCACTTTATGCCCTAGGGGAGTTTCATCAATTTATGGGCGTCTTTGGTTCAGATCTGTGTTGCTTGAAGAGTATCACCATCTCAAGCAATATTTAGGTGTCAAGCCATCATTTGGCTGGCCCTGCAAAAAACTTATGAGCATGCCATAAAGCTTCAATTGCTGGCATAATGCTTTTGGAGATCCTTTGTGTCACCATTGATTACAGGACTTAGGGATCCTAATGCTTAATTTTTTATAAAGACACTAGGCGGTGGGATAACATGTCCTTCTGGACTGGGGCGTACTTTACCAGGGCGTACCTTACCAGGGCGTACTTTACCAGGGCCCTGGTCACCAACTTGACTGCTTTCAGGTTCTCATCACCTTCTAGAAAATTTTTACTTTATTGATGAACTTATACGGGTATCCAATCCTTCAGATTCAGTGCCCAATGCTCCTTCATCCATGACGGGGATAATCTTTAACAGATCACTCTATTTTAAGTGATTAATTTTGGGCTGATTTTGCCCCAGCTGTCAACTTGGATTTGTCATGGATTGCACCAGATGGTTCAATTGGATTATCCCTGAAAGTCTGCTCAGATTTGCTAACCAATTATGGGCTGATTTTGCACCAATTGTTGACTTAGATTTGTTGGGATTGCTCCCAATGGTTCTTTAGGGGATATGCCCAACAGTTTGCTTGGTTTTCTGTTCAATAAAGGTCAGGGAACTTACTCCCCCTGACTGGTCATTGTAGGGACTAGTCTCTGAAATTTTTTGGCTATTATTTTTGATCATCAGCAAATATTTTCACCCTCTCAGTTGTAAATATTTTTTGTTGTTTCCCAGATGGACTGGGCCCTTTCTTTTTCTGGTTGAAAAGATTCAGTATCAAATCAACCAAAATGCATTGAATTTTTTGTTCTTTAGTATAAAAAGTTCCCCTGAAAGGCACTTGTTCCTTCACCTAATTGAGTAATAATGGACAATAACCCCTTTTCCACTGTTCGCTCCATTATTTAGCACTCCCTGAGGGCAGCATTAATTGTCCTATTTTTTGGTAAAACTGATCTTGGGGAGTTTGTTGCATTTACAACGCTTGTTGCTGTATTTTCATGATCTATGGTCGATTTTGGTCATTTTTTGGTCATATGTGTAGCCGATTTATTATTTCTGCCTTTGTCAGCTGGAAATGGCTAGATGGTGCGTCCATCTTAGCATACTTTGTAAATAAATTCCTATTTGGTGAAAGCAATCCATCCGTTTCTTTGTGCTTTGTACAAATGTGCGGAAAGACCTATTTACGCTAAGTTTATGGCTGTGGTGTACTGCTCTACAGGTGCGTTACTTCACAGGCAGCCAGATGTTCTCTCTGTTCTTGTACTAATCTCTTTTAAATTTAAAAAGTGCGATATATGAGAGAAAAGACCCCATATTTATACTAATGGACTTAAATGTACTATCAAAATTATTGGTCATATTGTATTCCAAACTCAACCATCTAGAATTTGATCAAATCTCTTGGCTGAACACTGTAAATCCTTCTTTAAACTCTTGTTAGTAGCCCTAAAGGTATATCCATATGATGGTCAGGCAGGATCTTGACCATTACATCTCCCACCTGAGACGTGAGATTTGAGCGTGCAAAAATTCACTAATATTTTAAGGATAATGGGTACACTGTTAATTTGAATGCCAAGTAGATTTCTTGACAGGACAACCAGACAAGTCAACTAAGACATACCGCATCCCTTTCTTGATCTTTGATTCCAGTATCATTTTAACCTCAAAATTAACACCTTTTGAATCCTTTAAACTTACTGGACCTGATTTTCCTAATGATTAACCAACAAAGTTCCCCATTAGTAAAAATTGAAACACAGGATGAGCCTTTGATTCTGGGGGGAAAATATGAATTCAAATGCCACCGCTTTTATAGGAAAAATAATTCTGAATGTCCTTATCCTATAGGGGCCCAACTTCCGGCATCTAGATGGCAGTAAAAGTTCTTTGCATTTACTAAATCCAAATCATCTTTCTTAAACATTAGTCCTTTAGAGCGTCTCTTATCAACCATGAACTTTTGATAGACAATGGTTTTATGAAGTTGTTCTTCAAAGATTTCATGTTATCATGAGTGCCCTGGCCAGACATTCTGCAGCTGGATTGATTCATTCTACCTCACCTAGATATACCCTAGGGTGTTGGCCATGATTTGCAAAAAAATGGGTCACACCCAGAGATGAGTGGACATAGTTGTTATGGGAAAATTGTACAAAACGATCTAACTTACCAATCTACCTTGGCAAGCTGATTTTTAGCAATGAAGGTATTATACAAAATACGGTTGATCGTCTAATTTGCCCATCATATTGTGGTTGGTATGATGAGGTACAACAGGTTTTATTTTTCAAATTGCTTGATAAATGTTCCTAGAATTTAGATACAAACTGAGGTCCGTGATCTGTGACAATTTAATCTGGGATGCCATGTATGGAAAAAACTTCTTCCATAAAAAATATGATGAATCCTTACAGTAATATTCTCATTATATGAGAAAAACTCAACATCTTTGGTGAGCTGATCTACCACAACCATAAGTGAATTAAACCCTTTTGTTCTAGGTAATGCAACAATAAAATCTACATTAAGTGATGACCATGACCTTGAAGGGATCTGTAAAGGCTTCGGTTTTCCTTGGGGTTGTTGGTGTGAAACTTAGATATTACACAAGTTATACATGATGAAATATACTTCAGATTGAGTGTGGTTAAACCTGGCCAAGGATAGTGATAGGCTATAATTTCAAGCATCTTTTCAACCTAAGGACTGACATGATAAAGGATGGTCACTTTAAGACTTAACTACCTTAAGTTGCAAACTCTTAGAAGGGAAACATGGCTTAATCTTTGGAACATAACATTATATTGTAGAGAAAACTTACTGTAATCATCTTACTTTAAACCCTCCTTAGTTTCAAGAAAGTTTTCTTCCAAATTCTGATGTTTTCTTGGCTCTAAGTACCTTCCTCTTGAAGACATGAGAACCTTCATCAATTACGAAAATAGGGTTTGGAGTGAGCATAGCCGCTCTGTTGTAATGATCAAGTTCCTTTTTTGAAAAATTGATACAATGGGGTCCCTAATCATCATGTCTGGTAAATTGTTACCTTTCTCAGGCTTATACTAAATTTTGAACACATATTGTGAAACCCTTGATGTCATGATGCCTGGAGTTGATTCAGCTTACCTGGCTTCTTGTAGAATTACAAAGCTTTGTGACCAGTGTAATTGAAAAGGTTCAGCGTGAATAAAGTAGGTGATGCTGCCACTCCTTGAAGGCAATATTGCCAGCACTAACTTATTAAAGATAGTGTAATTTTTCTCCGCTTGGATCATCTTATGGCTGAAAAAAACGGATGGGATTTTCCAAGTCATCATCCCCTTGATAAAGGAGGTCTGCACCTATTGCAATGTTGGATGCATCTGTTTTAACAATAAAAGGACGACATTGGGTTGGAATGTGCTGCACTTGTGCTGACATAGGATAATCCTTGATTTATTAGAAGGCCATCTCTTCAGCCTCCCCTCAGGTAAAAGGAACATTACCTGTAAGCCGTGTTGGAGGTCCACTTTCTCTGACAAATTTTTAAAAAACTGATAAATAAAATTTTCACTTCAAGAAAACTGCGTACCCCTGTACAACCAACAGGAGCCTTCCACTGCTTAACTGCATCAAGCTTATCTGGACATATTGCTAGTCCATCCTTGAAGATCATATCACGCAGGAAGGTTACCGGCTGTTTTGGTTAAATTACACTTTTATGCTTTCTGTTTCATGTTAGCACTGAAATCGTTTTTAAAACTGAGAAGACATCCTTCTGATGTGATTCCGTTTCTTTTGAAGATATCAAGATAGCATCCATATAATCAACACAAAACCCTCAGACCAAATTTACAAAAGTTCCTGATCAATCATTTTCTGTTTACTGCATATGCATTCCACAAGCAAAAGGAATCACTTGATACTTATTTACTCTTGAATGACAAATAAAGGTAGTGTATCATTGAGGCTCAGGCTTCACTGGGATCTGCTTAAAAGCTTCCACCAGATCAAGCTTTATAGAAAACCTTACAATTTGCGTTCATAAGAATGTTTAAAATAAGTAAATTAGATATGGAAACGGTTCAGCTATCTAATTAAGTATTTTGTAATCAACGCTTGGACATAACTCTCTATTTTGACTTTAGAACCAATGAGACTGGAGAAACAACTGAAGACTTGGATGGGACAATCAACTTCTGGTGTGTCATTTCTTTAACATAAGTCTCCAAAGCCTCTTTGAATTTGGGGTTCAATGGGTATACTGTGCTACCTTGTGGTAACACAGCTCCTTCCTTAAAATTATATTTTAATTCTAGTAGCTTGTAGCTAGTAATGAAGCGGGCCCTTTTATCCCAAACATGTGTATATATTTCTATTATCATTCATAAAGTTGTTTAGGCGGGTTTTTCGCAAATTCCATTCCCATTCTTTTATGATTGACTTATCCAACTCAAAAATCTAAGAAAACTAGCTTATCATTTAATGGATTGAGATTTACTTTATGGGAGCTTAGGTCAAAAGATGAGGAAAAACGATTCCACCATCTTATACCAAAGATCATGCGTTAATCTAGGTTTCTTTAGAACACTAAATTCCTCTTCAACTGATTAGTCCTTTTGATATAGAGTTAGAGAGGAGTCTGCTTTCAAAACTTTTTAAATATTGGTGGCATCTGTTAATATTATATACCCTTTTGGTGGACTTTTAAACCTAAGAATTCTGTTAGCTCTATGTCAATATAATTTAACCCGCCCCTGTGGTATACAATGCTAACACATATTAATTGCGTAGAAAAACTATTGTTTAAGTGTAAAAGGAATTAAGATATAAGGTGTGTTATAAAAATTAGTGTATATGTTAAATGCTGACAGAATTTGCACAGGGTTAACCCACTGAGCAATTAGGACCAACAATATGATGATTGTTGTCTTTGACATGACAGAATAAACTTATAAATAAATGAATAAATATGGAGCAAACGCTCCCTCAACTCTCTTTTAATTTTATATATTAATACAGCGGATTCGCGCTGTTATCCTCACTCTAAAATAACAACCTAAATTTTTCAATCATCTCATCCCACTTGTATGATAACAACTTCCAATTGTACAGCTTTCATGGCTTTTTAATTCACTTTGCCATATCTCATTGGTTCCACCAATTTTTCATTCATCAATTCACAATAACCCAATTTGGTCAATAACCAACAATCCCAATATCACTTCATTTTGAGGCGCTCAATTAATTGTATTCATAACAACTTGGCGGATTCCATCCATTCCACCAATCAACTTAGTGCTTATCATCTAGTCATATTGGAATCACGACTATACCACCTCCTTGACTGGATGATAAGCCTCCTATTGCTTATATGCCTGGAGGAACTTTGCATGCACTCAGTTGATGATTTGACTGCTAACCAGGCCCTTGATAGAATATGCATTGACCCAGTTTTCTCATTGACTTCAAACGGACCAATCATATACAGGACAGCTTGTGTTTCCACCCAAACCCATGCTGATCATGGAAGAGAACCATATCGCCTTCCTTGAACTGTGCTAACCTGCTTCAACGTACCTGATCTGCGACCTGATTCCTGATCTTCTTGGGATAAGCTAAAGAAATAGGCTATAGTTTGCAATTTGATCAGAATGTTTGCAAGGTTAATCAAATAGCGTTGGGGTTCCACTTCGCCAGTGTCTTCCACACACAAATAAAGTAATGCCAGAAGAGCTGGGTGTCGACAGTATAATGGTTGGAAGGGACTTTTTCATGGCAAAATGTTAACTGATGTTGTAGAAAAACATGGCAGCGAAAAGAATGGAGGTCCAATCAGATGGTCAATCTGTTACTAATTTCCACAGAATTCTCACCAGAGTCTCATTTACTCGTTTGACCATTCCATTATATTCAAGAGTGGTATGGGGTCTTTAGAACCCCGCGGATAACCATAAGCTCATTCAAATTTGGGAGGATGTGTGAGGTGAAATTGGTTCCATTATCAGAGAGAAATAAACTGAGGGCATCCATGTCGCTGAAAAATGCACTCCATTACAAACTTGGCCACTGTAACTGCACCCAAATCTTCTATTGCCCTTGCTTTGACCCATCAGATCAGATGGTCAATAGCCACAGAATGTACTTACACTGGTTAGCTCCTGTTGGCAAGTGACCCACAACATCCAGTGAAACAGTATGCAAAGTAAAATGGGGTTTCACTACCTGATAAGAAGTCTTATGATGTAATGGCTTCTCCACCTGACACTGATGGCAACAAGAAATGGTTTCAAGCACATCAAAGTCCATACTTCCCCAAAAGTGCTGATAGTGTATAAATCCATCATCTTGCGCACTCCGCCATGTCTGTTCGCCTTATGGGCGCTCATAATAATTCCTAATTGGGATGAAGGTCGCGGAAATCTCAATGTAGATTCACCAATCCTCCTGTAAAGTTACCCATTCCGTTGGAGAGTATTCATTTGCATTTTGTTTAATTCTTTGATCACTTGGGGTGGTTCATCACCATACTTTCTGCTAAGCATCTTGTTGTACGTCACATTGCTGAGGTCCGCTGTCACAGCAACAGTTGGCAATTAAGGTAAACAATAAGCATTCTGATACTTTGCTCCTGGCCAATGAAAGATCTCAAAAAAATAAGCCTGCAGCTTAAGAGTCCATGAGCCAAACGGCCTTTCAGGTTCTTTGAGTTTTTGCAACCAGCGTAATGATTCGCGGTCTGTTACAATTTTGAACTTTAACCCATGAAGGTAGACTCTGAATTGCTTATAAGCGTAAATCAAAGCTAAACGCTCTTTCTAGGTCACAGTATATATACATTCATGGCTATTCAGACTTTGGCTGCAGTACGCCACTGGGTGCTCCTCTCCTTCGTCATCTTTTTTGAACAAAACTGCCCCCACAGCAGAAAGAGATGCGTCCATTTGTACAATAAATTCCTTTTTTTAAAATTGGGTAGCATAACATGGGTGCACTAATTAATGCTATTCGTAGTGTATCAAAGGCGCATTGGCGCAGTTCCGTCCATTCAAACATGGCATCCTTCTCTAGCTGCTCTAACAGTGGCCTATGATGCAACTGAAATTTAAAATGAAGCATTGGTAATAATCCCACCATCCCCAAAAACACCTGAATGTCTCGTTTACTAGATGACTTAGTAATCTCCAAAGGCTTCCACCTTGGCTGGTTGGGGTTTCAGACTGGTTGCATCCACAACAAAACTGAGGTATTCTACCTGGTCCTTGAAGAAGTGACATTTCCTGTGCTTGATCTTGATATTGGCCTCAGCCAGGTGGCAAAGTACCACTTCTAGATGGGTAAGGTGCTCAGTGAATGTGCACGAGAGGATGTTAATGTTTTCAAGGTACACAAGAAGAAATGACAGCCTCAGATCCCCCAGATTGGTTTCCATTGCTCGTTGGAATGTGGCTGGGGCATTACATAGCCCTTGTAGCATACAAGTGAGTTGGAAATGTCCTTTGGATGTGATTAAGGTGTATTTTCTTGCTCTGCCGGAGGCAATTCAATTTGTCAATACCCAGATATCAAATCCATTGCTGAGAAATAGCGAGCTCCAGCTAACTGATCCAGTGCATCATCAATCTGTAGAAGAGGGTATGAGTCCTTCTTGGTGATACTATTAAGCTTTTGGTAGGTGATTACTACACGGTTAGTACCATCTTTCTTTTTAACAATTAAGACATGTGAAGCTCACAATCTCTTGGATAGTTTGAGCATTCCTTGCACTAACAGCTGATCAATCTCCGCATTGGCAACTTTTTCCACTGCCCTTGATTAGCGGATTGGCCTAAATCTAATGGGGGGATGATCCCCAGTGTCCAGCTGATGGACAACCCCCAGGCGCAACCTAAATCGTGATTGTCAACAACAAAGATCTCTTCATAATTTCAAAATAATGATTCTACTTAATCTTTTTGATATTCCATTAGCCCCCTTAAATTTTTGCGCGGTACAACTGCCATTACGCCAGGCTGTGTTTCAATGGGCAGGCCAAATTCATCCAACAAGCCGAACTGGTGAGCCTGGAGGACCTCTTCAACTGGGTTAAAAACTTAAGTATGCCACTATTTGGTGTCAGCGGATTTGCATTGGTTTATTCTGAAGATTTGCTATTAAGTCCTTGATTTCTTCATGTCCCAGAAGTATAATGTCAGGAGCACATGTGGCTCAAGCTATGATTGCTGATAGGGCCCTATGATCTACCCATATAGCCCATCAGACACCCACCTATAATTAAGTGCTTATGATTACTTGGTGTCCAGAAGGAATAGATATAGGTCCCGCAGCTCTAAGTGGTAGCCCTTGATATTCATAAATTTGATTGGGAAGGGCCCATGTCTTATGCTTAAGTTGATGATAGCGAACTGAAACTACCCCCATCACCATATGCAAGGTTAATTTGACTCATGTGTACAGGATCCTTTGGCATTCCGCTGGAAGTGAAGTAGATTAGGATCTGCTGCCCCAAGATTTCAAATGTCTCTGCGGTCATATCAACAACAACCCCATAGTGGTGCATAAAAGCAGTTCCGATTAAAAAGTCATAGTTATTGTTTGGTTGCACTATGGCTGGGGCTACAATGACAATTGACCCAAATTGCAAAGGTAGTGTGCTGTACGCTCCTTCAGAGACCGTGTTTTCTGTGCCTGCAGTCCCATACACCATAAGATGTTCCACGTCAGGCTTTAACGCCATCCTTTCCACATACTTTATGGACACTATGTTAATTGGGGCACCTGTATCAATTATTGCACAAACTTTGGTTTTTGCTACTACTGTGTCACAGTAAGTACACTCAGCATAATATACATTATGATTGTTTATAACATGGACATGTAACTGATCTCTTTTTACAAGGAAACTCATAACACCCTACCCCACTTTAGAGTATTTCAAAACAATAGCATCCACGAGGAAAGCCACGTTTACTTCTTCCAAAAGAAGCGCATCAGCTGATGGATCTGGTTCATCAGTAGAAAGGCAATCGAACAATTGACAAGTATAAGGCTTTGGTTGTTCCTAGAGCTTGCTTCCGCCATGTTCATGAATTGCGCTTGTGTCAGCACATTCACCCCTCCAATAGGTTGCTGATATAAGAAGGCGTCATCACACTGAGGAACTTCCACTGAATATACAGGAATAGGCTCCGGTGTGACGTTTGGGTCAGAATAGTGGAGGTAGAGAGTCCCGTCTCTACTCCATTCTGACTTTTCTTTGGTGGTACTGCTCCTGTGGCATGTACTGAACCCACTTTTTGTGACAACTTCTAGCCAGGTGCCCTGAGCGACCACATGAAAAGCAGTTGACCCCAGAAGACCTGCAACCTTGATTGTTATAAAAGGACCCACCCCAAGGGTTGGGCTGGAAGTGAGGCTTGTATTGATGATAAGGCCAGGGGATGCCAATCAAGTGCTGAACAAGGAGGGATGATTCCTCCGGATAAAAATTGTTAGCAGCAGAGGTACTAGGTTCCGCTTAATATTAGGTGGAGGGATATCAGTGGATAGACAGCGTAAAATTTGAACAAATTTGAGCAAGGATACCTCAACCTCTAAATATGGATCCAAAGTACTAAACAGCTCTCTATATGGTTTCACAGCAGAGGTCAATGCTATGCTTATGTCACATTCAGTTAAAAGCCCTGCCTCAATTAACACATGAGCTTCTGCTGAGATTCAATCAGCAAATGTAGTGAGGGTCTTTTTAGGCTGAAACCCAGAGGTAATAAACTCATCCTTTCTTAGCGCCATTTTTGAAGTTCCTCCAAACAAACACATCACAGTTTCCTTCACTTTTTGATATGTAACGGGACTGTTTGGAAGATAGCAATTAACTTGGTCGGCGCTACAAACATTCAATGTGGACATTAGTAATTTAGCTTTATGCTGATCTGATGCCCCTTATACTTTAACTCAAATCATTTAAAGAACCCATGGATGTTCTAATCTCGGTCAAATGGAGGGAGCTTATCAATACAACATTTATGCAGAAATTTCTTTTTCCAATTGATCACAGCACTTAGGGAAAGCTTGAGTTATACATATTCCACAGTTGCAGTGTGTGGAGATGATTTCTTTATGAAGAAAGCCAGATTTGACATGACTAATAATGGAGTAACACTTTATTAGACTATGTGATTAATCAATGGACCCCTTTAGTGAGCACCACTGTTATATAAATTGGCGGTATATGAGAGATACGCTGACGGAATTTGCACAGGGTTCAACCCACTGAGCAATTAGGACCAACAATATGATTGTTGTCTTTGACATGACAGAAAAAACTTATAAATATATGAATAAATATGGAGCACTCTCTACCTTGACTCTCTTTTTATTTTATATATATTCAGCGGATTCATGATGTTATCCTCACTCTAAAATAACAACCTAACTTTTTTCAATCATCTCATCCCACTTGTATGGTAACACCTTCCAATTTTACAGCTTTCCATGGCTTAGTAATTCACTTTGCCATATCACATTGGTTCAACAAATTATTTATTCATCAATTTATAATCGCCCAATTCGGTCAATTTCCCAAAAATCCCAATATCACCTCATTTTAAGGCGCTCAATTAATTGTATTTGTAACAACTTGGCGGATTCCATCAATTCCACCATATTAACTTATTGCTTATCATCCAGTCATATTGGAATCATGACATAAGTAAAAGCAGAAATATGATGGTTTAACGTCTGATATTTATATTTCTTATCATAAAGACTTTATACAGCATTCTATAAATTTCTCAATGCTTGCTCTTGATTTTGGCTGGACTTGAGGATCAGTTTTCTGGTAGATAAGGGATATACCTTATCCTTTTTAGACTTAAATTGGTTTTTGACTTGCCCTACAAAACTTACTCAGCTCCTCCATGAGGTAGCAAAACGTTTCTTCTCCTTATGGGAATTGATCATCACTAGATTTCTCTCCACTTGTAGGGCTAGATTGAGCTCCTTTTAGAAACTATCTTTTTGAGTTGATGCCAATTATGACAAGAGTAAATCATGATCAAAATGTTGGCGGAACAATCTTGTGATTATGACTCTGATACTCTGGACGCCTTAGCCAATGGATTTAACAAGCGGAAATATTCATTGACTGAATAAGGACCTTGTCTTAAAGCCAATAATGAAGCCCATGCTGCGTCCTGACTCTCATCAGGAGCATCAGCCTGCTTCGCCAGATTTAAACTTTCCTTCAAAGAGTTAGTTATTATGGTCTGCATATCAATAAGCTAAGATATATAAGCTGCCAGATGGTCTGGAATTGCCGATAAAATGGCTTTTAAGTTGGTTTAGGAATGAAATTAAATCACCAGATGCAAGTGTGAGATGAGCTGGATTTTCATGCATAAATACCTCTGGAATTAGATTGAATTCTAAGGCTTTAAAGCTCATTAATGAGGATTTACACATCTCTTTTCCAGCTCTTGAATATGAATCTCTTTTACTCTATTAATTTCTAAACATGCGGACAATCTCATGCATGAGGAAAGCTAAGGAGAACACAACTATCAAAACTGTGGTAGTGTATTTATACCAGATAGGGATCATTCTCACTTCTGGTTATGTATTGTGATCCCAAAGTACTGATATAGAATTGTTAGAACATCTTTTAATGTGACGAACTGGCTCTATCTGGTTTAACAAATGAATTTGGTCAAAGAAGCTAGGTTGCAATCCATATAGATTAACTAAACAAGAGATAAATTTACTGTTCTGTGCATATAGGCCGTGATCTTTTATGAAACCATGTAAGATGGTGGCCAGAATGCTGGTTGGCAATAGTGAAATCTGTACCAGTGAGAAGAAAGAGAGAGGTTAAATCCTGTTCCAAGACAAAGTCTTCATACATTTTAGATTCTATTATACAATATGGTAAAGTAATAATAAACTAGATTTAAACTTTTGGTTCATTTATTTGCAGGATTAAGAAAACAAAGTTATAGAATCTAACCGTATTTCCTGTATATATGCTGGAGAAAACTAGGCGCTCTTATTGTTTAAAAAGCTTAAAATAAGACTGATGACTTGTTCAAAACCTGATCTTAAATTAGTACTAATGGAATTTTAACTTGTAAATTTCTGACCTTTGGCCTGTTTATGAGATCAAAACTCTAGATTCTAATTACCGGACTTAAATGTGTTACAAAATTATTATCCATATTGTATTTACAAACTGTACCAATCAAAGTTGATTAAAGTCCAGGGCTGAACTACCAAAATCATTTTTTACTCTTGTTGGTAGCCCTAAAGGTAAGGACCAAATGGCAGTCAGGTATGAGCTTGACCGTTATAATTTGGACTCACCAGAAACTATCAGGTGCTGGCCTCTCATGACTTCACCTCTGGGAGTGGAGGACTGAGGGACCAAAGTCCTGAGGGTCCCTGCGGGCCTCAAGGGCTCATTGACAACACAGTGCCTACTACTGGAGACTCCAATGACCATTAGAGACTGGACATTTTGGCAGCCCTAGCTTCCAGACTTGACCAAAAATATAATGTGGCCCAAGGATGCAAACACCAAGTGGACAGGGTCACCCATGACCTTATAGTCTCAATTTAGGTCCTGTAAGATGAAATGGATTATCTTAGCATCTTCACCAATCTTACCAATAGTTACATTTTAAATCTTGAAGAATCCTGCAAGGTTGCAATAATTGAATGAACAGTTTAAAAAGCTAGCTTATTCTTCAGTGCACCAAAATTCAAGCATTTAAAACATCAGGTTGTTTAAAAGGACTACATTTTATCTCTTAACCAAAACTGTGATGAAATCCAAGAGTATCTTGAGGGCTTAAGATGCCGGTTAAATCAGCAGGCGTCCAGCAACTATGTAGAGACCAAAAATCTGAGCCAGCACTGATTTCTGGTGTCAATACCCTTTTGAACCTCTTATTGTGATTCTGATATGACTGGCTAGTAGGCCCTAAGTTGTTATGGCAGAAAATTAAAATACGCCAAGAATGAGTATGAATACGATTATTTGAACGCCATATCATAGGTGATATATTGTTAGAAAGTTATATTGAATCGCCTCCAAATTTGGTAATAGGGTGATGTCAACAAAAAGCAATTCATGAGATATTATGTGTGATGAATATTGTGTAGATCTCCTTGAACTAAGACATTTGTTAATTTGATAATGACGAACTCTGCCAGAACCAATGATTATATGGTAGAACGAATAGTTTAAGCAAAAGGGTCTGTGTTAACCAGGGTTGGTGAGGTATCAGTGAAATGAGAATATCAAAAGGGGAGGTATTTGTTATTAGAAGAGAGAGTGGAGCATGCGAGCATCCGCTGAAAATAAAGCTAAAATAAAGAACTGCCGTTGGAGCAATAGCTCCCATTAATATTTATTTTATATGTGCGTTAAGGAGCAATATTCTCCATATTGTCCATTCTATTGATCAGTTAGCTCACCCATGCACACAAAAACCTTTGGCGTATCTCAACAATTCCGCCAAAATTATAACAATGGTGCTCACTATAGGGGGCCATTGATCAATCACAAAGAATATAAATTTTCCTCATTTTCTGGCCATGTTTTATCAGGCTTGCTTTGACAAGGATCTCACAACAATGCTGCCTTAGTTTATATGCATAACTCAATCTTGCCTTGGATGGTGTGCTCAGAGGGAAAGATGAGCTTCTGCATGAGATATGTATTGATAAGCTGCCCCCAATTGGTCACAACAGGAAAATTCATGGGTTCTTTAAGCGGTTTAATTTGCAATGGAAGAAGCATTGGATTGGCATAAAACAAAACAATTAGTATCCACCTTAGATGTTGGAAATGCATATCAAGTCACCTGCTATCTTCCTACTAGTTCTAATTACATATCAAAAAGTAAAGGATAAAGTGTTGCATTTTTTAGGAAGTAAAGCAAAGATGTCACAGCAAATGGCCGGGTTTTTGATCATCAGGTTTCAGATTAATGAGACACTCACCACATTTTCTGATTGGTTTATGGCGGAATATCATAAATTAATCAGAGCAGGGACTTTATCCAAATCCAATGCTTGCATGGCAATGACCTCCGCGGTGAAGCCATACTGCGATCTCTATAATGCCATGACTCCATATTTAAGGGATGATGTACCGTTGCTTAAAGTTGTTCAGATTTTACGCAATCTATCCGTTATCTTTCCTCACCCCAATACGAGTGGAAACCTATTGTCGCTGCCATTGATCATTCTTATATATAGAAATTCGGCCATCCAGTTCAGCATCTCCCATTTCCCAATTGGTCCAACTTCCACCCCAAACCGGCTTACTGGCAACAGCCCAAATAAGAAATGAGATTATTTATGCCAATTACTCATACTCAAGTTATTGCGCGAAGCTCATATTAAAATAAGGACGCAGGCCCTACAGGGTTAATTGTTTTAAATGAAGTTGCCCTGGGCACCTGGGCTGAAGTTGCCAAAATCGTTGGGATCATCTTGTACAGCAGGATTAGTACCTTCAGTAAAAAGTAAGAGCGGAGTAGAGTTGAGACTCTCTACTTCTGCTATCCCAAAACCAAACGTCCAATATGAATCTATTGAAGAATATACGCAAGAAGTCCACCAGTACGTTGATGTGTTCATATATCAGAAGCTGCTGGAAGGATGAATATTTTTGAAATGGCGCAAACCAAAGCAGCATCAGAAGAAGGCTCTCAGATGTAGTCCATGCCACACGTATGTCAAATTCTTGTCCAAATTTCCACTGACAAGTTGGACCCATCCACAAATGCACTTACCTTGCAAGGTGTAAAAGTCGCCCTTCCAATCCACAGAATCATCAAAGAATACCCCAAAGTTGGTGAAGGAATTGTGGGTTTTTTCAAGACACAGGGATTCTTTAAATGTCCATGCGTTAACCAGTCAAAATACATCATACTCAGAATTTATGTACTGTGACATTGTTGTAGCTAAACCCTGAGTCTGCATTATATCAGATATGGGTGCTCCAGTTAACATAGGCTCTACTAAGTTGGTGGCAATCTGACATTAAGACCTGACGTGGAAAAACTAAATTATATGTGACTATTAGAGCAGATGAATTGTCTCTGAGGAAGCATAAAGTGCGCTTCCGTTGTAATTTGAGTGATTGTAATTGTATCCCTGGTGATAGTGTAGCCAAATGGTAAATATGACATGTTAATTGGAACCACTTTTATGCGACAGTATGGTGTGGTTGTTAATATAACAGAGAAGACTTTCAAACTATTTGGACAACGGATCCCATTTACTTTGGCTCCACTGGAGTGTCAAAGGACTTGGTGCACATGAGCATATCAACCTTGTCTGTAGTGATGGGGTTATTCTGGTGCAATATCATTAGTAAAAAGAGACTCAACTCTTTTCCCAGAAGATATATGAATATCAGGGGCTGCCTCATCGAGCTGCTGGGACTATATCTATCCTCTCTTGTCACCTAGTAGTAGTGATCACTGAACTGGAGGTAGAAGAATCATGAAAACTCTATGGGGAGTTATAAGACCTTATTAGCAAATGTGGCTTGAGCCCCACGTGGCTTCAAGCTTTATACCCTGGGACATGGCGAGATCAAGGTTTTTCTTGAAAATCTACAAATGGAACCATTGCAAATCTGCTGACATCAAATAGTGGCATAATTTAAAATGACCCCTGTTGAGGAGGTCCTTTAGGTTCATGTGTTCAGGCCATAACTAATTTGGTCTACCTGTTGAACCACAGCTCAGCGTAATGGCTGTGGTACTGCGTGATGATTTAATTGGATTATCAAAAACACATAATTATCAAACAATAGTTTTATTAAAAAACATAAAAGGATCCTCTTTGTTGTTTATTGTGATTTAGGGTGCTCTGGGGGGTCGTCCATCAATTGGAACTGGGATCATCCTACCATCAGGTCCTGGACAATATTCTGATCAAGAGCAGCCAAAGAATTAGTACTGAGGAATTTGAAAAGCTGCTTGAGCAAGGGATGCTCAAACTGTCAAAAAGTCCATGGGCTTCACTAGTTCTGATTGTAAAAAAGAAGGATAGTACCATCTGCATAGTAATAGATTACTGAAAGCTCAATAGTATTACCATGAAGGACATGTATCCCTTATCATAGATCAACGATGCACTGGGTTGGATAGACGATGGCCATTGCTTCGTGGTGATGGACATAATATCAGGCTACTGGAAATCGAGTTGACTGCAATGGAACAGTAGCAATGCGCCATAATCTTGTCAAAAGGGATTTTTAATCAATAGTATTCTCCCAAGGGCTGTGTAACGCCCCAGCTACAATCCAACAGGCAATGGACAATATCCTTGGCGATTTTAAAATTTTAATGTATCCTTGTGTACCTTGATGACATCAACGTTTTCTCTTATACTTTTTCAAGCACCCAACTCATTTAAAGAGGTATTCTGCAATCTGACTGAGGCTAACATCAAGATCAAACCCTGGAAATGTCACTTTTTAAAGGATCAGCTGGAGTACCTCAGCTTTTTGGTAGATGAAAAGGGGCTTAAAACTCAACCAGCCAAGATGAAAGATAATTAGAAAATGACACTCCAAACAATAAACACAATGTACAGGTATTTATGGGGATGGTCAGTTACTACCAACACTTTGTCCCCAACTTCAGCTTTATTGGAGGACTGCTGTTTGAGTTACTTAAAAATAATGCCACGTTTGAATGGATGAAACTTGCCAATATTCCTTTTATACACTTTGGACAGGATTAATCAGCGCGCTGGTGCTACACTAACTAGATCTGATAATAGAGTTTATTGTTCAAGGATGCATCTCTTTCCGTATTAGGGGCAGTTCTATTACAAAAAGATGACGAGGGGGAGGAGCATCTGGTTGCATACTGCAGTCATATTTTTTTACTTCTAGAAAGCAATTGCATTATGACCAAGTGGGAGTGCTAGGCAGTGACTTATGCATACAAGCAATCCAGGGTATATTTTTTGGGGGTAAAATTTGTAGTCATATCAGATCATGCGTCATTATGCTGGTTGCAAAATCTCAGAGAGCTTGAGGGCGTCTAGCCTGATGGCTCATAAGCTGAAGGCTTATGACTTTGAACCCCTTTACCAACCCTGAGCAAAACACCAAAACGCCTATTGCTTATCAAGGTTGCCAAACATTGCCATTACAGTGGATCTAAGTGATGTTATGTTTGGCAAAATTCTCAGTGGGAAATACGATGACAAACTGCTCAAAGTCATTAAGGTATTAGATGGAATATGGGCTGATATGTTCCTAAGGAACGGTGAATTAAACAATTGGATAGGGACAGATACCATGAGTATACCAAATCCTTCCACACGCTCAAATATTATTATGAGTTAATTATGCAGTTGGACATATTTAAGTATGCAAAATCATGGAAATGTTGTAACCGCAGTATTACTGGTAAATCATGCAATTTGACTTGCTCAAAATGGGCTCCTGTTACCACCAGTGCAAGTGGAGAAGCCATTCCACCATAAGACTTCATACCAGTTAGTGAAAACTTACTTTACTTGGCATCCAGTTTCTATTGATGAATGTGAGGCCTCTTCCAACTAGAGCAAACTGGTCTAAGTATATTAAAGTTGCTATTGACCACTTAACCAAGTGAGTGAGGCACAGGCATTAAGCGATTTGGGGCCAGACACTGTAACTAAGTTTGTGATGAGTGTATAATCCAGAAATACGTTTATCCTCAGCTCATCCTTAATGATAACAGGACTAACTTCACCTCCCATATTTTACCTTAGCTCAACAATATTATAGCCGTCTGCATGTTTCTAAATTTTTTCACCCGCAATAAATGGTATGGTTGAATGGGTAATGGGTACCGGTGAAAATACTCCAGAAGCTGGTAACAGATAGACCCTAGATTGGAGTACTCTTCTTTCCACCGGTGTCTTCACATACAACATTAGTTATCACTTAGAAATGAGGAATAATCCCTTCCAGTTAATATATGGGTGGCACCCAGCTCTACCCACACACATCTATGTATGTGTGGAAGATACTGAGGGGGAGTTATCCTCAATGCTACTTGACCAACCTAACATGTTTTTTAATAAGCTGCAAACAAAAGAATACTTGTTTGCTTAGCCAAGAAGATAAAGAACTAAACTGCCAATCAGGTACAGTGTAGCATGATAGCTCAGTTTAAAGATGGTGACATGGTTCTATTCCATGATAAAAAGGGATTTGGGTGGAAGCACAATTTGGCTTACATCTGGATTGGGCCATTCAAAATTATTGAGAAAACCATTGTGGATGCCTATACTATCAAGGACTCTGTGAGTGGGCAAACCAAGAAATTGTTTGCACATGAAGTTCCTCCAGGAATATAAGCAATAGGAGCCTTATTTTCTAGTTAAGGGGGGTAATGTCGTGATTTTGATATGACTGGATAATCCCTAAGTTGTTACGGCATAATGGGTAGAATCTGCCAAGCCTGAGTATGAGTACAATCAGACGAGCGCCTTATGATGAGGCATAATTGGGTAAAAATGTATATTGAATCACCTCCAAATTGGATGATATGGTGATGTTGTCAAACAATAAATAATGAGTAGTCAACGTACAATGAATATTGATGGGATCGCCTCAAACTGGGAGATCTTAAATCTAATAAATGATGAACTCTGCTGTAACCAATGATAAAATGGCGGAACAATTTGTATAAGCAAACTGGTCAGTATTGAATGAAATTGCTGAGATATCAGTAAGATGAGACGATTATAAGGGGAGTCTCTTGTTAATAGATGAGAGAGCGGAGCAGAAACTTTATCTGAGAGTAAAAATTAAATAAAGAAGTGTCATAGGAGCAATAGCTCCCATTTATTATAATATATTTGTTTTACATGTGTGTTGAATACTGATGATCTCCATATCATCCATTCTGTTGCTTAGTGAGCTTGACACTGAATGAAAGCCCTTCAGCATATTTCAATGATTCCGCCAATATTATAATGCCTCATAAAAATAACTTTAACCAGGTTAAAGGAGAAGTTCACCCCCAACCAGAAATTATTGCCTCTTTTTTTATGAGTATGAGAGTTCCATGGAAGAGGCGCTATATCCTCGAAAAGTGTAGCATATTCAATCCATTCTTAACAGCACTGCTTGGGATATTATGACTCCACATCTGAAAAAATGCCACACTTGGGAGCATTTCCTTGATTCCTTAGTCCAATAATTTCTTACAGCAGCTAAACCCTGGACAATCAAAAACAAGCTATTATGGGTAACCTCCTGAACAAAGTAGAGAGCCCTGTGGAGTTTGCCAGCCATTTATCTGCTACATGCAGCCCTTAGTATCCACAAATTGCATTAGCTTGGACAACGTCATTACTGCTTTCATCTTTACGTTGGGTCCTTATCTTGAGGTAAAAAATTTATATGAACAGCTAAAAGAAGGGTTTTACTTGCATTCAGGAACTTAATTAAGCACTTATATAATTCCCTGTAATGACCCTATATCTTAAGGTTACCGCTTCTTCTCCTTTAATTATCCTCAGGTTTTTTTCAATTTGCTAGCCCAAATTTTGAATTTGATATGAATTCATGGTCCTCATTGGCTGAAACTGATGATATGAGTAAAATTCATAGAGGCATCGCAACCCACATATGACGAATGTATCCAGAGTCAAACTCCCAATAAGGTCACCCAACGACTTTACACTCCCCAACTGGACGCCGTGGAGTTCTTCTCAGACCACCAGCTTGCTATTGCAGCAGCCACCCACCCTGAGGTAACCTCTATCCAGGATATGGAGAATCATCAGTGGCAGCGCTAGCCACGGAAATCCCGCCCCCATCCTCATGCTAAACACTCCCCAAACCAAAATTTGACCCTTGGGATTGACCACAAGCACGCCAAGGAGGCCAGCCAGAGAGTGGTTTCCGCCTCACAAGGCAACTCTCGGTTTACCCATGCCTCTGTGGCTTCTCTGTTAAGCTCCCTGCCCTCCGCATTAAGGTGGATTCCACCCTTGCCAAGTACATCGGCAACTTGCTGAGGTACATCCTACTCCTCAAGCAGCCACTTGCTACCAGCCTTGCTCCCCATGTCGCTGATCACCCAACCCCTTTGCTCTCCTCCTTGGCTCGTGCTCTCACTGAAGAGGCGGATGAGTCTGAGAATGAGCCCCCTAATCCCCCTCCCCTTCCGCCATGGTAGGATGAGCGCCTCAGTGCTTTCCCACATGGTAGGTAGGTGCTCAATCGTTATGTTCCACCCATTCTTTGAACAGTCGTTTTCTTTCAATCTGAGATTCTAGTTAGTTCAGTCTTTGTCTTGTCACTTTTGCGCTTCAGTAATGTCTGTCCCCTGGTCAGCGTGCCTCATAATATGTTTAAAATCATCCTCAGGTTTTTGTTGTCAAAAATAAAAAAAGGTACTCGCCCTAGATGCACTTAATGCAATATCTTCTGACACAGTGTTAATACCTGTGAAAATTGCTTGCCAACGTGGGGGGTAAAGAAGCCGCCTGCATGAAGGACGAGGCGCTTCATGCTGACATTTTTACTACTTCTCAAAGATTGTCATTGGTTTATAATGAGCATAAAGCTATTGTAACTGAAGAAGCTTTTTACCCATTGATAATAAAGAAACTGTTACTGCTTACTCTTTTCCTGATGGCGCAAAATTATTTCTCACGCTACCTCCAAAGTTCTTTAGTCTTTTTACTTGCATCAATATTTGTGTTTATAAAATTCCAGTTCACGCCATAGTCAACAGTGATTCCTCTGAATGTTATTTAGTCCAAGTTGATAAAGCATATCAAAATCGCTCTAGAATTACCACATTATATCGAGTACAGCACAGTTGGACTGCAGTGTAAATTATCCATAGGGCCTATTCTTCCCTACATATAAAATATTGTAATTTTTCTGTAAATACGCCCACCAGCTCACTGGTTAAGCTGTGCTATAAACTTCTTCTTAGAACTCAGTTTCTCTAGGACTACTCCAAGGTGGAACATTATAATAAAGAATTTTGTCCCTATTGGGACATCAGGTTCCCCCTATTTCTCAAAGCTTCCCGCAATTCCAAAGTGGAGGTTAAGGCCTGGGTTTTCCTACAGATAGCAAGTTGAAAATTATCAACACAAGTATCCTAAGTGGCTATTAGGTCTGATTGCCCAACTGCCATTGATGGCAATGAAGGCATGCTAACTATTTACTTAGGTTGTCTACTATACCTCCGAAGTCCCAAATCAATGCTGATACCTGGGTCCAGATCAACATCCCCTAATACCTTCTGAAGATCCTAGGTCAGATAATCTGTCCACCAAGGATATAAAATTTGTTTGGGAGGTCTAGATTTCGCCTACTCCAAAACCATATCATTGTTGTTGGCCAACCTTATCACAAACTTTAGTAGGCCCCAATAGCCCCACATCATATGTCCGCCTTCTATAAGTAGAAGCTATTAATGATATCTTCAAATGTTAGTCTGAGGAATTTTAGTTTAGAGTTGCTCCCACTCAGTGGCTCTAGTTGACACCTATATTGTAAAGGAGATCATTGAGTTACAACAGCTCCAGTTCAAGACTTATGTGAGGAGTATTCAAAACTTCTTTGGCCTTGACCTAATTTTTAAGATGAGTAGAGGTCTACATCATTTGGAGACTGGGTATGAACCCCTTTCAGTCCTGACCTTACCAAAGAGTAAAGTTGAAGAGACCCAGGAGGCGGTAGAACTCAAACATTTACTTGAGGCTGGACTATTGATGCCTTCACGTAGCCCCTGGCCTACCCACTCCTATTGGTTCAAAAGAAGGATGGCAGCCACAGGTGGTATGGACTATCTCTGGTTCAATTTCATAGCTAAGAAAGAGAGTTACCCTTTTCTCAAATCGATGACTCTCTCTGCCTGCTCACTGTGTCAGAATGATGTTCTGCAATGGCCCTTGATAGCAGATATTGCCAAGTGGAGCTCTTTCCCAAATACTGAGTCAAGTATGCTCTCATAGCCAACAGAAGGCTATTTGAGCCCAAGAGGATGCCTTTGAGGCCATTGAAACGCGCCGCCCTCCTTCCAACCCGCCATGGATGGGATCCCAGGGGACTTGAAGTTATCATGTGCTCTCATATACCTGACAACATAACTTTATTCTCGCAAACTTTCAATGGTCATGTGGATCACTTTAGGAAGTAATTAATCTTCTTAGAAAGGCTCTGATAAAACTTAAAACTTTAAGGTGCTCCTTTTCCAGTCTAAAGAGGAATTTTTAAGGCATAAGATGTCAAAACACGACTTTCAGTAGATACTGGACAATGTTGACGCAATTGTAAGGATATCACGTCCAAAGTCTGAGGTATATTCAGGTTTTCCATGGCATGGCGGGCTATTATTGTCATTTTATTCCTTGGTTTACTGACCTTGCCAAGTCCATATTCTCTTCTGAAAAAACGTTTGTGTGGCGACTGAAAAAAGAACATGCTTTTAATGCAATGTAAACTACTTATTAAACTAAACCCAAATTATTCCATCCACATTTTAATCAAACTTCTTTTTTAATCGCAGATGTGAGTGATGTTGCTGTTGGGGCCATCCTAGAAAAGCATAATGAAAATCAGTCATTCACCCCATAGCTTAATTCAGTAATACCTTGAGAAAGTCAGAATGGAACTATAGCGTTACCAAAATAAAAATTTTTTTTGCTTTCTTTTTAGCACTCAAGAATTTTTAGCCTTATCTCTATAGAACACAATTCAATATCATCACTGGTATTCCTTGCTCAGATGGTTGCAACTTATGAAAACTCAGAAGTTCGTTTATCTAGATGGGCCCTAAGATTGCAGAACTATAAACTAATAAATCTCCATCATGTGGGCGCAAATTACTAGAATGCAAAATGTCTCTTAAGATTTGAGTACTGGCTTCCTCAACCATTAAGAAAAAAGATTGTTGACCTAAGCTGCCATCCAGAACTCTGGTATTTTAGGACTCCCAAGATCCAAGCTGAGCTCTGGAAGATGACCTGAGACAATCAGATTAAGGATGTGCTACTATAAAAAGGGCCAACAATAAACAATTTCCCTACATCTGCCCATCCTCTTAAAATGACGTTATACTAGAGGGCTATGCGACTGTAAGACATGGGGAAGTAAAGAAGAATCACGAGTGACTAAAGACACAATGTAACTGGGACCAAATGGTAGAACCCATCCAAGGGTTTCTGGGAGCCTGTTTGATTTTCCATTCCAATATTAAGCCAGTCTACAATATCAGCTTTTGGTCATTGCCATGACAGGCCCTTTCAATGTCGTTAGCATTGATGTAGTAGGTCCTCTTCCCTCTGGGATTCAAGGCCATACATATATCCTTCTAACTGTAGATCATTTAAGCATTTGGTTGAAGCGATTCCAGTCCCCGCTGCCATGAAAAAAGCTATGGATCTCTTTCTTATTAAATTCTTTTCACCCAGCACAGATGCCCACAAACGTTGCTTCTAGACAATGAGTTAAATTTTACCAAGTTGGTAGTTCAAGAACTTATTTCAGCTTTTGTATAATCAGAGTTACACTGCCCCTTACAACCCATTGATCAATGGGGCAGTGGAACATGCTAACTAGACTCTTGCCTCTAATTTGTGGAAGATGGAATCTATAAACCTTCTCACTGGAATCAAAATCTTCCCAACACTTTGCTTCTTACAGAATAAGCTACCGCTCTGGTTAATCAAGATGTACCCCTTCGAAGCTCTATATGGGTGTGCTCCACAGGTACCAAGTAGCGTTCAACCACTGCTTGTTACCTCTGCATCTGAGAACTCTAATTAAACTATGATGGCCTTATTAAATAAAATTTAGCTTAAACCCTTGCCACGTAAGGATTTGTTACCACCATACAAAGGGTGATATCCCAATTTAATTTCTTCTGACCCTACTAACCACCTTCTCATATTAGGCGACCTTATTCTTTAACATCACTATCAACCTGAAGGTCAACAAAAAAGCTGACGCTCTTTTGTATGACCATATAAAGGTCATTCATTTGATGAACTAGTAGTAGTCCATTGTTAACTTCATCAGGGTTAGTGGTGAATTAGGTACATAGCCAATTCCATTGGTCCTATACTCTCTCTGACAGGATCTTGAGGTGGGCGGTATCAATATTTGAGACTGTGAGCGAGTCAAATTCCCTACTTATAATCTAGCCTTGAGAGTATAAGTCTCAAACCAGCTGAACAGAACCTTACCCTGAAGGCAATAATACTAGATGCAATCTGGAAGCATCACGTGCAAGAGAATAGATGGAAACATCTTTAGTAATCCATCCCCTCATCTTGAACCTCAAGAAATGCAGCCCCACTACTGTGGTCATAAGGATGATGCAGAAAAATAAGGGTGCCAAGCATGCGGTCAATTTTAAAGTGTGAAAGGTCATGATTGCATGTGGGCTGCGAAGGCAATTGATGCCTAATCCCACATGCATATAAAGATTGATGCTTTCTAACTCAATAAACTAAGCTTATTTTCCCCAACTTTTCGTTTTTTGACCTCTTCACTAATTTACATCTTTTTGCCCATTTTTGAACTCCAGCATTCTTTTGTGAGAACTAGTACACCAAGAATCTGATTTTATCCACCAATACAATTCTTATTGCCTGTGGATCATTCCCTTAGGTGCCATCGCACAGAGAGCATTAGTGTAAGGTCACAGGTTTCAGCTATCAAGCTATAGAAGACATTGCACCATTTCATAACAAAGAAAGGAAACAAACCAAAGTCTTTTTGCTTACCAAGATGATTAATCTAAGGACACTTTTGGTAAGAATTAATCCAGCTTATACTTTTTGTACCGCTCAACCTTAATCTCAATCCCCAAGCGAAATTATCTTTTGATCCAAATATTCAGTTCATACTTTGAAAAATCACTTCAGCTTTTCCATAATTTGGAATAATGTGTAGCATGGCGCCACTAGTGAGATACCCTTGCAACTGTAAAGCATAAAAAAGTGCACTTTTGGACGCAAAAAATATTTAAGGTATCACCATATGATCAAATTTTATTAAGTTTTTTTTATAATGTATAATTTGAATTGGTAGGGCTCCATACAGGGATTAATTACATCAATGATATCTGAGACTATTAAATGGGGCGCAGTTTTTAGAATTCTGAAGTCAGTATATTGATTTTTAAAATAATATATTTTTAGTAAGCAAAGGCGTTTTACAGGTCTAGATTTTATAAACTATTTTTTCCCTTTTATTGTACAAACATTAACCTTCACTTCTAGGTTATTTATAATATTTTTTGTTTCATGCTCAAATAGAAAACACAAGATTAAAATATCTTTGTTATATTTAAAAATAGCCTAAAACTCTACCCTTTAAGATTCCTACATACAGGTTAATGATATGGCGGCACTATCTTTTTACATTCTAGTATTGGTAGTATCCCTAGTTTCTCATGTCCTTATGACTATAATTCTGAGAATACAAGGAGGTATAATGACCGCTCCTGTACCTCATACCCTTATGTTAGATCTACTCTTGTTAAAACCACCAATGATTTCTACTTACTTAAATCTAAAGCTGATGTTTTTTAAACATTTTATTATTAAGAGTGTTATAAAAAATTGGCGCTATTCAAGAGATACGCTGACAGATTTTTATAGGGTTCAGCCCACTGAGCAATTAGGACCAACGATATTATGATCGTTGATGTTGCAATTTTTTCCCATATACCCAGCCTTCTAGCTTACCTGGTATCACTAGGGGAAAATTCCCTAAGGCGAAGTGAATTGGAAATAAGTTGACCCAAGTACTGGAAGAACTACATTTGAAGATTTTGGGATATATGCCTAGTCATATCCATTAAAGATTGATCCAGATGAATAATTAAGATTTTATTTGGCAGACTTTCGCTGACAAAGTAGGGGCATCTGATAGTGATTAACTATCAGGTGTAATGATTGGGATTGGTCAGGTTTAATCACTTAATGATTGGGAATGAATAGTAAGTTGTAAGGCGAGTGATGCTGACTGCAACTAGCGAATCAATTGGTTGGTGAGTGACCTGCTGTTGGGAAGTTAATATGACTGGACAATACGCTATCCACATCAGTGGATTGGAGAGGGATCAAGACTAGTCTTGAGATTTATGAAAAAGGGATACATGAATTATAATTGAGCAAAATGAGGACATTTGGCAAATCAAGAGGATTTATGCCAAGATTCAATACATACAAGAGTAATTTGAAAAAAGGAAGTAGATGAAAAAATTACCTTCTGAGTATGCATCTGGCTTGGGAACTAAGGTATAAAGAGTCTCAAAGAAGATTAAAAGGGGTTAGTCTTTTACGAGGTGAAGAGGAGCGCAGAAAAGTCTGTGAGTTATATTCATAATAAAGGATGAAATTAGAGGCAATATCTCCGTAAATATTTTACAAAGTTTATTAAGAAGTCAGTGATCCTCATATTGTTCAATTTGGTTATAAAGTGGCTAATACCCTGTGCAAATCCAAATCAGCGGAATCAGACCCAGATGCCAAGAATCAACATTGGTGCTCACTACAGGGGGGCCACTTTGCAACGATATTTGGTAAAACACAATGATGAGTCCTCATTTGTTCCAACATAATCTAATCAGATTCCAGAAGCGGTATGCTGAAGAAGCCCAGGAGGCACCTAACCCCAAACCAACATTGTTTACTGTTACCAAACCAGGGGATGATGAAGTTATGATTAATTTGCAATTTGATATTTGCCCGGAGCTGATGATCAACCAACAAGGATGCTCCATGAATGTGACTCCCCAACAACGGTGAAATATTATGGAATGTCTTTTGTGTAAATATTGCCTATACGAGGATGAGACTGGGGAAAATGCCCTGAGTCAGTTCTATAACCAACGCAATCAAAAAAATCGATATGTGCTGTACATGTCTTATTTGGATGCAACTATTATGGGGTTAGTTCGCCACCTCAGTACCCACGAAAATGAGGAATATTTAGTTGTTTATGTCTAACCTTTGATTCGTCAGCTACTACAAGTCCTGGATCGCCATAACATTGAAATTGGAGATGTGTTGCGTTTTTCTCAAGCACAGAAGCATAATATTTATCTCCTGCTTGACCGCCTCAATTGTTTATTTTTGGAAATACAAGGAGTTTTGGCACAGATGTATCATTGTGTTGGGGATGTCCGCCGTCAATTGGACGTTCAAGTACCACAGCTAAACTCAGAATACCTCGAGTAATAAGAGAACTGCTGGATCAGCATGGCCTATCAGCGGATTGGTTTAAGGACATAACAACCTTGGGGAATAATACTGAGTGCTGTATGATGGAGCTAGCCAAATGGGCGGAAGCTCTTGAAGCCATGGTTTTCCAGCTCAAGGAAAGAATGACCATGATGGAATAGCAAGTGGCGGCCCAAGTCAGCTCTCTATTGATAGAAGTAAATCAACTTCTTATAGAATGGAATACCCAGCAAATGACAGTTAATGCGCTTATCATTTTGGTCAACGTCTCCTGAGTATCTTCAGCTTATTTGTCAAGTTACACAACTAGAAGTCATTAGTCAGGCTGAGCGCCAACAAGCCCTTCCTCTTCCTTTTGTTAAGACAAGAGAGTATGCGGACATGCAAGGGCGCCTTGATACCCTCCAATAAGCCAATGAGGAATCAGTATGGAAACAATCCTCCATTGTTGACAAAATAAACAATGCCAATCAGCAAGCGGAAAATGAAAGTCAACAGCAAACCCGCCTGCAGATTAAAATTAAGGAAGTTCTTTCACAATTACAAGTTGTAGAACAAAAACTGAAATGAGGAAAGAGAATTCCACTGGGAATTGTAACATCAGTATGAAATGCTGCAACAGGAATTTCAGGATAGAGGGTGTAAATGTTATTTTTTAAAGTGGAGCAGTTGATCAATGAACAGTTTGTGGGGTGTACCAGAGCCAGGGGGAATGGTGCAGTTAGTGGTGAATTGGGAGAAGAATGTTATAGTTCAGCAAATGAGTATCCATTGGGTGGTATGATGGACCCCCCGTGCGACACCACTTCTCCCAATTCCTTTTTGACGGGTTCAAGCTCATCTGGCCAGCTATATTCTAACGCACAAAAATGATGGTTCCCATAGTTGCTTCAAAAAATTCATCTGCCTTTTCAGCAGGACCTTAGAGCAAAGCAAATTCATTTGTATTGAAAAATTACCTCCTTTAAGTTGTAACAGGAACCTACACAGTTACTTTAAACATTTCAACTTTGCTGTAAGTGTTATTAATCAACAAAAAGTGAAGATGTTGCTGTCAACTTTAGATGTGGAAAGCGCTTATCAAGTGACCTGCTATCTCTGCATAGCTTAGTGTCTCAAGCACAAGTAAAACTGATTGTTATCTGGCTGTTCAGAGTTGCTAACAAATTGTCTCTATGGAAAGCCAAATTTATGACTATACAGTTTTACCAAAATGAGACCCTGTCAGAATTTGCTGAGCGGTTCTTAGTGGAAGCACAAGGTCAGAATTTTAACCAGATGAATCCTTCCAATAGTATTGAAATTAGGGGCTTTGGTTGGTCAGCCATAATTGCTGGCTAACCGCCTAGTTCAATACTATTTATTGGTATAAAAATAATAATCATTTTAGGATCAGCGGATTCCCAGTTTGGCACTATTATCAGATCGTGACTGTGGGAATTTCTGGTGGAATGCTGCTGTATTCAGTTACCAGCATTTAACAAATAATTTCACTAACTATAGTTTGAGTCAGCAAAATCTTATCCCTGCGCCAAATGCCATAAGAAATGATTGTGGGATTTTCCGGTGGAAAGTCAAAGTAGTCATTCTTAATCATTTATAAATTTACAACTAATTCAGAGTACCATTGACTCATGCTGAGGATGCTCAAAGACTATTTAATTATGAAAATACACAATCGACCAGCAACTTATGCTAAGGATGGATTAACCTAATTTAATATTTGGTGATCAGATGAGCAGATCTGGAGGGAATTTCTATTATGATGATTGAATAAAAGTTTATGATCTGATATAGGTTTGGAATCTAGAGGCCGAAAGGTTTTCTGGCAGATGATTGGTAAAGAGCACTTGGGTGCAGTAGCCCTAGAAGTAGTATAAATAGTCAATTCATTCCCTCCTAATAAACAGCTCTCTTGCACCATTCTTACTTTTACTTTATAGTGTTAAGACCTGTGGGGTAAAAGTAGATAGGTTAGGGATCCCCAAAATGGCACAGTTGTCATGCCAAGGGGTTAGCCAGCGCTGCTGGCCCAGACACCAATGAAGGTGAAATAGCAAAGGGCCACAAGTCTCCATACTGGTTGGACTGGCACACTAGTAGAGTCTACATTCGATTTTGTGACACACACGTTCTCCTTGGGGCTAATATTTTGACCACTGAGGATGTAGGTATAGCAATGATGGCGGCGCTCAAACCATATCAGGAACTATATAACACTATGTCTCATGTGTTGGATGGGGATACCAGACTTATTCAAATTGTGAACACCTTATGTCGACTCTCCATCACAAACAGCACCCTCAACATAGACCAAAAATCTTAGTTGCCCCCGCTCCACCCCTTTTTGCATATAGGCTGCAGTGACTGGGTTATCAGCCGCTGGAACGTATTCATCTCTCATATGAGTCAGTAAACCCTTTCCAATCCGTGTACGCTCCACCAGTTTGACTGCAATCTTGGAACCTTACTGGCAAATTTTGACCTTGTCCTTCTGGCCCAAACCATATACGTGCATCTTTTATGAAAACAAGCTACTAGTGCGGACAAAGAGGGCACTATGCAGCCAATTGCCCCAGAAAACCACAAGTGTTTGCAATACCAACTTAGATAATTAAGCAGGGAAAAGCTAGAGTGGAGTAGAGATGAGACGCTCTAACTCCAATAAGCCCAATTCACTTATCCCTAAAAATTGTAAAGCAATTTTCCAAGTAGAAATCGAATCTCAATCAGATGATTTGTTATACCAGCAGTTTTCATTATTTACCCCTGCTTCTGCTTAGAAGAGTAAGATTTTAGTCCAATAAGGCTAAGTTCCGCCAAGACATGCAGAAGCCATATGCGTGGCAGATCATGAAACAGACTAGCACCAGCAACGCGGATACTTCACCAAACGTCACTCCTCTAGTAGGGGTTAATGTAGCTATTCCAGTGGAGAAGATCGCCAGTGAGTATCCTCAGTTCATCAAGGGTATTTCTTCCTTCTTGAGTAATACAAAGCCCTTGAACGTACAAGTAATAAACACTGATGGTTCTTATTACTTGGAATGTACTTATTGTGACATATTCGTTCTTATTACAAAAACCGCTCTATCATAGACATGTGAGCACCTGTGAACATAGTCTCCACCCAGTTGGTGGATAAACTAATGCTGAAACCAGATGTGGACCATTGAGTAGTATACGGGACCGCTGGAATGCATAGAACTGTGTCAGAAGGAGCATATAGCACGTTGCCTCTACAATTCAGGTCAGTCCAGGTGTCCACTCTGGTGGTTGTTTTGCTAAATGTCCACAATGATATGTAATTGGCACAGCTTTCATGAGGAAATTTGGCGTTGTGATAAATATGGAGTAAGAGACCCTTACTATGTTTCGCCAACAGATTCCAGTATATTCTTCTTGGGTGGAATCCCAACAAATCCTGTCCACTCCAGTCAGGTCAATCTACCATACACTAACAGAGTTGTTAATTTCTCAGCGTCTAGGTCCGCTGTCGCCAAGTTGGATTTGCACAGGGTATGGCCACTGAGCAACCCAATTAAATGATATGAGGATCGCTGATTCTTAAGATAAAGCCAAATAAAATATATACGGAGCTATTGCCACTTGTTTCTTCCTTTATTTTGATATCTTGTAGACCGCTCTGCACTTTTCTTCCTTCTAATTGGCTACCCCTCCTTATCTACCATCAGGCTCTTTATACCTCAATTCCCCAGCCGGATGCATCCTTGGCTTGGTATCATCTTGTTTTTCATCTTATTCAGGTCGCTCTCATCCATATCAAATCTCAGCGTGATCCCTATCAATTCTATGAATGTTCTCATTTCACTCGAATATAATTCGTGCATCTCCTTTTTGTAAAACTCAAGATTTATCTCAATTCTCCTGTGAACGCTGATATGGGTGGTTTATCACCCAGTCATTTCAACTTCCTGACATTACCCCCACGTTGACTGGATGATAGGCTTTTACTGTTTGTACGCTCTAAGGAACTTAGCACAGACTGGGTTGATAAACTGACCCCCCGCAGGTTCCTTGACTGTGTAAACATCCATACCTTTCTTCTTGATTATCTCAAACAGGCCGACACAAATGTCAGCAATCTTATTCTTTTGGCCGAATCCATGCTGGTCATGGAATAACACATAATCCCCTTCATTGAACAGCAGAAGTCTGTTCTGACGCTTCTGATCAGCTGCCTAGTCACGAATTTTCTTAGCCAAACTGGTGGAGTAGGCTTCAGTTTGTAACTTGATCGATGTATCCATGAGTGTCTCAGATATTTTTGTGGATTCACACCACCAATATCCTCTACACATGAGTATAACAAAGCAGGTAGATCCGGATGGCATCCATACAGCAGTTGAAAGGGACTCTTACCAGTGGCAGAATGGTAGTTGATATTGTAAGCAAACACAGCGGTGGGTAAAAGAGCACTCCATTTTGAGGGCTGGTCCGTTATCAATTTGTGGATTATATTTACTAGAGTTCTGTTAACTCGCTCCACCATCCCATTTGATTCTGGATGATATGGGGAGGTCAAAACCCCGCGAATTGCCATCAACTCATTTAGCTTTGGCAGGATATGTGAAGTAAAGTTGGTTCCGTTGTCCATCAGAATGAACTGCAGACAGCCATGCTGCTGTATATCACATTCCATAATAAAACTTAGTGGTGGTGACCGCGCCCAAGTCGCTAATAGCCCTGGCCTCCACCATCAGGTCAAATGGCTGATGGCAATAATTATGTACTTGGATCAATTGGCACTAGTCAGCAGAGGTCCCACTACATCAATGGAAATGGTATGCCATTGAACTGGGGCTTCACTAATTAATAAGTGGTTTTTACGGAAAGGTTTTTCAACTTAAAATTGATGGCAAAAGCTAATAGTTTCCAGAACGTCATAATGCATGTTTTCCCATAAGTATTGGGGTCAAAAAAACTCTAGCGTCTTTTGCAACCCACCATGGCCTACCGCCCAATGTGCATCCATAATATTGAGGGTCTATTTGAAGGCTTAGAAAAATTCAGCGTCAAGTCTCCAATCCAATTGTATAGTTCTCCCCCTCGCACAAAGGTACCTTCCCTGAGTCCATCTAACACCTTGATCACTTGTGGCGGCTCATCCTGGTATCTGTTCACCATCATTTTTCCATACATTATATCAGCCAGATCCGCTGTGATAGTGACCGTGGGCAATCAAGAAAGACAATCCGCATTTTGATGTTTAACTCCAGGTTGATGTAAGATCTCAAAATTGTAAGCTTGCAGCTTCAGGGCCCAGCGTGTGAGCCGTCCTTCAAGTTCATGCAGATTTTATAACCAGCGCAAGGAGGCATGATCTGTTACTACTTGAAATCTTACCCCATGTAAATATACCCAAAATTGCTTATAAGCATAGATCACAGCTAGACACTCTCGCTTGGATATGGTGTAGTTCCGCTCATGACAATTTAGGCTCCGACTACAGAAGGTGACAGGATGTTCCACACCGTCATCATCCTTCTGAGATAATACTGCTCTAATAGCGGCTAAGGATGCATCCATTTGCACAATGAATGGCTTATCAAAGTTGGGGTATTGCAAAATGGGTGAACTTGCTAATGCAGTAAGCAATGCATCAAAAGCATTTTAGCATCGTTCCATCTTATCTAAAGAAGCATTTTTCTTTTTGAGCTCAAAAAGCGGTGCCCTAATACAACTGAAATTGGGAATGAACTGTCAATACTAACCAACCTTTCCTAGTGACATCTGAATGTGTCGCTTTTCTCTGGCCGAGTCATTTTGCCTATTGCTTCTACTTTAGCCGGCTGAGGTCTAAGCCCCTTTGAATCCACAACAAAACCAAGATATTCCAATTGATCTATAAAGAAATGGCACTTCCGGGGCTTAGTTTTGATATTAGTGGCAGCAAAGCGCTGAAACACTTGCTCCAAGTGGGCCAGATGCTCTGTGAACGTTCACAAAAACACATTAATGTCATCAAGGTAAACTAAGATGCAGGACAGCTTTAAATTACCTAAAATCCTGTCCATGGCACGCTGGAATGTAGCTGGAGCATTACACAATCCCTTCAGCATGCACGTTGGCTGAAACAACCCCCTTGAGGAGATGATAGTACATTTCTCCCATTACGTTGGTGGCAATTTGATCTGCCAGTACCCTGAGATCAGATCCATGGTGGAAAAATAGTTGGCCCCACCCAATTGATCTATTGCATTGTCACTTCGTGGAAGAGGGTAAGAATCCTTCTTCATGACATTATTGGTTTATGATAGTTGATGACCACATGATTCATGCCATCCTTCTTTACAATGAGCACAGGCGACACCCATGGGCTTTTTGATGGTTCTAGCATCCCCTGTTCAATAAGCTTATCCACTTTATTGGAGACAACCTCTTCCACTGCTCTAGAACGCCTAATATGGCGTGAACGAATGGGAGGGTAATCCTCCATATCAATTTGATGTACCACTCCTTGAGTGCACCCCAGGTCATGATCATCATTGGCAAAAATATCCCAGTATTTTTCAGATAAGGCCATAGCCTTGTCTTGCTGATCTGCCAATAGTCCTGTGAGCGCTTCTCGTGGAATTACCAATAGTATGCCAAATGAGGCGTGAGCCAGTAGTCCACGATCTTCACATGAGATGAAGTCATGAATTTGGCGAACTTTTCCAACAGGGACAAAGTGTAAGTAAGCCACCTTTGGATGCCGCTTAATCATTATTATTTCCTTCTGTAGGTTCACGAGCAACACCTTCACCTCCCCATTTCCAGGAAACAATAGCCTTGGAGCCACATGTAGTTCTAATCACGAGTGCTGATGAGGCGCCAGGATTTCTCCATACAGTCCCTTAGGAACTTCAATTTTGAGCCCTGTCCCCTATTATGCCCTGGTGTTCAGATGGTAAGTTAAAAGGGTGTGTTGCTCAAAGCAGAATTCCTTTATACTCATATAGCTGGTTGGGGAGGATCTTAGTCTGCTGACTTAGTCCCTTATAGCAAACAGGGATTACTCCATTACTGCTTGCGAGATTAATCTGACTGGAGTGGACTGGATACGTTGGGATCCCCTTGAAGAAAAATAGAATGGAATCTGTTGGCCAAATATAGTAAGGGTTTCTTCCGCCATATCTATTACAACACCAAATTTCCTCATGAAAGCTACGCCAATTAACATATTGTAGTGGTTATTTGGCAAGACCACCGCCGGAGCAGACATCTGGACTGAACCAAATCATAGCGGCAACGCGCTATATGCTCCTTCTGACACAGTGCTATGCGTTCCTGCCATTCCATATACTACTCGGTGGTCCACGTCCAGTTTCAACATAAGTTTGGCCACTAACCGGGTGGAGACTATGTTCACCGGCACTCCCGTGTTAATGATTGCGCGATTTTTGTGTTTTGCACGTGTATGTCACAATAAGTACATTCCTAGTAAAAAAATCATCAGAATTTATTACTTGTACAATCAAGGGTCTTGAGTTACTTAAAAAGGAAGAGATACCCTTGCTGACCTGGAGAAACTCTTTAGCAATTCTTTCCACCAGAATAGCTAAGGTAACTCCTATTAAAGGAGCGAAGTTCAGTGAAGAATCTGTATTACTGGAACCAGTCTGTTCGAGTAGTTACCACGCATAGGGTCTCTGCACGTCTTGGCGGAGCTCAGCCTGACTGGGTGAATTCTTACTCTTGGAAGCAGATGCAGGGGTATCCAGCGTAAGCTGTTGTATAATAAATCATCCAATTGAGGTTTGAGATCAATTTTTAAAGTTGTTTGACAGGTATTAGGGACAAGTGAATTGAGCTCAGCAGAGGAAGAGCATCCCATCTCTACTCCACTCAAGCTTTTTCTGCTCAGTTTTCATAGTTGGCATGGCTAAACTTGTGGCTTTTTAAGCAATTGACTGCATAATGCCCTTTTTGTCCGCACTGGAAGCAAGTGTTGGTAAAAGGGGTACATATATAATTTGGGCTGGAAGGACCAGGTCAAGAATTGCCAGTAAGGTTCCATGGTTGCAGTTAGACTGGTGAAGAGTACATGGGACGGAAAGGGTCTAATGACTCCTGTGATCGGCAATTATATTCCAGCAGCTGATAGTCCAGTCGCTGCATCCAATATTTGGAAAAGGAGGGAGCGGGAGCAACGAAGGTCTTTCAGGCTACATTGGGGGCGCCGTTCATGGCAGAGAGCCATTGTAAGGCGTTTACAATACAATTGAGGCCGGTATCCCCATCCAACACATGGGACATAGCTTTATAGAGTTCATGATAGGGTTTGACTGCCGCTGTCATTGCTATACCTTATTCCTCGGTGGTTAAAAAATTAGCCCAAAGTAAAATGTGAGCTTCCATTAAAAACTGCTCATCGAATTCTGACTAGGTCTCATTTTATTAAACTGGATTATCATAAATTCAGCTTTCTCTGGGAATCTTGTTAGCACCTCCAAACAGCCAGATAACTATCGCTTTTACTTGGGCATAAGACACTGAACTATTAGGAAGATAGCACGTAACTTGGTCAGTGCTCTCCACATCTAAAGCAGATAGTAACAACTACACTTTTCGTTGATTAGTAGCCCCTTTCACCGCGAATTCGAACTGTTTAAAAATACCCATGTAGGTTTCCGTTATGACTGATGGGAGGCAACTTTTAAATATGGACGAATGCAGTCAGCTCTCAGTTTTGGCTCCACGGGCCAGGCAAGATGGATTCAGAGCGACTAGGGGAACCATCATTTGGTGTGTTAACATGCTGCCATCCAGATGAGCTTGAGCTCATTGAGGCAGAATCAGAAGAAGTGTCATCATGTGAGGGTTCCTTCATACCACCTGATGGATACTCGTTCATAGATCCATAACTTTCTTCTGATTTGCCACTAACAGTCATGTTTCCCCTGGCTTCGGCACGCGCTTAGAACTGTTTGCTAATAAGCTGTTCCATTTTGACCGCAGCACATCTACACCATCCATCCTGCCATTCATGTTGCAGCGTGTTATATTGCTGTTACAATTCTTGGTGAAATTCCTTTTCCTCATTCAGGGTTTATTCCATGAGGTGTAATTGTGAAAGAACTTCCTCGATTCTATTCTGCATGTGAGTTTATTGGTGCCTGGCATTTTCTGCTTGCTGGTTGGCGTTGTTTATTTGGCTAACAAGTAAGGATCGTTCTCACACTGATTCCTCATTGGCCTGCCTAAGGGTTTCAATGCGAGCTTTCAAGTCTGCATACTCAGTTATCTCACTAATAGAGGGAGGGGGACTCGTCGGCGTTCTGCTTGGCTGATGACTTCCAGTCATGTAACTTGATGAATGTGTTGGAGGTACTTGGTAGACATTGTCCTAAGAATGAGCGCATTATCAGATGTTTGCCGGTTATCCCATTCAATATGGATTTGATCTAATTCTGTTGACAGAGAGCCAACTCAGTTAGCCAATTGTAGTTCAATTAGGGTCATTCTTTCCTTGAGCTGAGTAATCATGGCTTCAAGAGCTTCCGTCCATTTGTTTAGCTCCATCATACAGCGCTCCATGTTATTTCCCAAGGTTGTCATGTCCTGAATCCACTCTGAAGATAGACCGTGCTGTTCCAATAGCTCTCTTATTACTCAAGGTAATTCTGAGTTTAACTGTGTTACTAGAAGGTCCAATCGATGGCAAACATCCCCAACACAATGATCCATCTGTGTCAGCGCCCCTTGTATTTCTGAGAATGAGCGATCAAGATGGTCCATCAAGAGGCGAGTATCATGCTGTTGTGCTTGGGAAAACTGCAACACATCTCCAATTCAATGTTATGGCGAGCCAGAACTTGTAACAGTTGAGAATTGAAGGTTGCACATAAGCAACTAAATATTCCTCAATTCTGTGAGTACCGTGGTAGCGATTTAACCCAGTAGTAGTGGCATCCAAGTAAGACATGTACAGCGCATATCGATTTCCTTGTTCACGTTAATTGAAAAACAGACTTACGGCATAATCCCCATTCTCATCCTCATATAGGCGATACCCAAGCAACAACCATTCCATAATAATTCTTAGTTGTTGTAAAGTCACATTCGTGGAGCGTCCTTGTTGGTTAGTCATTAGCTCTGGGCAACTCTCAAATTGCACAGTAATTGTAATTTCATTATCCCCTGGCTCAGTAACAGTAAATAAGGTTGGTTTCAAGTTAGGTGTCCTCTAAGTTTCTTCAGCACGCCATGCTTGGAACCTGATCAGGTTAGGTCAGAACAAATGAGGATTTGTCATTGAATTTTCTTAGTTATAGTTGCTAAGTGGCCCCCTGTAGTGAGCACCACTGTTAATTTCTCGGCGTCTAGGTTCGCTGTCACTGAGTTGGATTTGCACAGGGTATGGCCACTGAGCAACCCAATTGAATGATATGAGGATCGCCAATTCTTAAGATAAAACCAAATAAAATATAAATTGAGCTATTGCCCCTTGTTTCTTCCTTTATTTTTGTTACCTCACAGACCACTTTGAGATTTTCATTCTTCTAATCGACTAACCCCTCAGTAACTTCCATCAGGCTCTTTATTTCTCAATTTCCCAGCCAGATGCACTCTCAGCTTGGTATCATCTTATTCTTCACCCTATTCAGGTCGCTCTCATTCATATCAAATCTCAACGTGATCCCTATTGATTCATCAAATGTTCTCATTTCGCTCGAATATAATTTGTGTATCTCCTTTTCATAAATCTTGAGACTCATCTTGATTCTCCTGTGACCACCGATATGGGTAGCTTATATTCCATTCATATCAACTTTCCAACAAGAGTGATACCTGTTTAATATCAGCAACTGAGTCAGCGGACCAAGATCCTCCCCAATCAGATATATATTACAAAAGAATCCCACTTTGAGTAATGAGCACTTTAAGCCTACCATCTGGACACCGGAGCATAATAGGGACTGGGCTTGTGAAACAAAGTCCCTGAGGGCTTTATGGAGAATTCTGGCGCCTCATCAGCACTCGTAGCTTGAACCACATGTGTCTCCAGTGTTACTGCTTCCTGGAAATGGGGAGGTGAAAGTGCTGCTAGCAAACCTACAAAAGGATACAATAACAATCTGGTGGCACCAAATGGTGGCTACCTACACTTCATCCCTGTAGGGGAAGTTTGTCATATTCATGATTTTGGCTCATGGGAGGATCTCAGACTATCAGCTCGCTCCTTGTTCAGCTTACTGACCATGGTTCCATGGGAAGCGCTCACAGATTATCTGTGGATCAGCAAGATAAGGCTATGGCATTATTTGAAAAGTATTGGGATATTTTTGTAAATAAACAATCATGACTTGGGTGCGCTCAAGGGGTGGAACACTGGATAGATACAGGGGATCACCCTCCTATTTGTTCGCGTATTATTTGACTTTCAAAAGCAATGGAAGAGGTTGTCTCTGAAGAAGTGGATAAGCTTATTGAGCAAGGAATTCTAGAGCCATCAAATAGTCCGTGGGCATCACCTGTGCTCATCATAAAGAAAAAGGATAGCTAAAATCAGGTGTTTATTGACTATTGTAAACTCAATAACATAATGAAGAAGGAATCTTACCCCTTCCATGGATTGACAATGCGTTAGACTGATTGGGTGGGGTGAACTATTCTTTGCCATAAATCTGATCTCAGGGTACTGGCAGATCGAATTGCCATTAACAGAACAGGAAAATGTGCGATCATCACCTAAAGAGGGTTGTTCCAGCTGACGCACATGCCGTGAGGGTTGTGTAACACTCCGGCTACATTCCAGCGTGCCATGGATATGATTTTAGGTGATTTAATGCTTTCCTTAATCTTAGATTAACTTAATAACATCAAAGTGTTTTTGCAGACGTTTACAGAGCACCTGGCCCACTTGGAGCAAGTGTTTCAGCGCCTCACTGTCACTAATATTAAAATTAAGCCTTGAAAGATGCCATTTCTATAAAGAGCAATTGGAATACCTCAGGTTTGTCATGGATTTAAATGAGCTTAGACTGCAGCCAGCAAATGTGGAAGTGATAGGCAAGGTGACTTGGCCAGGAAATAAGCGGGACATTCAAGTTTTTTTGTGGATGCCTGGGTATTACCGATGGTTCATTCCCAATTTCAGCTGCATTGGGGCCCTGGTTTTTGAGTTGTTAAAGAAAAACGATTCTTTTGATTGGACGTAACAATGCCAGAACGCCTTTGATGTATTCTGTACCGCGTTAGTAAACGCACACATTCTGTGATACCCCAACTTTGACAAACTGTTCATAATACAAATGGATGTATTCTTGCTGCTATTGGGGCAGTATTACCCCAGAAGGATGATGACGGTGTGGAACATCCTGTATCATTCTGTAGTTGAAGCTTAAACTAACATGAACGAAACTACACCATAACTGAGCGGGAGTGCTTAGTGGTGATCTACGCTTACAAACAGTTTTGGGTATATTTACTTGGGGTAAGATTTCAAATAGTGACGGATCTTGCTTCTTTGCGCTGGCTACAACATTTGCATGAAATTGAAGGATGGCTCGCACGTTGCTCTGAACTGCAAGCATATGATTTTGAGATTTCACATTAACCTGGAGCTAAACATCAAAACGCGGATTGTCTTTCTTGATCGCCCACGGTCACTATCACAGTGGATCTAGCTGATATAATGTACAAAAAGATGGCGGCGAACAAATACCAGGATGAGCCACTGCAGGTAATCAATGTGCTATATGGACTCAGGGAGAATACCTTCGTACAAGGGGAAGAATTATATAAGCAGATTGGAGACTTGACGCTGAATTTTCCTAAGCCTTCAGTTAGACCCTCAATAATTATGGAAGCTCATCAGGCTTTAGGCCATGGAGGATTGCAGAAGATGCTAGAGTTTTTGTGACCCCAATACTTCTTGGAAACCATGCATTACATCATATTGGAAATGGTTAGCTGTTGCCATCAGTGTCAAGTTGAAAAACCTTTCCTTAAGAAACCACTAATCAATTAGCGAAGCCCCAGTTCACATGGCATACCGTTTCCATTGATGTAGTGGGACCTCTGCTGACTAGTGCCAATCAATACATGCATATAATTTTTTGCAATTGATCATTTTAACAAATGGGTGGAGGCCAGGGCTATTAGCGACTTGGGCGCGGTCACAGATGCCAAATTTATTATGAAGTATGTTATACAGCGGCATAGTTGCCCAAAGTTAGTTCCAATGGACAACAGAACCAACTTCGCTTCACATATCCTGCCAAAGCTAAACGAGTTGAAGCGATTTGTGGGGCTTTGACCACCCCCAATCATCCAGAATCAAATGGATGGTGGAGCTAGTCAATGGAACCATATTGAACATACTCCACAAATTGATAATGGAACTGCCCTCAGAATGGAGTGCCCTTCTACCTACTGCTGTGTTCGCTTAAAATATCAGCTATCATTCTGCCACTGGTAAGAGTCCAAATCAACTGATTTATAGTCGACATCAGCTCTTCTTGCCTTGTTATATTTGTTTGTAGAGGACTCTGGTGGATGCATCATCAGTGATATCTTAATCAACTCACAGATACATTGATCAAGTTTATAAAATGGAAGCCTACTCCACCAGTTTGGCATAGAAGATTTGCGACCAGGTGGTTGAACAGAAGTGCCAGAGCAGAATTCTGTTGTTTGCTATGGGGAAGTATGTTTAATCCACGACCAGCATGAATTTAGACGAGAAAATAAGTTCTTCAACATTTGGGTTGGCCTGTTTGAGATTATCAGGAAGACTGGCATGAATGTTTACACAATTAAGGAGCCCGCTGGGTGTCAGATTATCAACTGAGTCCATACAAAGTTCCTTTGAGCATATAAACAGTAAGAGCCTATCATCCAGTCAAAGGGGGGTGATGTCTGTAAGTTGATATGACTGGACAATATGCTACTCATATCAGAGGATCGGAGGGGGATCAAGATGAGTCTCAAGGTTTACAAAAAAAGGTTACATGATTTATAATTGAGTGAAATGAGGACCTTCAGCAAATTGAGAGGATTTATGCCGAGCTTTAATACAAATGAGAGTAATTTAAAAAATGAAGAAGAATAGAAGATTACCAAGATGAGGATGCATCATCTGGGGAACTAAGGCTCAAAGTGTCTCATGGAAGATTAAAAGAGGATAGTCTTTTACAAGGGAAAGAGGACTTTTCTCTCTCGTTGCAATCACTTTTGCAAATTATTCAACTCAAGTCTGATTCTAGTTTGATAATCTCACAGAGGAGATTAGTCTACGCTCATGTCAGGGAGCAGTTGGGCAAGTAAGGTAAGAGGAGCAGGTGGTAGGCCTGCAGCCTCAGACATTTGAAAACGCCATGGAGAAACCGGCGGAGTAGAAAAAAATAAAAAGCTGGCGGTTACTATTTCCCCTGAAATCCTTGCTTGGAAAGCGTGATGCAACCAGTACATCAACACGCCGCACTCCCAACCACTCTCGTTGGTGGAATACAGAGTCCGTGTGTTTCTGGACATCCAACAAACAGCTTTATGGGAAAATTTTGTGGGGATGTACACACTTTTTCCCAACTGCAGTGTACATCGCGCCTCACTCCATGTCATGCAGTTGGCTGGACCTTGGTTTCAAAAAAAGGAGGCAGCAGACGAAGCTGCTGCAGTGCGCATAGTGATTGACCTCCTCAAAGGGCAACGGGTCATCAAAACCAAATGTACCAGATGGACAAATTCCAACTAAATTTTCCTCATGAGTGACTTTTTGCCTACTATGGTCAAATGCCATTTCTGGAGCAGCACCTGAAAGATGGTCTCACCATATATGGCGAAATACAATCTTTCAAGATGCAACGCTTTACACTGATGCCACACCTGTGCATCAGCAAAGCCATCGCAGTTCTGACCCCAACCGAGGAGATTGTGAAGGACCTTTCCAGATCCCGCACTCCACATATATCAATTTTGAAGGGCATACCACCCACCCTTTCTGGGTAACCATGGACAGCGCACCCCCCATCTGCACCCACTGTGATGCATTTGGCCAAAAGGCACACGCATGACCCACCAAGGAGGGCATCACATTTCAAGAGCACCCCTCAGCGGCCATGGCCAGCGGAGAGGCGCACTACAAACCAACCACAAGCACCAAAGAGGCTTTCCCGTGGGGAGCACAAGGCTGCTACCTACTGGTAAAACCTATCTCCCCTCAAGAGTGGAAGAAGGCCAAGCAGGCCCGCAGGGCTGCGGCCAAGGAAGCGGCCAAAGTCACCTCCACTATCCCACACTCCCACCGCCAGGAGAACATCAAAACCTTTGCAGCGGAAGCAACTCAGGAATCCATCAACCAACTAGATTGGGAAGCTCATGCCAATTGGGCCAACCAATCTGAGGATCCGATGGGTGACTCAATCTCACCTGACCTTTGCAACCAAGCTCCAGTTGAAACTGACTTGATTTCCAACCCACCCAAAAAAATTTTGACCTGAACATTGGTGCACCAAACTCATCCACACCGCAAAAATTTTCTCAATGTTGGGGAAACAAAAAGTGAAGGCAAAAGCCAACGTGAACTTTTAGCTAAAATTAACAAATCCACTGATGGCGTTGCTGCTAACACCCGCGCTGCTGTGAAAGCCCGTGGGGACCTAGAAGAGTCTGGGGGGCCTGGGGGCCCACCCCCTCGCACCTAAGGTGCGATGGGGGAAACCTTCAATTTAGGGACGTTGAATATCGCCGAAAAGGCCTAACCATCTTAGGCTAGAAAACTGAGTTTTTTACAAAAGAAATTTACCCATGGATTTTCTGGCCATCCAGGAGTCCCACTGTCCATGAGGTTCCAAGGATGCTTGGAAAACCATACTCCTCCCTTCCCTATCCTTTTTAGTAAGAGCACTGTGGGGTGCTAGTTTGGAAAAATAATTTTTTTAACTTTTTATCATTGGAATCCTTCCTCAATGGCTGAGTCCTTGTTGTCACTTTCTTGTGGGCTGACGTTGCGCATGCTATCATCAACATCTATGCCCCAACCTGCGCACAAGAGCGTCAGGAATTTTTCTTGTCAGTCAAATCCCTCCCATTACCCCCAGACCATTTCATAGTTGGTGACATGAACTGTTGGCTAAACACACCCACAGACCGTTGGACTTCTTCCTCCCACGCCCCCCAGGGTCACGAAGAACTTCGCGTTCTAAAGGCCACCCTTGGGTTAATAGATGCACTGCTGCAGCAAGCCCTGCTGCTCAAAAACATGACGCGCCCCCACGTCCACAACAGCCAATTAAGGTCCATGACCCGCATCAACCTTATCCACATGCTGGAAAAATTTCAATCTCACATTTCCCACTTCCCACTTACAAACAACAAAAATTGAATTCTCCAACCACCGGCTGGTCTCAATAACCTACCACTTACCTGTCACAGTGGCTAAGGCCACACATTGGTGCAAACTCCGCCCTCCCAAACTGACGTCGCCAGGATTTTCCACTTGGGTGGAATCAGCAACCTTGGCAAAAGAGTTTGTTACACCGTTTTGTGCGGACCCAATTTCCACATGGTCAGCCTTCAAAAAGGATACCATCTGCCACTCTCGCCACCTCTCCTTCTGATGCTCACGAGCCACATCAGCCATCATTTCGCGCGCTCTGGCAGAGTTGGCACACCTGGAGTCCAATATCCCAGCCAAAGGCTACAGCCCTGCATGGGGCCGGAAAGTGGGCGGAGGCGCTGCCCACCTCAACGCACTCAAAAGGCAACACTAACATCGAGTTTGTGTTCAGTACAGGGCCAAATGCATTACAGAGGGCGACAAGTGCACCGCATATTTTTTTAAAAAATTCTTTGCACCACGCCAGAGCGTGGCCTGCACACAGTTATAAAGATCAGATGATTCCGTCTTGGATACTATAGCCGAAGTGCCAATCAAAATACAAAAGTATTACTCCAAGTTGTACCGATTCAATCCAATTCAGCTGGCTGAAGTGGCGAAATTTTTTGACTGAACCCACATCTGCACTGTTTCCTGATGCCCAGAAGTAATGAATTTGATTACTCCGAATTAAATTTGGTCTGCTGTCCACAGTGCACCAAATTGGAAATGCCATGGCCCTGATGACATTCCATATGAATTCTACAAAAAGTACTTCAAATATATATCCCCACTGCTGCTTGCCTCACTTAACCAGAGCATTCTGGAAACGCGCCTCCTACCAGGAGGACAAGAGGCCTTCACCATCATACTCTTCCAGAAAGGGGACAAGCTTGACTTAGCCAACTGGCGCCCCATTTCTCTAACAAACACAGACACCAAAATTTTAACAAAAATCTTGGCTAACCGTTTAGGGACTGTAGCATCTGCCACCATCTCCCCAGAACAATTTCAGTTTCATCCCCAGAAGGTCGATTTGGGATAACGTGCACTCCGTGGCTAGTGCATGTCAGTCCACAGACTCTGGGGCACTAGTATTCTTGGACCGACTGAAGGCTTATGATAGAGTAAACTGGGAATATCTCAGGGCCTGCCTCCATCAATTCCGCTTACCCCTCGCTTCATCAACTGGGTGATGCTGCTCACAAAATCTGCAACAATGGCAGTACGTGGCCCTGGCTTCCTAACAGAAGTAGTCCGCCCTCAAAGGGGCTTGCGACAAGGGGACCCCCTCTGCCCACTCTTATACAACTTCAGCCTTGACCCACTACTGCGAAATGTGAATTCCCAACTCACTGGGGTCCATGTGCCAGGCCAAGCCCCAATCAAGATGATGGCGTTTGCAGATGACTGTGTGGTTGGGGTGTCTAATAATAAACATGCACGCGCGCTTGAAGCTCTCATCCAGGAGTATTCCCAAGTATGTAATGCTGCACTGAACTCTTCCAAAACCAAAAACATCCTCCTTGGTCAGTATCAAACCTGCTGGGCCCTAGCGACCAGTGCCCAGCCAAGCCCATCTGCTCGCACACGTGCTCGCCCTCCCTGCTCACCCCACACCGCCCCACTAGTGCTCCCCTTCGTGCCACGCCTTACCATAGGGCCTGTCCGCCATCTGGGTGTGTGGGTGGAGGCAGGCGGGTACGCATCAGCAGTAATGGAAAGTCATATTCTAGACAATGTGACGAAGCGCATCGCCTCCCTCAGAGCCCACCCTACTTCCCTTACTGGCAGGGTTGTTTTAGTTAACTCTATGCTCCTCTCCAAAGTCTGGTTTGGAGCCCATGACATCCCCTTCTCCCCAGGCTTTTTCAAATCCTTGTATGCCCTTCTGCAAGGATGGCTTTGGTCAGGCCGCCCACCACCAGTATGGCTAGAGGTCATGTTTGGCCCTCATCATCATGGTGGCATGGGCCTGCTTGACTTAAAAGCCCATGCTGCCAAGATCCTGGGCACCTGGATTGCAGCCGACACTGCCCCTATGCTCCCCTCCCAACACTGGTCCCATGCGACCCACTCCAACTTCTCTCAAACCTTGGGCCTTAACAATCAATCGAACCCTCACTCCTTGATGAAATACCTGGCTTCCCACCCATTGGCCACAGGTCCTCACGGTAATAAAACCCACTACAAACGAATCCTCCTCTCCATGCGGAGCGCTGAGTGGAGAATTAGTATTATTGGACACACAGCCCAGAGAGGCCGCCCCTCTCTTCAGTTCATACAAGAGGTAAAGGGGTTACCCATTCAAGATGACGTGATCCCCACAGGGCCCCATGTCCTATCCAGGGTGGACTACCTGGACATGATAGACATCCCCTACCCCATTGAGACACAGAAGACTATTTGGATGTACGCACACCATCCTCTGTTGCAGCCTCAAATCCATTCCCATCTGTGCTGCTGCCTGAGGTGGGTGTACCATACAGCTGAGCGCTCTAACGCTTTACACTCATCCTGCGTCGTGTGTGGCCAGTATGGAACGCTGTTCTACCGCATGGAGAAGTGTCCTACCTCTAAAGTGATATGGCGCGAAGTTCAACGTCTGCTTGGCCAGGATCAAACACATCCTTTCAGCCATTGAGAGATATGTTTGCTTTATTGATGGCCTCCCCCTTCCACCCTCCCTCTGTGCTCTGGTGATTGCAATCGCCATGTGGACTATCCACACAATTGTCTTGGATGCAATCGCAGGCCCCACCCCCACCCTCCCAGAAGCTGTCCACAGATTCTGGTCTCATTTGGTGGACTACTTTCAGGTGCGGATGTTTGGATACATCCCACCGCATCACCGACAGCTGGTTTCCTCCTGATTCCCAGTTTGGTTCATCAAATCAGACCCTTTCCTCCACACGTGTTCAATTGTGGCTACGGCCCCTTCACACGTTCCCTCCCCTTCCCTTAGTGGCGTTCCCGCTGGCAACAAGAGATAGCATCGCTTCTCAGGGGTGCCTTCCCTGTTACTAAGTTTTGTTTCTTTTTGGGTCAAATGGAAGTGTCCATCCCATGGTCAGCCTTCCTCGCAATAAATTTAAAATTTACAAGGGAAAGCGGAGCTCAGAAAAGTCTACAAGTAAGATATAATAAATGTAGAATTAAGGGACGATAGCTCCATGTATATTTTATTGGGTTTTACAAGAAGTCAGAAATCCTCATATAATTTGATTTGGTTGCTCAGTGGCTGATACCCTGTGCAAATATAACTCGGCGGAATTGGAGCCAGATGCCAAGAATTAACACCTGCCATAATGGGTAAGAAATCCCATTGCCTAAACAGGTCTCTAGCCAAATATGTTTGGTTTACATGGATCAAGAGGAAAATGTTAGAAACACATTTTCCAACTCTTTTCGTTTAAGGTCGTGAGGATATCCAATGACAGAATCCTAGCCAGGATGGGAAAGACCATCGCTGCTGAGACAAAGATGGTCGATTCAATGTCAATGGGTGCCATTTCATCATTGAAGTGTCAACTGAGGGTTAGACAGCCAAATTCTTTACTATATATATTCTCTAGGATTTAGTATAATAAAACAATGTTTTTTAGTACTTAAGAGAGTATAGAGATACAGTAATAATATCAATTTGTGTATAGTTAACCTATCAGCTATTGTGTTGTTCTATCTCAAGGATATTATTGCAGAGGACAATAATTGAAAGACTCTCAGAGAAAAGAGTAAAGATCCTAGCGGGGATTTAGAGAAGAAGGAACCACACTCAGGAATAGTTGCCAACTGTGTGTTGGGCTGGGAGATTGACACTGGGGTATCTCAGCGAAGATTGTGGTGGACAAGAGCATAGGGAACAAATCCCTATGAGTATAACTTCACAAGTAACTAATCAGGAATACTGGCCAAACGTTGGAAAAATAATAATTCATACTCAACTACAGTAAATGCCTCATCTTATTATCAATTAATAATTCATTTTATACAATGTGACCAAGTGCACAAGGAAAAGAACCTGTTCAGTAAAAATGTTACTAGGTTGCTTGCTTATAACAACCTAGGAGCAAATTTTTACGATTTGGTGCTCACTACAGAGGTAGTTGAGTGAAGAATTTATAATAATGTCATAAAAAGAAGATCTACGCAAACTGTGGACTGAGATAGCCACTGTAAACCAGAATGCCTTAAAATTAGTGGACCATCAGGAGTTCGCACCCTTAGAAGAATGAGTTGCCAAGGTGGAGGAAGGAGTAGAGAATGTAGCTAGATTCAGGAATGATTTACTCGGTAAAGTAAACTCATTGAAGAAGAAAGAAGGGGACCTCAATTGAGAGGTCCTATACTGAAAATGGAGTGAGAAGTGTATCATGTTTGTTTAAGAACTTTTGGTGCAGATATTGAGAAATTAATCAAACAAGTGGAGGAACTTAAAGCTCACACATGTGCTTGTAAGCCTAATATGGCAAGTGATGCCAAAGAAAGAAGTCCTTGCACAATACTTGGGAAGTCAAATACCCCAAGGAACATGCCGCCCGCCTTTAATGCCATTTCAGAGATGATGTCTGAAGTCACTCCGCAAGTTAGCTAAGTAGTCGAACCAAAAGAACCAGCAAAAGATAACGCGGAGGTATTTAGAGCAATGACAAAATTGCCAAAGTTCCATTGGGATATTGCCTAGCATTCTTTAACTGTTTAACTTTGACCATTTAATGGCTATGGGGATCGTCAAAAGGCGTTGACGGTCATGAATTGCCTAGCCACTGACTGTCAAAACTTAGTGTTGCCTCATCTGGAGGGGGACAGCTGGTCATATGTGGAGGCAAAGGCGGCCATCATGAAAGAGTTTGGGAGTCCAACATGCATGTCAAAACACAATCAAGAATTTATGGAAATCCGTTCCATAAAGATGAGACTTTTGCTAGCTTTGCAAATCAATTTTACCAGGAGTTGCAGATCCTGGACGGAGGAAAAGTATTGGATGACTTTGATGCTAGAATCTCTTTTCAAGTGGCCCTTTGGCCCTATTGCAATTTTCATGGTATGATGTCTTCTGTGTTCGCGACAGAAATAACTAACTTGCAAATGGTAGAGAAACTTGAAGATTTGGGAGTAACATTTGATGCCCCAAATATAAGCTTCAAGTCCAATCCAGTATGAAATCTAAATCCCACGAATGGAAATGAAGGATCTAAGAGGCTACCAAACAAACCATGCCAGGAAATAAGCTCAAAAAATTCAGATGGTTTAAATGAAGGAGAAGGTATGCTATCAGTTTGGCGGTAAAGGACATTTCTCCATAAACTGTAAAAAGCTAAATGATCATATTAACGTGGTACAGGCCAAGGAGACAGCAGCCCCAATGATTTAGGAAACGAGACCGCGGCCTAGACAAGGGACAGTCTAGAGCCGCAGAGAAACCTGTTTCTCATGATATTATGATTGAAGAAAATAGAATTAGCGATCTGTTCATAGATGACAAGTAGAATCAGCTTTATCAAGAGGTCAACATGGATGTAAATGCCGTGACCAGAGCTGGGGCGAAGAAAATTTACCCTGAGATAATCCAGGAATTTGCCTGGCCGTATGCCTGACAACTGGCGGACAAAACCAAACCAACGAGAATCCTGAAGTTTTATCTGACGTCCATTTAGATAAGGCAAATCTGTCTATCCCCCTCATCATAATCAAGGGATTGTTTCCTGATTTATTAGTGTAATTTTATTTGCACCCTAGATTCAGCTAATAATGCCGCCATATACTCAGTAAACACTATATTATAATACTCCAGGTTTACATATATATACATACAAAGAATTGAATGGGGTGAGGGAGATTTTTGACAGCGTTGCGCCAATCATTTTATTTTTTCCAAGCTGTTAAAGAGGATAAAGATCTCATTGCACTTGGAACACAATAAAGAATATGGGACAGCTGGGCCAAACACCACAGTTTACTGTGGAGCATATAGTGTGCTGCCATTAAAATTTGGGTTATTGGTGGTATCTGCGCCAGCAATAATTTTGGCAAACCAAAACTATGACAATCTGATTATAGTGGAGTTTCTATGGAAATATGGAGTTAAATGTAACTTTGAGGACAACACGTTGACCATCTTGGGTCAAACGTTACCATTAGTATATCAAAAGAATGGTGGAGCTCCACTAAATTGGAGAAACAACTTCATTAATTTAATATACAATGACGTCATTGTCCAGATTCAATATCAATTAGTTAGTAGGAAACAATGCAAAAATGCGGGCAAAGATCCTAGAGAACTGGGGAATTCCACTAAGGATCAAGAATGAGAGGACCATACTGGCCAGATTGCAGATGATAGTTGACACAGGGTTGACATTAGAGATTCCTGAGCTGTTGTATGGGGAGGTCAGAAGCCCTGGGAAGAAGTCCAGAGTGGAGCCATGGGTGGCTCCTGGGATAATAATGCCAGGCCATGGAGAAATTCGAGTTCTCCTGGCAAATTTGAGTGAAAAACTGATGAATATCAAGAGGAATCAGATCATCGCATTTGTTCATCTAATCCACATGGATGAATTAAGAAATTCCATGTTTTGGGTCTCTCAATGAAATGGGATTACTGGCCGGTGTAACCAAAAGCGTCAAACTATTGGTTGATAATGAGCAATTCGCTGATCTGTCAAAAGGCCAGCAATAGGAGGTGCTCAAAATATTCGAGAAATATTGGGAAGTGTTCTCTCAGGATGACCAAAATTTGGGATGTGCACATAAGCGTGTCCACAAGGTTGACACCGGGGAAAATTTTATGATAATGATGAGACCAATCTGAAGATTAAAAGCTGCTGAAGCGGTAGTGGAGGTTGAAACCAGCAAACTAGTGAAGCATGGGCTTCTAGTTCCATCAGCAAGTCCCTGGGCGAGTCCAATTTTGGTAATGAAGAAGAGGGATGGATCCAACTTGGTGGTGATTGACTACCAAGAGTCTGGACAAAATTATGAAAAAGGATCGTATCCCCTACCAAGGATTAAAAATGCACAAGATCATTTAGGAGAAGCAAAGTATTTCTCCGCAATGAATCTGAGCTTGTGATATTAGCAGATTGACTTGTCAGAGGAAGACCAAGAAAATGTGCGATTTTTACCGCGCAGGGCTATACTAGCCAACGAGGATGCTCCAGGGTCTATGCAATGCGCCTGTGACGTTTCAGAGGGCCATGGATGCGATATTAAGCGACCTGAAGTTGTTGTGCATACTGGTATATCTGGACGATATCAGATTGTTAAGTAGGACGTTTACTGATCACCTTCACCACCTGGAAGAAGTCTTTAAGAAACTTTACGCGACTAACCTGAAGATCAAGCCAAGGAAGTACCACTTCTAAAGAAAAAGTTAGAATACCTTGGATTTTGTAATTAACTCCAGTGGGTTGCAGCCATAAAACAAGAAGATAGCAGCTATAGAATGTATGGCTATACCAAAGAGTGTCCAAGACATCCAAGTGTTCCTTAAGAAGGATGTAAACTATAGAAGATTTATTCAGGAATTTGACCAAATAGCTGAGCCAATGTTCCATTTTTTAAAGGATCTTTAAAAGTATTTGTATAGAATAAAAAGGCCCAGGACTCCTAAAATAAGTTGCGCCAGTATTTAGTAGATTTACCGACCCTGAAATATCCAAATTTTGATTGAAGTTTTGTTATTTAAACTAATGCTTTGTTAACAGCAATTGGAGCCATACTAAGCTAAGTAGACGAACTTGGGGATGAACATCCAGTGGCGTATGTGAGCCAGAAACTCTCAGCCGTTGAGAGGAACTACATTATGACTGAGAGTGAATGCCTTGCAGTAATTTACGCATGCAAGCAGTTTTGGGTGTACATCCACTGAATGCACTTTAAGGTGATAATGGACCACTCTTCGGTGCATTGGCTGCATAATTTTAGAGAGCCAGAGGATAAACTAGCCCAATGGGAACTTAAGCTCCATGCTTACAATTATGAGATAGTCCAATGAGTGGGGGCTTCTCATCAGAACGCGGATGACTTATTGTGGTTGCTAATGGTCCAGTTGGTGTACCCACAGAGGATGAGCCATTCCAAATTATGGTCAAAAAATATTGGGGATGAGCCCTAAGAATTCAAGGTTTGCTTTGGAAAGCGATGGAATACACTAAGACTATAGATGAACAAGTATCCAAGGCAATCAATAGGAAGCAACTATCATTCCCAAAACTGTCAGAAAGAGCGGCAATGTTACAAGCAGCTCATATGCTTGTCAGGCATGGAGGACTGAGGAAAACAACTAACCATATTTGCCAGTATTATTTCTGAGAATCAAACAACTATGTTTTCGTAGCTTATCTGGCTTATAGCGAGGAGTGCCAGCTGCACAAACCACATAAGAATACAACTGGATACTGACTGATCCACCCTGGATTTGCCTGGTACACGGTGTCCATCAACATGATGGGACCGCTGACAATGAGCACAAGTGGATTTAAGTACATCATAGTTGCCATAGACCATCTGACAAGCTAGGTTGAGATATAAGCTTTAATCAGATAGATGCTACCAGTACTGCGAGGTTCATCCTGGATCAAGTGGTATACCAGCATGAATGTCCGCAGGTCCTGCTTAGTGACAATGGGACCAGCTTCACGTCTCATTTGATCCTGAGGTTAAATGAAGTAATGGGGATCCAAGGAGTCATGCCAGTAACATAACAGCTGGAGACAAAAGGACTGGTAGAAAGGTCAATGAATCGCTGTCTGTGACGCTGAGGAAGCCAGTCACAGAAAGAGCTTTCCTGTGTGGAATGTACCTGAGTTCAGTGACATTTGCCTATGATATTAGTCATCATACAACAATGGGGAAGGCGCCATTTAAATTGTTATATGGAAGAAAGGCCGCGTTGCCTCCAGTTTTATATTTGGTGATGGAACCTACGTCAGGGATGAGTACTGAGCAATACCTGAACTGACTGACAAGTTTCTTGATTGATATGCAATCGCAAGTACTCAATACAACCTTGAAGATAAGGATATGAGCAAAATTTATGGATGAAAAAACCAATCAGCCTAAGAAGAATATCAAATCGGGAAATAGTTAACTATTGCAATATGCATGGTTTCAGACAAAGAAGAAATTTAAATGCATTATGGTCAGGTCCATTCGAATTAATCACCAAGATGGAGATTGATGCTTACTCCATCAAGAATCTCTTGGATGGAAGAGTTGTGAATTAAGTCCACATTAAGTATCTAAAGCATTGGATCGATGAAAAAAATAAAAGAATTCCCAAAGGACTGATGAACCATTAAGTTGGTCATGCTTGATGATTAGAACAAGTCCAAAAAGGACCTCTGAACCAATTTAGATGGTTAAGTCCAAAAAGAGAACCTCTGAACCATGGAAAAATGGCAGGTTTAAGTACCCAGGTCCCAGTTTGGGGGAAAAGATGGACTGCTGAACTGAAACAAGGTCAAGTCCCATAATAAAAAAAGAATAAAGATAAAAAATTGATAAAAGATATGAAAAAAAGAAAAAAAAAAAGAGTTATAAACTGTGGTAGTCCCATAACTTAAGTATACATACTTTTCTTTCTCGTTGCAAACACTTTTGCAACCTATTCAATTCAAGACTGAATCTAGTTTGATAATCTCACAGAGGAGATTAGTCTGCGCCCATGTCAGGGAGCAGTTGGGCAAGCAAGGTAAGAGGAGCAGGCGGAAGGCCTGCGGCCTCCAATGTTCGAAAACGCCCCATAGAACCTGACAGAATAGACAAAAATCTCAAAAAACCGGCGGTCACAATTTCCCTGGAGATACTCGCATGGCAAGCATGATGCAACCTGTACATCAACACGCCACACTCCCAGCCACTTTCATCGGTGGAATTCGGAGTCCATGTGTATCTGGACATCCAAAAAATGGCCTTATGGGAAAAATTTTGTGAAGATGTACACAAAATTTTCCTGACCGTGGTATATGTTGCACCTCACTCCATGTTGCGCAGTTGGCTGGACCTAGGTTTTGAAAGCAAAATAGCAGCAGACGAGGCTGCAGCATTGCGCATAGTGGTCGACCTCCCTGAAGGGCAATGGGTCATCAAAACCAAACGCACCAGATGGACAAAATCAAACAAAATTTTCCTCACGTTTGACTTTTTGCCTACTACAGTAAAACGTGACATTTTGGAGCAACACCTGAAAGATGGTCTAGTCATATATGGCGAAATACAATCTTTCAAAATGCAACGCTTCACGCTGATGCCACACCTGTGCACTGGCAAAGCCATCGCAGTTCTGACCCCAACTGAGGAGATCGCAAAGGACCTAACCCAGATCCCGCACTCCACCTTTATTTCTATTGCAGGGCACACCACCCACCCATTCCAGGTAACTGTGGACAGCGCGCCCCCATTTGCACCCACTGTGATGCATTTGGCCATAAGGCACACGCATGCCCCATCAAGGAGGGCGTCACATTCCAAGAGCACCCCTAAGCAGCTATGGCCAGCGGAGAGGCGCACTACAAACCAACTGCCAGCACCAAGGAGGCTTTCCCGTGGGGAGCACAAGGCTGCTGCCTATTGGTAAAGCCCATCTCCCCGCATGAGCAGAAGAAGGCCAAGCAGGCCCATAGGGCCACAGCCAAGGAAGCGGCCAAGGCCACCACCACCATCCCACACTCACAACGCCAGGAGGACATGGAGACCTTTGCAGCGGAAGCAACTCGGGAATCCATCATCCAATCAGATTGGGAAGCCCATGCTGAGCAGGCCACTCAATCTGAGGATCTGATGGGAGATTTAATCTCACCCAATTGCTGCACCCAAGCTCTGGTCAAAAACAACTTGGGACCTATCCCAACTGAAAATTTTTTTGACCCACTTGACGGTGCACTGAACTCATCTGCGCCCCAAAGAAATTTGTCCAACGTTGGGAAAACAAAAAGCAAAGGCCAAAGCCACCGCAACTCTTTCTGCAAAAATCAACAAAAACCCCGATAGCATTGCTGCTAACACTCATGCTGCTGTGAAAGCCCATGGGGACCTTGAAGAGGCTGGTGGGCCCAGGGCCCACCCCCTCACACCTAAGGTGCGAAGGGAAAACCTTCACTCTAGGGACATTAAATAGCGCCAGACTCAAGGCCTCCCCATCCCAGGCTAGGAAACTGAGTTTTTTACAACACAATTTACCCATGGATATCCTGGCCATCCAGGAGTCCCACTGTCCACGAGGTTCTGAGGAAGCTTGGAAAACAATGCTCCTCCCATCCCTATCCTTTTGGTCAAAGTACTGTGGGGTGCTAATTTAGAAAAATAATTTTTTCAAATTCACATCATCAGAAACATTCCTAAATGGCTGAGTGCTCGTTGTCACCTTCTCGTGGGCTGACGTTGCACACGCAATTGTCAACATCTATGCCCAAATGGTGCACACGAGCGTCAGGAATTTTTCTTGTCGGTCAAATCCCTCCCGCTACCCCCTGATTCTTTCCTAGTTGGCGACATGAACTGTTGGCTAACCTCACCAACGGACTGGTGGCCTCCCTCACCCCACGCCCCACAGGGTCATGTAGAACTACGCGTTCTAAAAGCCGCCCTTGGGTTAATGGATGCACTGCCATGAAATGCCCCACTGCTTGAAAACATGATGCGTCCCCACATCCACAACGGCCAATTAAGGTCCATGACCCACATCGACCTTATTCTAATGCTGGCAAAATTCCAACCCCACATCTCCCACTTTAAAACAACGAAAATGGAATTCTCTGACCACCGACTGGTCTCAATAACCTACCACTTACCCATCACAGTTGCAAAGGCACACATTGGTGCAAAATCTGCCCCCCGAGCTCATGTCGCCAGGATTTTCCACATGGGTGGAAGAGGCAACTTTGGCAAAATCGTTTGTTGCACCATTTTGTGCGGACCCCATTTCCACATGGGCAATATTCAAAGAGGATACCATCCGCCACTATCGCCATCTCTCCTCCAGATGCTCATGAGCCACATCGGCAGTTATCTCATGCGCTCTGGCAAAATTGGCCCACTTGGAGTCCAACATTCCAGCCACAGGATACAGCCCTGCATGGGGCTGGAAGTGGGCGGAGGCAGCCGCCCACCTCAATGCACTCAAAAGGCAACACAAACATCGGGTTTGTGTCCAATACAGGGTCACACATATCACTAAAGGCAACAAGTGCACCGCATACTTCTTTAGAAAAATTTTGCACCATGCCAGAGCGTGGCCTGCACACAGGTGCAAAGATCGGATAATTCCATTGTGGATACACTGGCCGAAGTAGCAATCAAAATGCAAAAATATTACTCTGAGTTCTACAAAAAGTATTTCAAATATATATCCCCATTGCTGCTAGCCTCACCTAACCAAAGCCTGTTGGAAACGCGCCTCCTACCAGGAGGACATGAGGCCTTTACTGTCACACTCTTCAAGAAAGGGGATAAGCTTGACTTAGCCAACTGGCGCCCCATTTCTCTAACAAACACAGACACCAAAATTTTAACAAAATTCTTGGCTAACCGTTTAGGGACTGTAGCATCTGCCACCATCTCCCCAGAACAATTTCAGTTTCATCCCCAGAAGGTCGATTTGGGATAACGTGCACTCCGTGGCTAGTGCATGTCAGTCCACAGACTCTGGGGCACTAGTATTCTTGGACCGACTGAAGGCTTATGATAGAGTAAACTGGGAATATCTCAGGGCCTGCCTCCATCAATTCCGCTTACCCCCTCGCTTCATCAACTGGGTAATGCTGCTCACAGAATCTGCAACAATGGCAGTGCGTTGCCCAGGCTTCCTAATGGAAGTAGTCCGCCCTCAAAGCAGCTTGTGGCAAGGGGACCCCCTCTGCCCACTCTTATACAACTTCAGCCTTGACCCACTACTGCGAAATGTGAATGCAGAACTCACTGGGGTCCATGTGCCAGGCCAAACCCCAGTCAAGATGATGGCATTTGCAGATGATTGCGTGGTGGGGGTGTCTAATAATAAAGATGCACGCGCGCTTGAAGCTCTCATCCAGGAATATTCCCGGGTAAGCAACGCGGCACTGAACGCCTCCAAAACCGAAATCATCCTCCTTGGTCGGTTTCAGAACGGCTGGGCCCCAGAAATTAGTTCCCAACCTGGCCCATCTGCTCGCCCACGTCCACGCCTTAATAACTCAACACGCACCACTCCACTGGTGCTCCCCTTCAAGCCACGTCCTACTATAGGACCGGTGCGCCATCTGGGCGTGTGGATGGAGGCAGGTGGATATGCGTCAGCAGTAATGGAGTGCCGTATACTGGACAACGTGATGAAGCGAATCGCCTCTCTCAGAGCCCACCCTACTACCCTCACTGGCAGGGTTGTTCTTGCCAACTCTATGCTCCTATCCAAAGTCTGGTTCGGAGCCCACGCCATCCCCTGTTCCCCAAGCTTCTGCAAATCCCTGTATGCTTTGCTGCAAGGATGGCTTTGGTCAGGCCGCCCTCCACCAGTACGGCTAGAGGTCATGTTTGGCCCTCATAATCAAGGAGGCATGGGCCTGCTTGACTTCAAAGCCCATGCTGCCAAGATCCTGGGCACCTGGATCGCGGCCGTCACCGCTCCTACACTCCCATCCCAACACTGGTCCCGCGCAGCCTGCTCCAACTTCTCCCGAGTCTTGGGCCTCAACAATCCATCGAACCCCCACTCCCTGATGAAATACCTCGCATCACACACATCGGCCACAGGTCCTCAAGGGACTAAAACCCACTACAAACGAATCCTACTCTCCATGCGAAGCTCAGAATGGAGAATTTGTATTAGTGGACATACAACCCGAAGAGGCCGCCCTTCTCCTCAGTTCACACAAGAGGTACAGGGGCTACCCATCCATGATGGCGTGATCCCCATTCGACCCCATGTCCTATCCAGGGTGGACTACCTGGACATGATGGACATCCCTTAATCCACTGAGACCCAAAAGACTATCTGGAAATACTCACACCATCCTCTGTTGCAGCCTCAAGTCCGCTCCCATGTGTGGCGCTGCCTGAGGCGGGTGTATCGTTCAGCTGAGCGCTCTAACGCTTTACACTCATCATGTGTCATTTGTGGCCAGTATGGAATGCTGTTCCACCACCTGGAGATGTGCCCCACTTCTAAAGTGATATGGCGCGAAGTTCAACGTCTGCTTGGCCAGGATCAAACACATCCCTTCAGTCTGTCAAGAGATATGTTTGCTTTATCATTGGCCTCCCCCCTTCCACCCTCCCTCTGTGCTCTGATGGTTGCAATCGCCATGTGGACTATCCACACGATTGTCTTGGATGCCATCGCTGGCTCCATCCCCACCCTCCCAGAAGCTGTCCACAGATTTCGGTCTCATTTGGTGGACCACTTTCAAGCATGGATGTTTGGATACCTCCCACCGCGTCGCCAAAAGCTGGTCTCCTCCTGGTTCCCAGTCTGGTTCATCGAATCAGACCCCTTCCTCCACACGTGCTCAATAGTGGCTACGGCCCCTTCACACGTTCCCTCCCCCTCCCCATAAGTGGCGTTCCCGCTGGCAACAAGAGATAGCATCGCTTCTCTGAGGTGCCTCCCCTGGTACTAAGTTTGTCTTTCCTGAGTCATATTCGGAAGTGTCTGTCCCATGGTCAGCCTTCCCCGCAATAAATTTAAATTTAAAAAAGATTATAAACTGCAAAAAGAAAAAACTGATATATGTTTATACTTTTTATTTTTATTGATTGTCCTCAGTATGGGAATGATTCTGCCTATATCGCCTCTTGGGGAGGGAGAATGGATCGCGGTAGGAATGAACATCCTGTCAAAATTGATATGCAATCAGATACTAGCGAGGGCGGCCTACACAAAATCATGTTCTTTGAGCGGACACCAAGCCCTGAGAGAAAGCAACTAGGAGAAGGGAGATTGAGATGTCAGAGGAAGCTAAAGGCGAAACCCCAGAGCGGGGAAAAAGCAACACTATTAAAAGAGGCAATCAGCAAATAACCCCGAGTACTCCTGATTTAGTACCAGAGCTAGAAGATTAGTTCTGAGCTCCTGATGACGGGCTTCATCAAGGACACTGGACATGTGGGCCAGCAATGAAGAAGGGATGCTTGATGGGGCTTGCTGAATCATGCCCCCTATCAACGCCATCAGCAGAAGATACTGATGGGAAGCTCCAGAGAAGTATTAGTCATGCAGAGAGCAGATTGCATCCTGCATGCAGTGGCTTTGGGCTTCTCAAAAGCTGAAGCTGAACAAATGGTGGAACTCAGGTGAGGCTGGAAGCTTGATGGACCAACTTCGAAGCACTTGGCCAGTAAAGCAATTAGCATAAGTGGCGGTATCCCAATCCAGAAGGTTATTAAGATCATAGGGATTCAGCCCTAGATTCAAAGCCTTGGTGACTTGGTCCCAGAGTTCAGCGTAGGGGAGCTCAGAGTGAATACTGTTACTAATTAAGAGCTTGGAGACTAGAACAGTGGGTTTGTAATTTTGACTGAGTCAGAAGAGGAACTCAGGGAGAAGATCTGACTTGGCAAGAAATGGACGTTCCAGAACCACTAGCATAATCTTTGGAGCATCTACAATTATTTTCAGAGCATCAGCGGAAGGAGCCAAATTCAGGAGAGTTTCAAAATTCACCTTTTAAATTGATGGCAGAGGAAGAGTCAGCTGAGAGCTGTTTGAAACGATAGCCAGCATGGTTTCATACGGATTAGTTACCATTTCTGGTAATTTGACAGAAGGACTAGTCACTTATGCCAGACTGTAAGTCCTGGGGACCATCCTCTGGGCGTTGATCCAGCCATTTTTCCATTTCTGAGAAAGAAGGCACCAAAGAGGATGGCTTTACCCCTTGTTACTCAGGGCGATCTCGCTCACATGGTAGAAGAGTGCTGGGTAACAGCTCTTCCACTTCATATTCTGCCTTCAATACCCATGTTCACCTTAACAGAGCTGTTAGAAGCTCTTAGCAAAATCTGAGCTGAGATTGAAAAAATAAGATTAATTGGAATTAACTTGAGTGGCAATCAGCCTGATTTCCAGATTTAAAATGGTCAAAAAGGTATGAAGACCAATTTATCAGCCAGAATGCCCAACAGTTTTGATTTAATTAACAAAACAATCAGAAAAATCACCCCCCTACCAAAATTGTCAGGAATCATACTTGATGGTCAGGCAACAGCATCAGACACCATCAATGAGGGTACAAAGCCCCCTGCTGGCAATTTGGGCGTTGCGCCCAATGCAACACCACTAACCAAAATAAATGGCCCAGTGACCAAGCGTGGGTGGGTTGGGCATCCAATACCCATTTCCAACCAAATGGGCCCTCCCTATGTGGGTTGGAATTGAGAATTCCCGCCGCTCATCAGGCCAAACGCTGTCATATCAACCATCAGAAATGTAGCGAGCCTCAGTTTGGATGTTCAAGGAGAACCAACAGCAACTCGGCCTTCCACCTAATTTTTTTGATATCAGTTCCCAATGAACTAATCCGCCCTTTCCTGAATAATTTAATGGTTAGGTCGAATTTGAGGGTCCCATTACTGGAAGGTCAATATCCCAATCAAACACTATTTAATCATTTGCTTTGCACTGAGAAAATTATTCATTGATTTTCTTCCTTTTCCTTTGCAATTAAAATTTTTCCAAAAAAACCCAATCAACTTTTTTATTGTGTTGATTTGTTATGGCCGCATCCCCAATGGCTTTGCCCTAATAGCCCATTGGTCCATCTACTGGATGGGATCTACTAGTACTTTATGGTCACTTTGGCCCCCTCTGTTATTGATTGGATTCAGCGAGTCAGATACTTCTGGCACTTTAACTTTGCTATAATGAATTTCAGACAATATTATATGTGGATCTCGTGGCCTTACATCCACTAACTAAAAGTGAAGATCTGCATCCTTGACTCCCCAGTCAAGACAAGCCCGTATTCAGATGAACTCATTGAAACTATTTCTGTGATTCCGCCCCCTGCAGCAAGACCCCTGGGTCTGGGTTGGGCTCATTTTGGTTCATCATCAGGATCATACTCATTGTTGTTATACACCAACATTTTATTGTTTTGCAATGCCTGGCTCTATACAACGTCATTTGGTTGGCAATGTTTCTAGAATTCTGGCTTGCTTTTGGGTGCTCACACATCCCAACTGGCAGGCCAGTCTAAACTTCTTCTGCTGTTTCCATGACACAGACTAGGCGTATGAGTCCTGGAAGGACCATAAAAGAGGATCAGCCAAGCATCCCAACTCATCTGCTGAAAGTGGTGGAGGTCTGGACTAGACAAGCTATTGAGGAGCTGCTGGTAGCATTAATTGGAATTTGACATATTTGCTGGTTTAGAGAGGGGATGTTGGACTTATATAGAAGTTGACATGCACTCTATAATACATTAAGATCTAATTTCAGAGAATTTTTTTCAAAATTAATGAGATAAGATCTCTAAGGGAAGAATTAGGAATGACTTAAGCCATGATATTATAAAAGAAATAATAAGGGTGAATAAGAAATAAGTATTCTTAATTGAGCTGCAAAAAAACATTGAAAGCAAGAGTCTCCTGTCTAGGATGAGGAGAAAATCAGGTAATCAAGGACTCCAAGCCAAGAATCTTAATATGACAGTGGGTCGTATACCCTGATGGGGGGATAACTTTACCCTGGGACCAATATTATCATTATTAAATCAAACATTTCGGCACAACAGAAGGTCATGGGGACCGCGCTCTGAGAAAGTGGTAGCTAGGAGAAAGAGGAAGAACGCCATATGCTGAAGGTCATCCCAAGAAGCGTTGAGTATTGATGAGTGTACTCCACTTGAACCAATGAAGTATTTGAACAAGTGTTCAAAGTGGTGTTCTCATGTCCTGGTCCTTTTCTCACTGGAAATCTAGGCAAGAGGGGGGATGCGTTGAAATTTTTGCTCATATTCCCAGCCTGCTAGATTACCTGGTATCGCTAGGAGAAAATTTCCTAAGGTGAAGTGAATCAGCGAAATCAGTTGGCCCAAGTTTTGGAGGAACTATGTTTGGGGGATTTTGGGATATTCACTTTGTCATATCCATCAGGGATCAATATGGAGGAATGCATAAATTTCATTGGTAGAGTTGCCAAAGAAATAGGGGCACCTGATAATAATTAACTATCAGGTGTACCAAATTGGGATTAGTAAAGTTTCTTCACCAACTGATTGGGAATGAATAGTGATTTGTGAGGCGAGTGATGCCACCTGAAACTAGCGAATTGATAGGTTGGTGAGTGACCTGCCATAATAGGTAATAAGTTCCAAGACCAAAGCAGGTTGCTAGCCAAATATGGTTGATTCGCTTGGATCAAGAGGAAAATGTTCTGGACACGTTTTCCAACTCTTTCCATTTTAGATCTCAAGGATGTCTATTAACAGAATCCTAGCCAGGATGGGGAAGACCATCGCTGCTGAGACAAGGATGGGTGATTCAATGGCAATGGCTGCTATTTCATCAAGGAGGTGCCAACTGAGGGTTGGGCGTTAAATCCCCTCTATATATATCTACGAGGATTTACTATAATTAAAACAGTGTTTTATAGTACTTTACAAAGTTTAGAGTTACAATAATATTATTAATTCAGTGTATAGTTAGACTATCAGCTTCTATTGTGTTGTTCTATCACAAGAATATTATTAAAGAGGGCAATAATTGGTATAAACTCAGAGAGAAGAGTAAAGATCTGAACAGGGATATAGAGAAGAAGGAACCACAATCAGGGATAGCTGCCGACTTTGTGTTGGGCCAAGTTAGATTGTCACTGGGCTTAACTCAGCGAAAATTGGGTAAAAAACATAGGGAACAAACCCCTACAAGTATGACTTCATGAGTTAATAATTAGGAATACTGGCTGAGCGTTGGGCTGAAATATAATTCATATTCAACTAAGGATAATAGTCTTCAATTCTATTATTATTTAATAATTCATTTTATACAACGTGACAAAGTGCGCAAGGAAAACAAACCTGTGCAGTAAAAGAGGTTATTGGGTTGCTTGCTAATAACAACCCAAGAGTAAATTTTACAGTTGTCCTCAAAATAACAGAAGAAATGTCTTAAAATAAATATGGAGCACTTGATCCCACTACTTCCTATATTTTATCATTCTTAATACAGCAGCTTTCTGCTGTTTCCACTTATTTCTTAAACTATTAACAACAACCCCTTTTTAATCATCTTGTCTCACTTATATTGTAGCGTTTTTGGATGCTACCGCTTATATGGCTAAGTAATTTTAATATGCCATATCTCATTGGCTCTGTCAATTTTTCACTCATTGATTTCACCATCACTTAATTTGAGGCAATTTCTTGATAACCTAATTTCGCCTTATGTTGAGGCGCTCAATTAATTGATATTCATAGTAAACTCAACGGATCCAATCCATTCCTCCATCACAACTAAGGGCTTATTCATCCAATCAAATCAGAATCATGACAAAGAATAAGAGATAGTAGAGGTTACTGTGTACTAGAGGGAACATGTGGGCAGCAGTAAAGCACAATAAATGAAGATTGCTGTTTTATGAGGCTTTAGAACCACAGCAACAGAAAACTAATAGAACTATAACTCAAGTAAATTTCAAGCTCTTTTGAAAATAGTAAAGATAAAATGATGTCTAAATTTTTGAATTTTAAAATTTCACATGACCTTAATTTAAACTTTGGTGCATATCCATATTTCAAAATAATACTTCCATATCCTTCCCATAGTAGCCCTTTCTCATGGATTTTCAAAAGATAATGTCTTTGGACTCTGGATTATGTTGTGGGTTCTTGAACCCATGATGGAAACCAAGACCTTCCTTATCAAGGTGAGTTTCTATAATTACAACAAAAAAGTACAGAGGTATTATTAATTCATGTAATTTGAGCTTTATGTCAATCTTAGTAAACAAATTTTATTTGGCCTTCTAAAAGAAAATCCTCATAGTTAGTTATAATTACCCTTTTCAATGACACAAAATTGATTTTTTTACTTGCGCTGAAAACCTTACAATAATTTCCCACCTCACATGCATGCAATGTTATTCTTTGAGACTTCACCTTATCATTCTTTAGATGTTGCAAAGCTTTTCTGGGAGTTTAGTTCAGCTACCTCTGCTTGAGTCTCAATAGTAATGAAATCTTTACTGATGGGGTAGAAATTATCAGCCCTTTGGATGCTCTGAAAAGAGAATATAAACATAATGCACGTATTTTTATACTAATCTTTCTAATTAGGTAATATACCACTTTTTTAATTAACATTGATTCTTCAATAGTTGTTACAACTCATCCATAAGTTCAATAGCTCTTTGCTTAATCCAACTCCAGACGTTATCCCCATACTTGTAGGGCTAGACAAACCCTTAATGCATTTCTTAAACCTTAAAAGTCTTTCAAATTTTGTCATAGAACCCTCCTGTGCTTTATTAAGCTTAGAATCTGGTTCTTATAGTGTTTAGATGATACAAGACACTATATATAAGGCATTTTAAGTAGCTTAGAAACTTTAATACAACAATGATACCTGTGAAAAATAAACAAAAATCGCGAAAATTTACGACATGTGCACAAAAAAACAAACAATAAGGATGGGATAGTGGCATTGGTTGAAGAAGAGGATACTGATCCTCCTAATACGTTATTTGGTCATAAATTAACATTTGACAACAACAAATAATTGCCTGGAAAGAAAGATTATCTTTGAGTATGAGATGTTAATCACATCGTTGGCCGTTGTGACATTGCCTAATATAATTGAAGACTTTAAGACAAGTTTGCAAGAATTATGGGGTCAATCACTCCAAAAAATAAAGCTAAGTTATTGCTAAAATGACCAAGCTAAATGATCTTTTAGTGTCTAAAAAAACCAAAATTGTATTTGTAAAACTTTATTGTTTAAAGGTTACAGCCATTAAATAGGTACCTCATAGGATCTTTTTGGAAGTAGTTGCAATTCATAAAGACCCCAAATATAGCAATCCCACGTTATAAACCTCACTGGTCGACCAAGTTAAAGAACAACTATATGTAGACCCATTCTACACTAACCTTTTGGAAGTACGCGCCTTATCAGACCATGAAGAACCAAGAAACTTCTCTTCTGTAATATGCTCTGGAAGCAGATATGATCTCTTAGTTCATAGACAGATATTATAAGAGCATAATGATTCTATGGTCAAGAACTAAGTTATATTTAATTGTCCTCTCACAATTTGGTTAAATTTTCATGATTTTCTTTTGTTTCCCATTAAGTATACAGTTAGACAGCGCAAGGTAAAGTAGATGTCCTAGTAGAAACTAAAGGCCACAGTGCTGAATTGATCTTCATATCTTGCAGGATTTAAAATTTGAAAGTTACACCAGGTTTACCTGTCATGGGTGGCACCTAGTATACTCATGACCACATTTACTCTGAGCAAACCATTATAAATTAATTTCAATAAGTATGATTTCATAGCAAGTTCTTGTGAAAATACCATAGTTGTATAACACGGTTTATTATGATTGGTTTGTGGAACTGTCAGTGAGTAATCAAGATTTACAGCTGAACATGCGAGTTTTCACTTACAGTAGTCATTCAGTCAATTTTTATTCCATTTGCTGGTAGAAAACATTCAATGGCTACCACACCAGAATATATCTCTACTGTCATTTAAGAGTTACCTACTTTGCCCTTATTCTCACACCCTTCAACCCAGTTTTTTCATATAGCAGGCGCTATTTAGCTGCCAATTCGCTAAGAACTTATCTGTGTTTCCAGATTTGGTTGACTATTTCAAAATCAACTTCCCCCTATATCCCTACATGTCCAAGGAAGAACAGATGTTGAAAACCTGGATTGATGATATGCTAAAGAAAGTGGTATTAATCATAAAAACTCTCTCTTATCATCTCCAGTAGTTTTTGTACAGATACCAATACCACACTAAAAGCTTGCATGTTTTTAAAAAGAATTATACTACTGTTCATGATCAATATCTGCTTTTTCTAGAGGCTACCTGTCCAGGTGACTTTATGATAAAATTTTTTTCTTCAAAATTTACTTGATAAACGCTTCACATCAAGTGTGGGTTAATACTAGATAAAAGTTTTGAGCAGCAATCTTCACCAATAATGGTATACACCTTCTTAGATTTATGATATTTAGTTTAATGATTGGCTGTTTTTCAACATCTCTTTAATAACGCCTTAGGATCTCAGCCTCTCATGCTCAAAAGCTCATGTAGATAACATCCTAATTTACTCACTTAACTCTAAACAGCATGAAAAGGATAAAGTATATTTGGCTTCAGCAATCAACAAATCTGAATAATTGTAAGGTTACTAATTGTGAGTTCCATAATTATAAAGTTCTGTTCCTGGTAAATTTTGAACTAAGAGATGGTCTTGAAAATCACCAGCCTACCTAAATACAAGTCTTTTATTAACTTAATATGGTGATGTAGAAGCGATTGTTTAGCTTCCTATGAACAGTCACTTTTTTAAGGATTTCTTATCGGCCATTTCAGAAACTAGACTTTCCTCTGCACCCTATATGAGCATGAATGGCGTTTAACTGAACTCCTGAATACTAAAATGCTTTTAAAGTAATAAAGATTTTTTTACGGAATAATCTGGTGTCCATCATGCTGATGAAGATATAACCTATATTGTGGCTTCTGACGCCTCCAGCTCTGCATTTGGTGCTGTCCTTCAACAGAACACAATGTGCGGGAACATCCTGTGACTTAATTTTCTGCGAAGCTAAGTTGCACAGAAACTTTATATGTCATATACAAAAAACCTTGTTCTGTTATATGATTTAAGTGCACTGACGGTAACTTCTAAAAAGGCACTAGACATATTGTGTTGTGCTCATGAATCAAAAATACTTACTCTTGTCACAAGCCCAAAAATTATTGCACATATAGACCAGAACTTATCACAAACTTATAAGTTTCAATTCCTATATTTTTAAAAGGGCTACCCATTATCATGATACTCTAAGCCATAATTTTTCTAAAGGGACTCCCATAGATGCAGATTCTTTCTTACCCATGGTATATCCTCCCATACATATAATAAACCTCACCATTAATTGTCATATTTGCTTCCACATCAGTCTTAAATAATTCATGCGATCCCATGAACCACAATTTTCTATCACCTCTTCTGAGCTGGAAATTGAAGATATTTCTTTCAGTCTGTCCATGATTCTTCTTTAGATAAACTTTCTCCATAAAATTTTGTATTGGTATTCAGATTTAAACCCCTAAAGTCACATCATCTTGACCAAGAAAGATGATGGTAAATCACCTTATAGATGTTATCCTCAAAAGGATAGATTGTAACATTCCATAATAAAGTATTGGTTCACTCTGATTTTTACTACCAAATAATAAATGAACCATGTGATACTCAAGTGTGGGTCAATTTGGCGGTAAAAATATAATAAGCTTGATAACTTCAGTTATAATTTTTCCTACTTACAAATCTAAGTTTTCAACTTAATTAGCAATTCTTAATTTGTGCCCATTCAAGTCATATAGGGCTAAAGGTATCGGGCTCCTACACCCCTTTAACAATCAGGTGGATCATGTGTAGACAATTCTTGCTTCTATAAGTTGCTGTTTCTTTGTTCCTTGTATTTAAATTGTTGTTGCAGTTGTTTATAGTCTGAAGATATCAGGCCAACAGATAGTGCGGTTAAAAAAAAATAGATATTCAAAGGAGGGTATGTTATATGTCACTAAAAAATACTAAGCTCTCCGCTCTATTATCTATCTTTATCAATATATATTGTCTATGATGTTTTAACCCTTTATAAGCACTGACTGTTATAAATTCTCTATAAAGTTAATTTAAATATTTCTGAAATCAAAATTATCTTTCTGATACTAGTCAAGGCTTAAATATGGTTAAAGCTGATGCTAATTGCATTACCCATTGTTATATTGTTACAGTATTGTTGAGATATGCTGAAGTGGTTTTGCGCAGGGTTGATCCCACTGAGCAATATAATAGACGATATGAAGATCATTGGTCTTCAAAACACAAATAAAATAAATATTTGAATGGGAGCTAAAGCTCCAACGTCACTCTTTAATCAACTGTAAATTTTAAGTGGAAACTCGCTTCTCTATTCAATCTTTCTTTCTATCCCCCCTTCTTCAATCGTCTTGTCTTGCTGATCTTTCCTCCACTTCAGTCAATACTGACCATAAGCTTAGTAATTCATATCACAGCATTTTTTAAAACGGCAGCCTTCATCATAATTAATTTCACAATCGCCTAGTTTGAGGCGATTTACCAACTATTTTATATACACTATTATCTCCTAATGCCTCATTTGGAAGCAATTCATTACCATCAATCTATAACCCAATATTGCCTCATCATAAGTCACTCAAATATTTGTACTCCTAATCAGGCTAGACAGATTCTAACCATTCTGCTATAACAAATTAGGGCTTACATCCTGTCATATCAGAATTGCAACAATACCTACCCCTTGACTGTATGATAAGTCTCCTATTGCTTATATGCCTGGATGAACTTCACGTGAACTCAATTAATGATTTGACCACTCACAGAGTCCTTGAAAGTATAGGCATCCAAACATGGTTTTCTCATTAATTTCAAATGACCCAATCCAGATTCAGGCCAAATTGTGCCTCCACCCAAATCCATGTTTATCATGGAATAGAACCATTTCACCATCTTTAAAATGATCTATACCACTATGTAGTACCTGATTGGCAGCCTTTTTCATTAGTTTCCTAGCTAAGCTAAATACGTTCACTTTATTTAACAGCTTAATCAGTATTTTTGTTAGTTGGTCAAGTAGAATTGAGGATCTTTTCTGCTAGTATCTTCCACACAGGCTTAGATCAGTGTAGGTAGAGCTGTGTGCCACCCATATAATAACTGGAAGGGATTCTTCCTCATTTCCAAGTGATAACTGATGCTTTAAGGGAAGACAGCGGTGAAAAGGAGAATACTTCAATTATATGGTCTAACTGTTACAGCTTCTGGATTATATTCGCCATTGTCCCATTGACCCATTCAACAAAACATTTATTTGTGGGTGATAATAGATAGTTAGAACACTGAGGATAGCCATAAGCTCTTTGAGATTAAGTAAAATATGGAAAGTGAAGTGGTCCCATTATCAGTAAGGATGAACTGAGGAAAATTTGTCGCTGGATTGTACATTCCATCACAAACTTAGCCACATTGACCTCCCCCAAATTGCATATTACCCATGCCTCAACCCACCTGGTCACTTATCAATTGCCACCAGAATATACTTTGACCAGCTTGCTCAAGTTGGCAGAGGCCTCACTACGTCAATATAAATATATTTTAAGTAAAGATAAGGTTTCAGTAAATGGTATGAAGTTTTATGGCGGAATGGCTTCTCCACTTGGCACTGGTGCCAACTTAAGATCATTTTGAGTATGAGGAATTCTTGATCTCCCAGTAGTACCATGGTTGCAACATTTCGAGGGTCTTGCAAACTCCACCATGTCTGACTGCTTGGTGTGCACTCATATTATTAGTTGAGCATGCGGAAGGTCTAGGGTCTTTCCTGATAGTGTCCCCTATCCACTTGTATAAATCACTGTACCTTAGGAAAGAATCAGCCCTATATATCAAATATCTTGATGACTTGTGGCGGTTAATCATAATACTTATTGCTGAGCATCTTGGCAAACATTACATCACTAGATTTCCTGTAATGACAATGGTTGGCAATCTTGATAAGAAATCAGAATTCTGATTTTTTGCTCCAGGTTGGTGAAAGATTTCAAAGCTGTAAGTCTGCAGCTTAAGAGCCCATGAGGCTTCTAGCCTCATGGGCTCTCTGAGGTTTTGCAACCAGTGTAACGACGCATGATCTGTTATAACTTTAAACTTTACACCCCATAATTATACCCTGAATTTCTTATATGCGTAGATCACCGCTAAGCACTCACTTTCAGTCAAAGTGGAATTGCGTTATGGCAATTCAAACTACAACTGCTTTATGCAGCTGGGTGCTCCTCCCCCTCGTCGTTTTTTGATATAAAAACTGCCCCAATGGCGGAAAGTGACGCATCAGTATGAATAATAAACTCTTTATAAAATTGTGTAATGCAACACTGGCGCACTGATTAGCACCTTTTGAAGTACATCAAAAGAACATTGTCAGCATTCCGTTTATTAAAACGTGGCATCCTATTTCTTTTTTAGGCAAGCCGACTAGGGGATGGACAATACCAAAACTAAATTAAGTAAAATTAAGAACTAACGTAGCTATATGATTCAACAAAACGCTCAAATGAGCAGATTGAATGGAACACTTTGAACAAATACAACCAACCAGAAAGGCAGCAGAAACTGCTTATCACTTTGAGGCAGAAGAAGAGAGATTGGATTGAGGTGGGTTATCTTCAGCTGTAGTTTCCTCCTCACAGCGTAGTGTATGGTAAGGCGGAGATCAAGGGCGTCAGGGCATTGGAAGCATGTGGTTCATTACTAATAATTATTTTTTCAGAGAAGTTGCCAGCTACTAAAATGGCACTGATATATTTGGCTAAAGCTCTTTCAGCTTTAATACAGGCATCTGGGAGTTTAACAAACGTGGCAATATTAGTCAGGTAATCTTAGCTTTAGGATTTCTTGCTACAGTTACACTTTCTGGGCAGCGTCATTAAATTTTTGTGTAACTGATTCAATGTAATTTTACTTTTTGGGGTGAGGGTAGAGGGGATAACAGGAGAGGGAATACCTCCTGTGAGCATTGCCACTGATTTGGTGAGAGCTTTTCGGAAGAGACAAAAATCTAGTATTGCAGCTGCTTCAATTGCAAGCTGGTGGTCACTTCAAAATGATTTGGCATTTGGCCGTGGGGTATATAGATGAGGGGGATGTTTGGCACCCTTTCTGTATTAACTAACCGCTTGATTTGCAAAGATGGTTCTTTAAAGAGCTTATCTGATTTGTTGATTTTAACCAATAACTCCCATGGGTTCTAGTCAAATTGAATTTGGGAATTGACGTATGGTTGAGGTTTGGTTGACTCTCTGTAGGAAGCATGGGTTTAAATTGAGGTCCAAGTTAGTACTTGATTTGAGGATTCATGTGCAGCATTGGGGCGAGGAGGAGGCTTTTTGGTGGCTGTAGGTGCAGCTGCAGCCTCAGGTTTTTGGTAGGGGGAGGTAGGATTATACCCCATTCCAGATCAAGTGCAGGGTGGGTGGCGTATTGGAGGTTAGTGGCCAATAATCAAATTTGTCAGAAATGGCTATGGAGGGTAACATGCGTTTTGAGTGGTCCATTTTGAAACAGGACGGACAGATTGTCTACCCGCCTTCAACGCGTGCCCAAAATGGATGGTCAGGGTCAAAAGGAATAATAGCGCCAGGGGGAATTGACACGTTATTTTACTAAATTCAGGGCTGATTATGACACAAGCCTGAGGCCCAGCGTTGGCTGTAGCTCCATTTGAGACCACAGATTGTAAGATGGGGTTGGATCCATAGAGCTGCTAAGCCGTCCATCAGCTCCTGGTGGAGCACCACAGGGGGAGGTGGGTGGGAAAACCAGCAAATTGGACCACCAAAGTGGTGTCCGCATAGAGCCAGATCTGAATGGTGGGAAGAGGGGTACCCTGGAATACCAGGGGCATGGTTGCTGCAGTAGCACCATCAACTTCACAGGTGAAGCCAAGGTCAAAATACCTTTATAGGGGCGGAAATCAATAAAACAGTCTGGAATTATCACCACCTGTGCCATTTAAATAATGGCTTGGTTATGGTACAGGAAGAGAGTCTCATAGTCGACCCCATGGCCATAGCGTATGTTGCTCTGGGGGAGCACCAGGGGGCAGTGAGGTACAGCTTGGGTACAAGCGAAGTGGGAATCATGATCCTTGGGAGGAACTAATCGTCCATTAGGTTTAAAATGTATGGGCAAGCCAGTCCAAGCGCGTTTTCCTACTGGATGGAACTATGGCGTGGGGAGTTTTGCCGCTGCCCTACACTGGAGAAGCTGGCAAAGAATCTGAGGACATTGGAGTATAACTTATGATTAGAGATCTAAATTTACTTTCTTTTTTTGTGTAATTTGATCGGGAAGTTATGCTAAGTGGAAAGAAAAGAAAATGACATCCTCTTTTTAAAAACTCAAACAATGGACCTACAATATAACTAAAGTTGGGTATAAAGCGGTGGTAGTATCTGACCATCCCTAAAAGTTCTGATATTGCACTTACAGTTTGGTGTAGTCATCTTCTGGATAGCCTCCACCTTGGCTGGTTAGCTGCAGCTCTGTTGCATCTAAAACATATACGAGGTACTCCAGTTGATACTTGAAAATGTTGCATTTCTGGAGCTTAATCTTGATGTTGGCCTCCACAAGACGGCGGAAGACCTCCTCCAGATGGGTTAGGTGCTCAGAAAAAGTATGTAAAAATACATAGATATCATAAAAAAACATGAGTACACATGACAGTTTAAAAACCAAGAGATAGTGTTAATTCCCTGTTGGAGCATATCCAGGGCGTTATATAGCCCTTGAGGCACAAAGGTTGGTTGGAAAAGTTCCTTGGATGTAATACAGTGTAGATTCTTCTGTTCTTCCAGGTCAACTAAATTTGCTAATAGCCTGATATCAAGCCCATCGCTGAGAAGTAATGTACTCCTCCTAGCCAATCCAATAAATAAAAGATCTGTGGCAAGAGATGAGTCCTTCTTGGATATATTTTTGAGATTCCAGTAGTCTATTACTACCCAATTGGTGCCATTCTTTTTTCAAAATAATAACCTGTGATGACCAAAGAATATTTGATGATTTGAGTATACCTTGTTCAAGCAGCTTTTCAAAATCATCAGTTACTACTTCCTCAGCTTCCCAAGATCGGCGTATAAGTTACAACCTGATGGGGGGATGATCCCCAGCGATTTATCGAAGGACCACCCCTTGAGCACATCCTAAGTCATGGTCATCAGCAGTAAAAAATCTCCTTATATAATTTTGCACATAGATATTGTTTAATCCTGCTGTTCTTCTGATAACACAACTAAATTTTGCGCCACCACTGCCATTACGCCAGGATGCAAATCAGATGGTAATCCAAATTCATCCAGCGACCTGAACTCATAAATCTGGAGGACCTCCTCAACAGGGATTAAGTGTAAATATTTATTTGAGGTCAGCGGATTTACATTGGTTTATGCTAAAAATTTGCTAGCAAAACCTTATTCTTTCTATGTCCTTAAAGTATAATGACAGGAGCCGCATTAGGCTCAAGATGCAGATGCTGGTAATTCCCAATGACTTCCCTGTAGAGTCTGGCTGGCAAGTCTACCTCTAATGCAGCGTTCAATATGACCTGGTGTCTAGAAGGAATATATATAGGGCCATCAGAGCAAAGAGGTAGACCTTAAAACTCATATATATGCTGGGGAAAAACTCAGGTCTTACACTTCAGTCGTTGGTAATGAACCAGGATCACCCCATCACAGTATGCAAGTTTAATATATCCCATGTGCTCAAGATTCCTTTGGTACTCCGCTGGAGGTAAAATAGATTAGGATCCACTGTCCCAAAAGTTTGGACGTCTCCTCTGTCATGTCAATGACAGTACCAAAGTGTTGCAGAAAGGTGGTTTCAATTAACAAATCTTAAATTTTTGTTTTGTAATACTATCAAGGGGCTACCACAACAATTAACCTAATCACAACAAAAGCGCGCAGTACGCTCCCTCAGAGACTGTGCTATCTAATCCAGCAGACCATACACCATCCAGTGTTTACATATGGCTTTAATACCAACTTTGCCGCCAACTCTGTGGACACTATGTTAACTGGGGCACAGGTATCTATTATTGCATGGACTCATTTTTTGGCTACAAAAATGTCATAGTACACACACTCAGATTAGGATGAATTATGATTATTTAAAATGTGAACCACTAATGAATCTCTTCTTACCAAAAAGCCCATAATACTCTTCCCAACTTTAGGGTACTCATTGTCTGATTTTTTAGGTGTTGGAGATGCTTGATGGTGCTTGTTTGCCAAAAATACAACAATTGTGGACTGAAACCACTGAAAATAATAAAGAAATAGCTAAGCTAAAAAAACCAGAAGGTTTATGTTATTAAACTTTTTATTAAGCGTCACGTGGGGACAAGGAAAAATGAACCCTTTCAATATCAGACCATACAGTATTTATACTGTATTGAGAGTCATGGGAAATTCACTGATGGATTCAGAACATCTTGTTACAGTTCAAATAAAAAAATATGCAAATTCAGCATATCTAAAGCTTGGAATACACACTTCACTTTGGTAGAACGGTGGATAGGAAAAAGTTAATTGTTAATATAAGACTGTGGTGTACCAACTTAATAAATTTCAGCCAATCCACATTTGCTAAAATTATTTACCTTGGGGGACCTCTTACACGCCTATAAAAGGGAGTGGACCACGCTTAGGTGTTTGAAGGGAATTTAATGTGGCAGGGGGGCGTAACACCGAAGGACCTCCCATATTACAAAGCATGGTCATGAAAATTTGACTGCACATCTTTGTACCAATTGCCCATTTAGTATTTGTAACAATGTTACCCCCAATTAGCGGGGTCCACCAGTAATTGACCAGGGTCATTTTGGCCAATGAAATCGCTCTTAGTATATAGATCAATTGTGATCTAATTTATACTTGAAATGGCTGTCATTTCCCCTTTTAAACCAATTTTGACCACAACATTTTTATCTTGTAGCCAGGAGGTCAAATGTCCGACATTGCCCCCTCAAGAATGATGGGAGGAGAATAGGGTTATAGACTCGGCTATGAACTCAGTGGATAATAACTCCTGTAGAAATGGTTTGATGGAGTAATCCTCTCCTCACTTTCAAGTGACTACAAAAGGGTCTTTTTAATAGACCCAAGTTTCTCCCTTCTAGTGTTTATAAAATTATGATAATAAAAAACCAAGTCATATACTTTAAGAAAGGAAGAGGGGCCTGGAGCTCATTAGCAGCTTAAGCCTCTTTTGTTACTATCTTCGAAAAGTTGTTCATTGCTTCTGATTGCAACTGGATGAAGTTATGGGCTAATTTTTCCATATCTGGCTCAGGATAAGTTTTATTATTAAAAATATCTTTTGATTGTAAATCTGGAACCCCGGGTTGTTGTCCAAACAATACTCAGAAAGTGTACATTTTAAGATTTCAGTGATAGCTGATGAAGTACGCCATGAGAGCACTTGGTATATACTGATCTCAGTGAAGGGGGTCAGAAGTGTCCATTTTCTGTAATATATAGACCATGGTCCCCTTGGCTCTTTCCAAGTTACCATTGGCCAAAGAGTTGTAGGGAGCAGAAAAGAGCTTCTACGTGCCTTTGGATGTATCAAGGATCTTCACCATTTAGGAGGTTAAGTTTTTATCATTATCACAGAGCAGAACTTGGGGGCAACCTTGTTGAGTGAAGATATACTGATGGAGGAAAGTGGCCGTGTCTTTGGCTTTCTGAGCTGGGATAGCCACATCCTCGACCATTTGATAAAGTGATCAATCCCTACCAAGATATAATGGTTTTCACCCATAGTTTGGGGTAGAGGGCAACCACAAAAGAGACTAATTGTGTGGAAAGGCTGTTGAGTGGTCGTAGTTTGATATTGATACTTGGTTTTTAAGCTGGATTTCTTTTTTCATGTCAGATAGGCATACAAGTCTTTAATGGTGGTCTATATGATTTTCTCCCAATAGTAATCTTCTTTTACCAACTCATAGGTTTTACACATTCCGCTATGCTCTAGGAGAGCATGAGACTTCATAATGATAAGTACTCTTGATGTTCAAAGTTAGGGTAACCAGTTCTCCCCTACTTTCTTGTATAAATGTACACTATTCATCTTTGTGTTATGGGAATGTTGAGTTAGCTTTTTGGACTGGTTCATCATAATCCTGTCAAGCCTCAGAGGTATTAGGAGATCATGCATTCGCTCTGCTTCACTATTATCTAAGTAATATATGGGTAGCTGAGTCAAACCCATTGACATTCTTGCGATTGTCCCAGCTCAGTGCACAATTGTCATATTTTATAGTGCTGGAGCTACAACGCCCAGCGTTCCAACTGCCAGCGAGATCTATCTATTTTGCAACCATTTTAGAGAGGCGTGTCTTGTAACCACTTCAAATGAGGTTCCATATAAAAAAGGGCGGTAATAATTAACAGTGAGCAAGATAGCCAGGCACTCCTTCTCAGAACGTAATAGTTGTATTCAGCCTTAGAGAGCATCTTCATGAAATATAAAAATGGGTGATCAACCACATGCTTCTAAAGTTGAGCCAAGATATCTCCAACTGCATAATCGGAGGCATCAGTAAACAGCATGGAGGGTTTAATATATTCAGGGTGGCGTAGGATTGGCTGTCGCTGAAGCTGCTTTTTGTGTAACAAAAGCAGCCTATTTTACCGCTCCCCAGTGAGAAGGGGTGTTTTTAGAAAAAAGGCAGATGAGGGGCTCACTGAGCTGAAAAAAGTTGGAGATTAATTTATAGTTGTACCCAATCATGCCCAAGAACACCTGAATAATTTGGCAAGTTTTGGGAGCAGGAATCTTGGATATTGCCTCAACCTTATCCTGGAGAGACTGGATCCCATTTGAGGAGATGGCGTGGCCCAAGAAGTCCAACTTCTTTTGGAAGACTGTACATTTGGAGAGCTTCAGTTTAAATTGGGAGGCACTCAAAAGTCGGAAAAGTCCCAGTAAATGAGAAAGGTGCTTATTGAAGGTTTTTGAGAAGATAATGATATTATAAAGAAATACAAATTACTTGACTAAGCTTCATATCCTGAAAGTTGTGGTCCATGGCTCGCTGGAAAGATGCAGTCGTATTACATAACCCTTGTTGTAGTTGGGTAGGTTGGAAGAGACCTCGCTGCATATAAGTGCACACTTTTCCTGGTCTGCAGAGAAAGGTCCATCTGACAGTATTTGCTAGCCAGGTCCATGGCAGAAAAAAAATTGGACCCAGAGAGTTGGTCCAGAACTTCTAATTCTCAGGACATGGTTGCTGTACTTCTTAGTGAGGTTATTTAGCTTACCATAACCATAACTACCTGATGCCCACCATCAATCCTTTTTAAGAGCAATGGTGGAGAAGACCAAGGACTTTGAGAAGACACTAATAGCCCCACGTCCAGTAACTGTTTAAGCTCTATCCTCATCTTATGCTCCTCAACATTTAATTTCCTATAAGGCTTGAATTAAATAGTCTTAGCATCACCAAGATCAATGGTGTAACACCAGCCTTCATTTGCCCGTAGTCAGTATGGGATTTGGAAGAGATATTACTATATGACTCCAGTATAGAATGAACTTTACTAAACTCAGCGGGAGTTAGTTTATCAGAAATCTGTACATTGGGCTTAGCGCAAATCATTTGGTCGGTGGGTAATCCCATATCTAGCACAGACCCAATATAATGGATGTTGGAATTCTAGATAACAATTTAAATGAATTTCTTACTTCCAGATTAGGCTGTTCCAGATTGGTCTTCAAACTTGACAAAGCTAAACTAATTTTAGGATCCTCCTCCCCTATTTCTGAGTCACATGGGGCAGTATTTCCACCCATTCAGTCAGGTGGGCGATGCAATCCACTGAGGAGCCCACAAGGAGGCCATTCTGGAAGATCATTAAAGATCCTGAATGGATGAGGCCTGACAATTTCTGAGGCACTGAGTCCCAACGCACCCTATAAATATTGCAACCTTTTGACTAAATAAAGCATTTAGTGTTCTAACCAATTTTCCGTTTCCTGCTTAGCGCTATTTCCAAATTTCCAGCTTTGAGCCACCTATGAACCTCGGCGCCAGTCTGGAGAACTTTAGCGCCAACAAAAGTAGTGCTCACAACAGGGGGCTCCAGGTTATCCTAAGTGAAAACTTCTATCACAAAAAGAATGTAAAATGCTAGTAACCCTGGAGAAATTCAACTGGTCAGTCAAGAAGCGTTACTTGATGGGTTATTACCTCATGATAAACAACGCTGCCCTTGCAGCCTGAGATGCTAGAATTTTGGGCTGCCTTCCAACTCTCACTTCCCTCCCTTGATGGGAACCAATACCAACTTCAGTGCGAAAACCATAATGATGTCATACAACAACTTATAAATGGCATCTAATCCATAGGTACCTGCTCCAGCCACTCCCGTGTCTCTTCCATACTTTCTAAAATGTGGGACCTCTATGACCCGGCCTTACTACCAGCAAGGGAACTTGCCCTGAGGCCTGAACGCTACCTTTGTAACTTTGTCCACCCAGCTATCCATCACCTACTTCAGCTAGTCATGTTACACCATCAGGAGCTCTCCCAGCAACTGGGACTCGCACAGAATTACACTCATATATCATTGACTTATATGATGCTGCCTCCTCCTTTATGCATGACAAACGTGAAGCCATTATTGATAACTGCAATCGATCAATGAGATCAAGGATCAAATTGTAGTATTAGACAGCGGAATCTTTGGCTACCTCAAGGATCAGCTGCGTCAAAACGCTCAGTTACTTGAGGCGACTTGGAATCAGCAGCTCCTCCAAGTCAAAGAACAGGTACAATCCCTGCAACAACACTACTGAGAGCTGGTCTTTCATAATTACACCTCCATGAGTGCAGGGCCAGATGGCCCTAGGGGTCCTAAAGGCCCCGAGGGGATCCAGGGCCAGCAGAACCAGAAGGAACCCACAGACCTCAAGGGCCCTCAGGCCCTTCAACATCTTTTAAACCCGAAGACCCATGGCAAAGGGATGTGATAACAGCCTTGGCTGCCCTATGTAGTCAAATCCAAAATTTGGCGCTGTGGTGCAAACTCCAATTGGATGGACTCCCCCTCGACCTCAGATTCTTTATCAAGGCCTTGTCAGATAAATTGGATAGCTATAGTGCCTTTACTAAGCTTACAGATGCATGTATATCGCAGCTTGAACAAACTTATTATGGGTTCAAAACCCGTTTGACCACCCTCAAAAGCCAGCTTAACGTTCATAGCACCAAGATCCAATCCCTAAAGGAGCAGGTTACAGATAAAGGCTTCTGATTTCACCCTTAGCCAAAAATTGGACTACATACAAGATGACTTAGAAGGCTTGCAGTGAAGGCTGGATTAGTAAGCTCCCCAAGATTATGTGGAAACTGAGATCTCAGAGCCGTACACATCCCCATGATTAACACCCTTTACCACTCCTATCATTGCTAACTTTAACCTAGATTTAAGGAAAGGTTCACCCCTGCATGTAAAAGTTTCGCCTTCTTCCTTTACGCCTATGAGTGTTCCATGTAGGAGGACACCAATTTGAAAAAGGTGAAGCATATCCACTCCTTCCTAGACAGCTTACCTGGGAGATCATGACCCCCGTTTAAAGGAGTGATATACCTGGGAATATGTCCGTACAGCCTTGATCCAAGAGATTGGCAGAAAGCAAACTTTGGCTAACCAAAAGCAAGCGTTCATGGGCATCTGACTGAATATGGTAAAGCCCCATGGAGCTTGCCAACCGTTTTTATGCCCAAGCACAAACTCTTGGGCATGACAAATCATATCATCCTGAGCGACGCTATCACCGCTGTCATTTCTGTCTTAGGATCCTATCCTGAGGTTCAAATGCATATGAATGGGCAGAAGATAAGGTTTTCCTGTATATGGGAAATCAAGGAAGCACTAACGTGATTTTAGCCTCAACTCTACATTTTAATGCTATGTCTACAGGCCTCTCTAGCTGCTCTAGGGTCCATGTGGTTGAAAACCAGAAGAATCCATGACCTCAATGTACCTACTGTAATGATTTCAGAAATAGTGCCCAGGTCTGCTGGAAACATCTTGCTGAGGAGGCGGGAAAAAGGCTGAAATCATGAAGGACGAGGCGCTTCATGCTGACTTCACTACCCAGCCTCAAGTATCCTCCTTGAATGAACCTGAAACTGTTGTACCAGAAGAAGGAGTTTTGTTATCTGATAAAAATAAAAAAAACTAATACAGCTTACTCTACTTCTGATAATTCTCCCATGTTTCTCATGTTACCGCCCCAATTTGGAAGTCTAGATACCTGAGTCGCCATCTGGGTCCATAAGGTTCCAGTCCTCGCCATAGTTGACAGTGGCTCCCCCATTAAATTCATATCTTCCAAGTTGATTAAACGTGTCAACTTTGCTCAGGACCTGCCCCACTACATGGAATATGGCACAGTCGGCCATTAGTGTACCTGATCTATAGGAGCTTATTCCTTTCTGTCATTACAGTTTGTAAAGATTGCTGTGAATACCCCCGGGGTTGCACTAGACAACCCCAGTTATGACCTGATCTTCAGGACTCAGTTTCTTTGAGAATATTTTGCGGTGCTCCATTATAATGGTGGCTTCCTCTCGCTACTAGGACATCAGGTTCCTCTGATCTTCAAAGCTTTTTGTGACTCTAAGATGGAGGTCAAAGCCTGAGCCTGTCTACTGGAGAATGAGGGCCAAATCGATAAGCTTGAGAATTCTATCAGGGGCTCTCGAGTCAAAGTACCCCCTTCGGCAGTTGATGGACAGGAAGGCATGCCGATCTACTTACTCAGGGCGACTAAAGTACCTTCAAAGTCCCAAGTCATTGCTGACACTCAGGTCTGTGGCAACATTCCCTAGGGATACCTATTTTCATCTGAGGCCTAGTCAACCCATTTATTAAAGAAGTGCTGACCTGACCTGGGATCCTTGATCCAGCATATGCTGGATCTATACCAGTGTTGCTAGCTAACCTTACTGACAAATCTAAAGTTGTAGGTCCAAACAGTCCCACCGCTTGTGCCACCTTTTACTGATAGGGGCTGTTGCTTATGTTTGAAGCTTTAGGGAATTGATGTATTTAAGCTTGGAGTCACTACCCTCGGTTAGTCTGGTTAACTCTAATATTGGGAAGGACCTCTAGGATGAGCAGCGACACAAAGACCAGGATTGTTGGAGGAATACTTGGACCTATTCTCAACCTTGACCTATGATTTCACAAGAATGAGCAGATTCCTCCACCACGTGTAAACTGGGGATGCTCCCCCTTTTTAATCCTAGCCTTACTAAAAATTAAGGTCAGAGAGGCCAAGTAATGGTGGAACTAAAACAGCTACTTGACGCTGGGCTCCTGGTGCCATCATGAAGCCCTTGGGCCTCCCCTCTTATAATGGTTTGAAAGAAAGACGGCAGGCATTGGGTGGTGATGGATTTTTTGACGACTAAACTCCATCACCAAGAGGGACAGTTATCCTCTGCCCAGAATTGACGATTCTCTCCATCTGCTTGCCAGTTCCCAGTACTTTTTAGCATGGACCTCGTCAGCGGATATTGGCAGGTTGATCTCGCCCCCAAGGACCGAGCCAAGTGCACTCTCATTGCAAACAAGGGGCTATTTGAGCCCACCCAGATGCCCCAAGGCCTTTGAAATGCCCCGGCCACTTTTCAGCGTGCCATGGAAGGGATCATTGGGAAACTGAAGCTCTCATGCGTCCTCATCTACCTGGTTGACATAATCATTTTCTTGAGGACCTTTAATGGACATGTGGAGCATCTCAGGGAAGTCTTCAAATGGCTTATGAAGGCCTCTGTCAAGCTCAAGCTTTCAGAGTGCTCCATCTTCCAGCCTGAGCTAGATTTCCTAGAATACAAAGTCTCCAAGCGTGGCATCCAACATATACCTAACAAAGTCAACGCTATAGAGAAGATGTCACGCCCCAAAAGCTCAAGAGATGTCCATGTCTTTTTTGGCATGGTGGGCTATTACTGTCAGTTCTTCCCACGGTTTGCCAACCTAGCCACGCCACTTTTCTACCTCCTACATAAGAATGTACCGTTTAAGTGGTGACCTGAACAGGAGCAGGCTTTTAACACTTTATGTACAGCTCTATGTACTAAACCCGTTCTAGTTCACCTTCTGTCTGACCAACATTTTTTTGTTTAAAGATGCAAGCGACATCATCACAAGGGCTACCTGGCCCAACATGATGAAACCCAGGTTGACCAACCCGTGGCCTTTTTTAGTAAGACACTTAGTAAAGCTGAGCGGAATTACACTATCACTGAGATGGAAAGTCTAGCCATCCTACTAGCCATCAAGTATTTTCAGCCTTACCACTATGGTACCCATTTTATTCTTACAGACCATTCCTTGCTCCGGTAGCTTCAATAAATGAAAGACCCAGATGGTCAGCTGGCCAGTGGGCTCTACGACATTAAAGCTATTATTTCACCATCATCCATTGTGAAGGAATGATTCACCAGAATGCTGATGGTCTCTCTCAGATGCCAGTGCTAGTAGTCTTGACCCCCAAGGAAGATAGGCTATATGACCTGGTGGGACAGCATGAAAAATGGGAATTGGAAACTCCTGAGGTCAGGCCAAACTCCGTAGAATGACATGAGACATGCAAATCAAGGATGGGCTACTCTACAAGAAGGTCAACAAGAAGTGTCTTACTTATATCCGCCCCTCCAAACAAACTGATGTCATCCTAGAGGGCCATTCAACTGTGGGACATGGGGCAGTTAAGAAGACTCACAAATAGCTGAAGTCACGATGCTACTGGGACCTATTGGTAGAACCCATCCAAAAGGTCTCAGAGGCTTGTATGACCTGCTAATCCCACAAATAGACAACCCTTAATTTCAACACTCAGTCGTTGCCCTGACTGGGCCCTTCGATTTTTAAAAGCATCGAAGTGGTGGGTATTTTTCCTTCAGGATTGCATGGCCACAAGTATATTATCTTGGCAGTCGACCACTTAGCTAAGTGGGTTAAGGCTATTTTGTTCCAGCTGCCACTGAGAAGGCCACAGCTCTTATCCTTTATCATTCCATTTTCACCCAGCATGGGCGCCCCAGACCTTACTTTCAGACATTGGATTAAACTTCACCTCCCACATACATGAAATAACTTCTTATTTTGCATTACTAGAGTTTCGCTGCCCCTTACCACCCATCTACTAATTGGGCAGTAGAGAATGCTAACAGAACTCTTCTTTCCATCCTACAGAAGCTGGTCGCCTCAGATCCTGTTCATTGGAACCATTATCTACCCAGCGCCTTGCTTTCCTACAGGGTGATCTATCACTAAATCATCAAGATGTCCCCATTTGAAGCCCTATATGGGTGGGCACTTGGCTAATATGTAGCATCCAGCCCCTGCACGAAGCCTCCACACCATAGAACTCCAAATTAACTATGAGGGCCTTAGCAGATAAATTATCCGGTTCAATCTCAAGCCACTATAGGTATTATCACCACCACTGGAAGGAGAAATACCAATTTAATCTCGGATGACCCTCCTTACCAATTTATAATTAGGTGACCTCATTATCTATTATCACCATCAACCTGGAGGCTGACAAAATAAGCTAGTTGTCCTTTGGGTAGGACCCTATAAAGTCATTCATAGAGTTAAGTCCAAATACTCTATTGCAAATGTCAACCTAGGTACCATAGTAAACTGGGTGCATGGTTGGTTCCTGTGGCCGTATACCCCCCTCTGGCAGGATCTTAAGGGGGCGTTGTTGGAATTTGAGATAATGACTGCATTGCATTCCCCAATTCTGGATTGAACTAAGCTAAATCAGTCGTCAAACCTAACTAAGATAAACTAATTTCAGGATCCTCATCCCTATTCCTGAGTCATTGGGGTGGTGTTTCCACCCATTCAGTCATGTGGGCGACGCAATCCATGAGGATGCCCATGAGGAGGCCATTCCAGGAGATCAGTAAAGATTCTGAACAGATGAGGCCCCAATGATCCCTGAGGCACCGAGTCCCAATGAACCCTATAAATATCAAAACCTTTTGACTTAATAAAACATTGGGTGCTTTAACCCATTCTTCCGTTTCCTTCTCAGTGCTCTTTCCAGATTTCCAGCTTCAAGCCACCTACAAACCTTGGCGCCAGTCTGGAGAACTGTAGTGCCAACAATGTAATTAGTGATGACCTCAACTGGAATCAACAAGTTTTTACCAGTCTTTAAATGTTTCATTACAACTATGTTCTTGCTAGTAAGATTCTCCAGCAGGAGCTTAGTAGGTCGCTGATTAAAAGGGTCTTAGATGTCTGGCAATACCTGAGGTTCCAAAGGACTTATTTCTTCAATGCTTGTTAAGTGCAGGAGGCAGTTGCAGGGGATTTGCAAGATAATTTTGATGTCTGTAATCTTTTATATCACTTTCTTTAACTACTAACGCTTCTGCCGCATACTTGGAATGCCCTCTGAAGCATCCACAGAGTCAGGAAGCTTTTTTATGTTTCTGCCCGATGTTGTATAAGTAAGGGTGAGGGTGGATGAAGGGTACTCGATTATACATGTATATTCCTTCTTCTTAGGCTCATTATTTTTAAAGACTATGGGAACATCATAATTTAAATGGGAGAGAAATACTTGTTTCATATTTATGATTCTGTCATACTCAATCAAAAATTAAGTGCCAAAGAGTAAATAATATGCATAATATTTAATGCAACAGCGGTGGCAGCTAGTAGGAGTTTCTCAAATTCATATGGGTAGAGAAGAGTAGTCTCCAATATTTCACGTGTTGATGGGCTCTGCAATTCTGAACTCTTGCAAATAGTCCAAGTCAGGCGCCAAAAAAGTTCTATTTATGAGACTTGAAGAGATCACGTTCACTGGAGAACAAGTATCAAGGATGGCTAGAACTCACACCTTATTGATAACAACCTCTACCTTAGTTATTGTGTTTCCAAAAGTAGGGGGGAGGGCGAGAACCTCCTTTAAACGGAGAGTGGAGGCAAGGCGTTGAGCCATTTCATGGTATTTTTTTGGTATATTGGAGGTTATGAACCTGCTGGGTGTATCAGAGCACAGTACCAATAAGCTGGTCAGCATCACTAGAGGTATATATCACCTCTATAATGTTAACAACTGTTAATATAGGTTCGTCATGGTATAATGGCTATATTAATTCTTTCAAGCCTCAACATATCTGGTATCTGCACTTCCATTTGGGCTCCCAGAACATAGTAACCCACTTCTTCACTACCTTTAGAATCATAATTATAGGGATTATCTATGTACCTCAATGAGTTACTAAAGGGGATGAGAAACAGGCTTAATCTCCTCAAAGGGGACGGCTTTGTCAACTCATCTACATCTTTTTTTTGAATGGAGCATCATAGCTGTGCCAAGTTTTGAATGAGGCGTTGGAAGTGTAATGATTTTAACTATTTCCTTGGAAGTGACCGGCTTGGGCTCCCCCATGACTACAGGTTGTGAACTAGGGGTAGCCTGAGTTGTGGCTGAGAGGGATCAAGGCAGCGGCTTAGACAGATGTGATACTTTATCCACTTTAGTATACCGCTCAGAAAAAGGGGAACAGAAAAGTGAAACTAACTTCACCGCCTGAGCTTTAGAACCTGAAACTGAAGGGGAGAGCTTCCCCATAACTTCCAATAGTTTCTGGATATCCTCGCATGGTGGAGGAGTATTTTTGTCGCTTCAGCTCTGCAGCAGCTGGGTTCCAGAGATATACATTCATAGAAGAGTCTAAAGGGGTCAGAGTTGCCTCCCACTTTGAAGTTTTTTTCAGATGTTCAGGTTCATAAAAGTTAGCCACTGCTTGCAATGACACTTTAATATCATGTACAGTGTGGAAAGTATGCTTGACTTCGGAGATGTGCATTTATAAAGAGGGAGAAGTCGCCAAGCTAGCCACTATAGCTGCAATAACATCACCTAGAGGAAGCAGTTTGGCCAGAAACATAGGTTTAGCTTTACTATAGAATTGCTCAACCAATGAGGGGATTGATTCTCCCTCATACAGACTAAGGCACATAAAAAAATGTTTTCTGCCGTTTTAGACTCTGCTTAGAACCAAACTCATCAATTAGCGCTTGTTTGACCTCCGCCCAGCTGGTAAGGGTGGTCATTTGAGTAACCTAAATTTCATGAGCCATCCAACTCGTGTAGTGAAGGATATATCTGGTTTTTTGATGGTCATTTGCTCCTTCCATCGCTAGTTTTTAAAAACATAAAAGAAGGAGGCAATACAATCCTCTCAGATGTGAACTTGTCTCTGAACGGAGGTTTAAGATATTATGGAGGCCCATAAGGGCCTTGTGAAGAGTTCTTCTCAAGCTTTTTGAGGTGAGACAAAGCACTGGCTAATTGGTTCTCTGATGCAGCTAGCATGGTTCCGGTATAATTGTCATTTTTGTTATCTTAACAGTATTTTGGTGTTATACAGGATTCCCTTTAGTGAGAACCACTTGTTGTATTTTTGGGCGTAGAGGTGCTTACTGGTGCTTGTTTACCTAAAATCCAAAATTGGTGATTGAAACCATTGAAAATATTAACAAAGATAATCAAAATTCAAAAACTAGAACTTTAGTTTTACAAATTTTTAGAGTGACAGAAGATTAGGAAAAACGAATCCTCTTGATATCAGACAATGCAGTATTTAAGCTGTATTGAGTGACGATGGAAATTTAATGATGGATTTGTAATGGTCTGTTACAATCCAAATTTGGAAATATACGAAGTCAGACTATTCATTAAGAAATTTCGCTTTACTTTGACTGAAAGGTGGATGAAGAGATAATTTTTTGGTAGATTTTACCTGTGGGTAACAACTTAGTAAAAATTCACAAATCCCAATTTAGCTATACTTATTTCACCTTATGGGACCTCTGCCACGCCTATAAAAGGGGTGGTCCATACTTAGGTGTTTAAAGGAAATTTGATTGGCTGGGGGAGAAACCGCCGATGGACTCCACATGTTACCTTTCGTGGATAGGGCAATTTGACTGCCCAACTTTGTACCAATTGCCCTTTTAGTGTTTATAACAGTGTTACCCTGATTAGCAGGGTTTCACCGAGAATCAGCCAGGGTCTTTTGACTGATAAGACTACTAATAGTATCTAAATTAATCATGTCATTATCTCAGACTTGTAATTTCTGACAATTCCCCTTTTTGACCAATTTTGTCTCACAAAATTTTTATCTTGTAGCTGGGAGGGAAAATCTCCAACGCTCTTTAACAAAAGAATCCACATATATGGCAGCTTTCACCCCTGTTCATAGAGACGCATCTGAGAATGGAGCTGGCTCATTTGTAAGAATTAGTTAAACATTTGACAGGCATAAGTCTTTTGTTGCTCCTGGGGTCTGTCTTCTGCCGTGTCATCTAGTTGTGCTCATGTCAATATAAACCCCTAGATCTGGCTGTTGGTATAGTAATGCACCGTTTAATGAGAGACTTCCGCTGCAGATATATGGATATAAAATGTGTGACTTTTTAGGATATAATAGCAGAGGTAGAGAGTCCTGTATCTATTCCACTAGGACTTTTAAGATAGTACTGATCCTGCTGTATGTGATGGAACTGATGGCTGGGCAACCTCATGCCAGGTGCCTCAAATGACCACATTCATAACAGTCAACCCCATAAGGCATGCGTCTTTGATTGCTGCAAGATGGCCCATCCCAAAAGTTGGACTAAGGTTGGTTGGTGTAAACAGGCCCAACCCAATAGGTGAACTGCAGAAGGGAACTTGGTTGAGGGCGCGGTGCATGGTGATAATTTGGCTGGGGATTATGAGATGGACTCTGAACAGGGCAGGACTAATTCTTTGAATAGGAAAGTTCATCAATGGATGCGGTAGGTTTCTGCTCTGCATTAGGCGGAGTAAAGGTAGTGGATAGATGGCTCAAAATGAAAACAATTTTAAGCAAAAATACGTCATCCTCTAAATATGAAGCCATGTCATTGTAAAGCTTCTAGTATGGCTTTACTGTGGAGGTCATTGCAAAGCCCACATCATATTCAGTTAAAGTCCCTGCCCTGAATAACACATGAGCTTCCACCATGGATTGATCAGCAAACACAGTGAGAGTCTCATTACGCTGAAACCCAATGGTCAAGAAGTCTGCCTTCCAATGCAACGTCTTTGCATAACCTACAAACAACCGTAGCACCAAATTTTTCACTTCCTAGTATGTAATAGAACTGTTAGGAAGATAGCAGGTGATTTCATCATTGCTTTCTTCATCCAATGTGGATATTAACAATTTTGCTCTTTAATGATACGAAGAACCTTCTGTTAGAAAACTCAAAACACTTAACGAACCCATAAATATTCCCTTCACAATGAAATGGTAGCAGATAATTATTACAAACCTCCTAAAGATGCTCATCCAGCCTTTTGAGCACAGTGTCCAAGTCAAAATTTGAGCTAAAATATTCAATGGGTGCAGCATATCTTGAAGATCCTCTATTAAAGCAAGCCTGATATTCCATGGTCAACAAATGAATATTTTATTTCTTAAATATTTGTTTAATGAGCCCCTTATAGTCAGCTCCACTGTTGTAAAATTGGCGGAATCATTGAGATAAGACAAAGGGGCTTTGTGCAGAGTTAAGCACACGTAGAAAGGAATGGACAATATGAATATCTTTAGTTCTCAAAAAACACGTAAAATAAATATAATAATGGGAGCTACCACTCTGACGACACTTCTAAATTTAACTTTAAAAAGTCAGCAGACCCTCGCTGCTCCCCTCAATCTTTTTAACAACCCTCTTCTTCAATCGTCTAGTCTCATTGATATCTCAGCCACTTCAATCAATACTGACCATTATGCTTAGTATTCTTATCACTGCATTTCAATGGTTATAGCAGAGTTCATCATAAATTAAATTCACAATCGCTTAGCTTGGGGTGATTTACCAACTATTTGTCATGCACAATTATCTCCTAATCGCCTCATTTTGAAGCGACTCCTTACCCATCAATTTATAACCAATACTGCCTCATCATAAGGCACTCAAAAATGTACTCATACTCAGGCTAGGCAGATTCTACACTATTCTTCCGCAATGACTTAAGGCTTATCATCCAGTCATACCAGAATAGTGACACCCATAATTAAGCTAGTTGCACCAGCACATAACTAAAGTCCCACATGAAGGATTTCTAAATAGCAATTCCACATAAGACTTCCAGCTGTAATCTCAGATCTTTCTAAGTGAATCCTTTCTGGAATTAGGAAATAGCTCTAAAACAACCTCTCAACTTGGAGCATGTTAACAAGGCTACATAGCCATTTTTCTGAACTATGAAATCATTTATTACCTAAAATTTAAACCACTAAACAAAGATAGTTTTGATCAGAACCCAATAAACAATACAATATAACTTTTTAGAAACCTGAGAGGGCCTCAATACTGAGTAAATTAAAATTTTAAAAGCCCAAAATGTAAAGCGTTACTCCCCATCTTTCCTTGTAGCAAATATTTTATAAAATAATTTTTATGTTGTAAATACTGTTTAGGTGGGCTGACATAAGGATGATAACTCACCAAATAAGAGAATTGAAGAAATGGGTAAGGTAGATAAGACCCAGATAAACTCCATGCGCGGCGTATATAGGCCAGGAACTCCATGGGCTGCCTTGCTATTCAATATCTCAGTTTAAGACACTGATGCGCAGCTCCAACCCAGTCATAATCGTCCCCTACCCAAAGCTCATCTACTGGGATCAAACTCAGAAGGCAGTATCTTATATAAAATAATCTATTTACGATATTTTTTTAGTACTAGATGGTTATTTACGATATTAATAATCCCAGATCTTATAACTTAATCACAGAGCCTGAATTGCTATATCTAATTCACAATATTAATTTTTAATAGTATAAATTCTAAATGCTTTTGCACTTTCCTACGTTTAATTATTATTAGTGTAGGATTGATCTAAAACGAAAAAGATGATGTATGAATCCTTTAAACCTTTTAGTACAAACTTTTCCTCCAAAATATGCCACTCAAGGATTGTCACGCATATTTTAAAGTCATTATCTATACTCAACTAGCATTTGTCAATACTGGACTTCCAACCTTGTTTTTGTATTTTAGTCAACAAATTATGCCTCAACTATTTAAAAATTTTAACTTAGACCCTTTGATAACTATGTCAGAGCATGGAGAAGGTAAATCAGCCACAGTGTTCTCAGAGATTATTCAACAGCAAACTTTCAGGTGGTTATAGCAAATATTCATCACTCCTACGTTTTAATTGGCCCTAAAAGTCTTGTGGATCAAATAAATGATACAGAATTTAACATACCATTATATGCTTTTAATGGCGATCTTATTGCTAACTTTTTATAATATGCAGTTGACGTTTTCTCCTAGTGTGTTTTTTAGTCTCATGTGAGCAGAGTGGTTGCATTAGGTTTGCACTTAGTTTTCAACAGTGATACTTTTTATGGACTATATTGCTTCTGATCTAGCTTTAGAGCATAAAGAAGTCTTCACTAACCCTTTATAGCTAATTAGGCTTTTTCTTTTCACTAACTCAGTCACAGAACTCTGGTGTGCAGCAGTAAATTTCCATATGTTTACACTTACCCCAGTTTGGTCTCATTATGCCCACACTATCCAGATTAATCAGAATATTATGATATCTGCTTTATCCGCTGAGAGTTTTACCCAGTGGACGTGAGTTATCATAGGAGATGATAACTATTGTTTGGTAAAATTTCTAATTGGATATTAACTAACCCATTAGGATTCAATTCTGCTATACTAATAGTGTTTTGTTGGGGTAGAAACACAATAATTAGCAAGTGTTCATCCAATTGTTTTTACAATTGATAAATTAATAATATTAATGAGTCAATCAGTGATTGTAGCAATAGATTAAGGTTTAATATTAGTTGCTGGGCGTTGAAAACGCTATTGGTAGCAAATTGCAAGTTAACCTTTTAGGTTACACAAGCTGCTGTTAATAGATAATATGTCTTATTCCTAAGCAGGTTGCTATCATAATATGATAATCCGTTGGGGTTGAGCAAGGAAATTGGGACACTTATTGGAATCAGGGCGGTTTTTGTGCTTGCAGGTGCTAATTTATCCCTGATTTCAACAATAGTGCAGGAGAAGTTTATCTCAGCTGACAAAATGAAAAATAAAAAGGGGTTTTGTAACACTAATTAAGTTTAATAACACTTACAAGTTAAACTAGAGTTAAGTTTAAAATGGTTTTTATTATTGATTGTGAGGTTATGGAAATAGAACCCTCCTAATAAGTCAATACATAGTTTTTAAGTTGGGAAGGCTTGGAGTTTGGAGTGCTTAATAAAGTCAAAATTAGTAATTAATGTGATATAACCTATCAGATCTCAGAAAACACGCCTCATTTTAATGACATGACCAATGAAAAGTTGTTTGTTAGTAGGATATGACTGTGAGGTAACAATTTAATAAATTTTACCCAATAAGTGGGCATGAAAATATTTTTACCTTGCAGGACCCCTTTCAACCCAATAAAAAGGGGCTGGCCTCCACATGGTAGGTTGTACTAAGTTAGTGGTGGCCTGAGGATGAGCCTCAAATGGGCTCTCCTGAATCTGTTGCATAGTCAGCGCAAAACAATTAACTGAATTTATGGTATTGGGTTGAGTATTATTAGTAAAATTTTTGCCCTGATTAAAGGATTCCACTGAAAATTGGCCAGGGTTTTTTCTAATTTCGTCTGCCTTTTTCCCTTTATTTTGATCTAAAACACTTTATTTAATAGTCATACTTGTAATTGTCCAACATCATTTTTTGATTCAACTCAGAATGAGTCATTTCTAGTTGGTAGTGAAATCCAACTAGATAAATGAGCAAGATCATTATTTGGGATGACTCCAGAGGGTTAAACCATTGGCAACAACTGTTATTTCCTATTTTGTCACCAATGGAAAATTAAAGCCAGATTCACTAGTATGTTCCCTTGTTTTTCATAAATAAAGCAGATTTGAAAATTTATAAATATACTACATATTTAGACTATCATACTTTTTTTATCTACACTTAGGGATAGAATTTGGGATCTTTTTCTTTTGTCTATCTAATAGTAACAAGATCTTTGTGAAATCCCGCATTAAGAGAGTAATAGAGAGCCTCTGAACCTATAATAAGGTATGAAACCTAAGGAGGAAAATCAGAGGGAGAAGTTTTTTTTGTTTTTAGAAGCACCTTCAGTAATTAGATGGAAGAGTGTTAGCACCAGTCTAGAATAGGAGACAATACTCAATATAGTTGTTAAGACTCAACTAGGACAATAATCTTCATACTATTATCAGCTTATTAAACTATATCAATAATATATTACAATGCACACATCAAAACCTTTGCACTAAAAATTAAAAGTTAGACTCGATTTTCACTTAGGGGGTAGTTTGGTAAACCAGATTTTTAAGTTAACAGCATTGGGCCTAGCAACTTTAATCATAAACTTTGTTTTATTGTCATGCTGTATTATTCTCTTTGCAAGCTCTTATAAATTAGGTCACTGAAAAAATATCTTGCAAATGGCTCTCTTTGGGGCCTGTGTTCATTAATTCTTGTCTCTGTATCCAATAAAAACTGTGCCTGACATTCATTGGGGTTTTAGACAATGCCTTCTTGCAGATGTTTTTATTTTAAATTTTTTTCATTATGTCATATTTTAAATTTTCTCCCATTTAATTTCATTTTCCTCTCCACTTATCTTTTGCCAAAATTCAGCATCTCCCAATCTAATTGCAATCCTTTGAATTGGCTGTTTTCCTTAATCCAGTGGCCATTACTAAGTCAGCTGAACATTGCACCTGGTGTCAAGTTTTTTTTGTTTATATCATCTACAACAAGATTTTGACAGTTGGGACTTGTATAGAAATTGATCTCTCAGGCTTTAGATCTTCAAAAATCTTTCCATTATCTCAGCTCAAACTAACTCCCATCCTGAAGAAAAGGTATTTAACCCTGATAGTAAAGCCTTCAAGGCTTTTAACAACATATAATAATAAAAATTAAATCCTTCAGTTTAATATACAATTAACTAATTATTTATTTTTTTTAATTTTTACTTTTTATAGTTTTTTATTTTCTTTATTTTTTTGGCTTTTTTATATATTATATCAATGAAGAGGCTTGTCCTGAACACAATTACAACCCAAGAGCATTGATTCAAAATATTATGTAAATCATTAGATGATTTAAAGAAGTATAATAAAAGGAGCTTAATGGTGAAGCCAACTTGTGCGCATGACCCAAAGTATGGGCATTACAGTATACAACAAGTCTCCTTCTTCAGTTTTTTGACATAGCACCTTGTTTTGAGTCACATAAATTTTCTAAATTTTTTTATTTTAGTCCTTTTAATCCCTAAACTGTAACTTAAATTTTTTTCCTGTTATACATAAATTGTAGGGATCACCGCCTCTTGATTATTTGCTGAATATAACAAGGGTGGTATGGCTGGCTGCCCAACATACTGTAGTTAAAGTGGAAAATGTCCAGTGCTATATGATTTTAAAAAGTACATAAACACCTTATCACCGGTTGAAATAATCCATTGTGACTGTAGCGCTGCTGCATTTTTGCAAAATATGATGTCAAGGATACCATAAAATTTTTATTATGCCGCTATCTGAAGGTAAAATGACGTAGTATACACATTTAAGAACATTAAGCTATTTAAACTTAGCATTATCTGTGCAGCAAGGTTTTTTCCACTATCTATCAGGATCTTGAGAGGGCATTCATTCCTTATAAACATTATCCATGATTAACTTAGACATTGTTAAGCCCTTAGGTACAAGATCACTTTTTATACACTTATTTGTTCAGGTGGTTGATGGCAGAAATACTCTAATTTTCTTAAGATGCTCTCAAATGATTTTTTTACTACATCAAACAATATGAATGCCTGGCTCAGTCCAGGTTAAGTAATTGTTATAAAAGCTAGTCCACATGATTTTTTGTGAATTGGAACAGATGCGTTTTTAGTGGCCTTATTTCATACTACTTTTATCAGATATAACTTGTTAAAGTAATCTAATTCCTTAAATAGCCCTCCAGTTACCACAGCCGTGTGGCCCTGAAGAATAATGCTCATCTTTTTTACTAGCTTCAGAAAGTCATACACAGACCATTTGAATCAAGTTTATAGGATTTTATTTATGTATAAAGTATCATTCAATGCATTATTGACAGCCATTTAACCTCAGGTGACTCATCTACATTATTAGAGTCATCATCTTTAAAAGTTCATAAGCCAATTTTTCTCAGAACAGCAACAAATGAAAGTTGTAATATGTTTTCTTTTCTTGTGAGTGGCTCCTGTTCTATCAATCATCTCATAATTATATGAATTTTCTTAAAGCAAAAGATGATATATGGTTAAGCTTTTGATATCAACCTGTTAAGCTTTCCTCATATAATACCAAAATTGCTATTTAAAAATTTAAGAATTGCGCTAGATTAAATAATAGATGATTTAAATTATAATAATTTTCAAAAATGGTTTGGTCTTAATCATAAACAGATTCTTGCCTTTAGTTTCTGGTGCATTTATCAAGACTTTTGGACATTGGTAAGATGATTTAGATTTAGTTGTTCAATCATTTGGTGAATTATGACTATGTTAATGACTTTAAGACTTATATTAAAGTTTGGCTTTTTTTTCTCAATACCTTTTCCAAATGTCTAGAAATTTTGAATTCATATATGAAACATTTATAAATTGTTAAGGAAGTTCTTGAACTTATTAATTTAAATTCTTCAAATAAATGATTAAAATCATTACAATCATTTATCATCTACCATTATTGTGATACAGTTATATCAGAAGTCAGGGATATAAATTACTGTTTTGATTATAACCTTTTTGATTTTTATTGAGTTTTTTCTTAAAATTTAGAGTTCAGGATACTTTAAGGCTATGCAACTATTAGTCTTAATAACACCAGCGAAATCTCCTAGCAGAAATTTATATCTCTAGGTTAATCCCTTAGAGGAAAAGGAGTCTTTGCCAATTCAAATCTCTGTTATAACTTTAAGAAAAAATCTCTAGTAAAAGTTAGGCAAAAATAGAGAATCCATATAAATATATTTTTTGATTTAAATTTTTGGGGATATTTATAACTTTAGTAGAAGTTCAAGATCATTTATGTTATGAAAATTTCTGAAGGGCATGATCTTTCCTTATTAGAGTGAAAGAATCAGGAGGTTTTTAAAATTACAGGATCTTCTCTGAACGATGTGGCAAATTAGTATGTTTTTATAAATGGTGAGATTTTCCATATAATGCAGAAAATTTTAGAAAAATTAAGAATTTTGGTTATTTTTTAGTTTATTGTTCATAGCAATTTTTATAGCTTAGAAGTGGTGTACCTATTAATTTACCTGCAAATTACCTCAAATTTAAACTTCTTTAAACCAGCAAAAATCTCATCAGGACTGACAATTCCCTCTTCAAAATCTTTCTGAGGTGGTACATAACTTCAAAAAATATAGCATAAGCTATTTACAATAGAAAAGGGTGGTTAGCCTGGAAGGTAATACTGCTTCAACCCTAGTACAAGTTTCAAGTTTGAAACCTGTACTGGCAAAAAAAATCCAAGTGTGGTATACTTTTCCCAAGGTTGACCCACCTAAAATATATACCTATTTACAATTGAGCCCAATTTGACTGAGGAGATTAAGTACTCTGATCCTTGATAATAATTTCTTTGGTAAAGTCTTGATCATAGTATATCAAGTTTATGAACTGATTCAGGCCAGTCATGGTAGAACAGGACCAGATCCCCGAGCTGGTACTCAGGAAAAAAGCTTCCCAGCGTTGCTTTTGTAAGCTTCTCATTTACTTATAATTTCCATGTACTTGCGGTAAGAGTTTGTAGTAAAAATAATTCATCCGCCAGCCTTCACACTGCTAGCTCAGCTGTTTCAAGCGTGGATGTTTCTATTATGGGCTGAACACTTAAGGGTTAGATTGGCTCTTGGCCTTATAGAGCTCAAGTAGAAGACATCAAAAATTTAGTGTCTTACATAATATACTAATAGAATTGCCAAAAGATAGTCTTTACCTTAATAGTTAATATTAATCCAGCTTGAAGAGGATGATGAGATTAAAGTTTCATTTTCTCGTTCCATTGCTCAACTAATATTGTGATGTTATGGGCAGTAAAGGATTGATAAGTGCCTTAATGGATAAAGCTCATAGATTGTTTTGTGATATGAAACTGGTGCCAATATCAAAAGACATTACCTTTGGCTATTATGGCAGGTGTGATATGTTTAAATAAGAAATAAATGGTTGCTTTGGTTATAGAATAAGCAACTGAGACAGCCATGACCCATAATTAAGTGATTAACTTCTAGTATGATATCCTCCTGGCCATTTATCACCTTAGGTGATAGATTAATTGCGTCAATGCTAATGGTAGAAAATGGGGCAGTAGGATTCATAATCTGAAGTTGATAAGTATGTTTAAGAGGTTTCTGGATTACTCAAATAGGACAAGAATCAATGCCATCTTGGCCACTCAATCATCCTTTCTCAATAACCTCAATCTCAAAGCAAATGTAAGTTTTGATTATGGGACCATACCCTACTATAGAATGTGGCCTCAAGGACAATTCAGCTCTTGCTGATGGTCAGGCATAAGGCAATATCAGATTCTGGTGGTTGACACAAAAACAAACCCTTTGACAACCAACAGATTGGGCCAATTATCCTCCCAATGCTCGAGCTAATACCATAATTCTCACCTCAAAGATTATTGCAGCTATATGGGCTGGGCAAAATTTCTCAACTTCAATTTGATCACGTACATTATAAAAAAGCTTGGGCTGTATATGCTCGCACATTGTAGCTAATTATCACTGCATCAAATCTCAGCAACTAGTCCAATTATTTGGAACATTATCAACATCTAGTATACAAAACCGTTCAGGACCAACCCAAAATTAACGTTTAAATAATACCATGGACAATCAGAAAAACAAAAAATAATCAATTTCCCGCCCTAGGGTGAAATTCATATGTTGATCCACATAATTGGCATGATAGCACTTGCACTTGGACCGCCTGAAAGGGAGTACTAGTGCTATTAAAAGAGAGGCCTGCTGACATCCCGATTAAGGGTACATCATCTACTTCAATTGATGCAAAAATCTAACAGAAGGTATATTTTGCCAGCAGTATGACGAAATTCAAATCAAGAAGATCCTAGGATAATTTTGCATGTTTTTTATCGCAATTTTTGTGCCTAAAACTCTCCCAATTTTAAAAATATTTTTTCACCAATAAACCTAAAAATAGAGCTTGGACATATCAGTTCAAGGGCCAGGCATAGGTGGTAAAATAATTGATGAAATTCTGTGCTCAAATGTGGCCAGGAGATGCCCTAGGAGTATAAATATGGCGCCTGACCAAATGACTGAGTAACAAATAATATCCTCTAATAAAAGATATTTATTTCATCTCTTTCCTGGGTTTCTCATCTGAATATTTTCTTTGGAGAAGTGTTAACAAGCTGAAATTACTGAATTCCAGGATTATATTTATCAATGCTTCAGAAGTAGTTTCAGATTACAATAAAATATCAGATTCAAAATCAACCATAGAAGTTGGGGCTATTTTTAATAAGCATAGTGGGTTTCAAACAGTCAGAGTACCATAAGCCACTGGCCAAACCAAGGATCTATTGGCCGAATATCTTCCCAATTTAACATGCAGGTTTTTAATTATTAGAAAATTTCCTCAGAACCTCACAACTAGTGCTCACAAAACCCAGGACACTTTCCAAAAAAAGATCCTCATAACCAATTCCCTGAAGATTTGTCCAGACAAGAAAGTAACAATGAGATGGATTCTATTGACAAGGAAATCTCAGTTATTTTACCAGCTGACAAGGCTCTGAAGCTGATAACTCCTACTCCCAAATCTTATCACAGTGGGAAAGCTCATACAGAAAAACAGTCGTCCTGAATAGGGATAAGGATGATGCCTTAACAAAGAGGAATTTCCAAACTTTTGGATGGTTGTGTCAAGATTGTAGTCCACAAATACTGAAATTACTAACGAGAATTGGGAACTCAAGATGCAATTATAAACTGCAAATTCCCAAGTAGACATTATGGCCAAATACATTAAAAGCATTACGTCCAATAAAGCTTTATTCAAAGAAAAGCATGACAACCTTAAAAAAACTCAAATCCTTCAAAAAACAAAGCTTCCAATGCTCACCCAGCTTTGACAAAGGAGAAATAGAAAAAAGCTCTGCCCTTTCGTCCAAAAACAGTTTGTAACAACAACTAAGGGATGATTTCAAGCATCAGAATCCAGTAGATCAGAGCAATATCATAAATTGAATCATATCAACACCAATGCAGATACCAATATTTCATACATCTGTTCTATGCCTTAAATCCTGGCAGCAATCCCAACTCCAGATAATTATTAACAGGAAACAGGGTCAATCATGTTTGATGATACACCAAGACGTTCACTAAGAAGTCATCCCCTATTCCTGAAATAGGGCGTGATGACTTCAACCACTGAACTTACCAAAGTTCAATAAGGATGGAAACGTTAACTCTTTCCTCAAAGTATTTGAAAAAGCAATGAGAGGAGCATCATACCATGCAAAAGGATCAGCACTGATTAACTCACTTGATGCCCATAGCTGTAACCTCATTATGCTCTATTTGGGCGACGATTGAACCTACATGGATGCCAAAATACAGTAATAAAGCAGTTTGGAGGGCCTGAGAGATTAGAAATCCAAGACATTAAGCTTCTTAATATTGAAATCAAACATAATGAGTTATTAAGGACTTTGCAGACAGATTTTTCCATGAAGAACAAGTTCTGCGTGGGTGCAATGCAATAAATAAGTTTGACGCTAAGATTGCAATGGAACACGCAGTTATGCCCTTCCATAAACTGCATATTACCATTATACCTGCATTTAATGGAAGATTAAAAATCCTATAAACTTACCAGCTACTTGAGAAGCCATTCTCATAATTTCAATACCACTAATTGGACCAAAGATCCTCAAAAATCCCAATTTTTTGGGCTAAAAAAGCAACACTATGTTTGACCAAAGGAAATTTTCTTGAACCAGGAGTCAAAAACTCTAACAAAAACAGCAGGTAGTGGTGATTAGTTGCCACAAATTTAGTCAAAAGGGGCACTTTGCTAGCAAATGTTACAGATGGTACGCCAAAAAGCCTGGGTTCAACATTGCTCTAGAAATCAACAGTGACACAGAGGCGGGAAAAGAGCAGGTGGAGTAGAGGCAGAATGATCTACACCACCGATGTTCAAACCATTCCACCTGAACCTGGTAAGCTCTTTAGGGCCGAAGATGTCGCATAAGATAACCTCCACCATATTTTAACTTTCAATGTCATGATGGTCATTACTTGGGCCACATCAAAAGCAACTAAACCCTTAAAGATTACCAAAGAAGCCAGAGAAGAGGTATCACAACCTTATATAAAATAGATTATTGTCCAGAGTTTAGACCTCCAACCCAGAGTTTGAGAGACCTGCCTAAATTTAACAACGTTCAAGTAGCCATTCACATGAAGACTTTAGCAGAAGACTTCCCAGATATTTGCTAAAGCCTGAAAGCTTACCTGGAATCAGGCAACAGCCACAGCATTCATACAATAAATAACTTTGAAAACTACTATGAATGTACTTATGTGGATATAGTAATAAACAAGGTACAAGTATGGGCCATCATTGAAAGTGATGCTCCTAACAATAAAGTCAGCACAAAGTTGGTTAAAAAACTGAAAAGCGCCCGATGTTGCCCAATGTCAGAAATATGAAATAGCTGGAGCTCATACAACTAATTCGTTGGGATCATACAGTACCTTTTCTCTCTGATTTGGATCTTTTGTAGTAACAGCACCTGTTTAAGTATTGCTGAATACAAACTATGATATCCTAATCAGGACTAACTTTATAAGAAGTTATGGAGCTGTTACCAATCATAAGGACGATACTCTCACTATTCTTTTCCAGGCTATTCCAATTTACTATACCTGGGATAGGACAATTGAGAGAGAAAACCAGACTATTCATAAATCTGGCCAAAAAGATTGAGTTTTCCCAATTGAGTATGTCAAAGATAAATCAAAAATAAAAGCAATACCCACTCAGATCAATGAGTCAAAGGGAATTCCACTTAGATTAAATCAGAGCATCACTATATCATCCAGAGATCAAGTAACCATCCCATTGGACAACTATTAATATCCTGGAAGGACTTTATAGTGAATTATATTAACCATGATCTAAATCTCAATTTAGTCCAAACATTGCCCCTGGTATTATAATTCCAGGCCATGGAGAAATCTCATATTGTCTGAAAACCTGCAAAATTGTCCCATTTTTATCAAGCAACATCATACAATCACATCTCTACATCTGTCCCTACCTCAGAAATTCACACATTTCATGTGTTTTGAACTAATGTTAAATTAAGGCTCCCCTATAAGAACCTGCTCAGAGTAAAAAATGTCATCCCTATGGACGATTTATTAACATGGTTAACTCTGAGAAGTCTCAAGCTCAGGAGCTATTCTTTAAGTATCAAAAAAAAATTCACAAGATGATTTTTACTTTAGATGTGCTAAAGATGTCAATCACACAATCAATAATGGAAAAATTAAACCAAACATTAAAAGCCAAATTAGATGCTCAAAATCATCAGGAAAAGGTGTGTCCAAAAAAGATTAAGACATACCTTGATTGTGACATGTTAAATGGTTTGAAAAGCCCATGGGTAGCACCAATTTTATTAGTGAAGAAAAAGGATGGAAGCAAATGACTTGTGATTAAGTATCAGAAGTTAAACAATATCAACAATAAGGACTCATACCCTCTGCCATGAATCAATGATGCCTTGGATAGACTAGGGGGAGTTTAATTCTTCTCAGCAATGGACCTTATCAGTGGATATTGGCAAATAGATCTTCCTAAGGAGGAGCACAAAAAAATGTGCTGTTAAAACATAAGAGGGCCTATTCCAGCCGACCAGAATGCCTCAAGTGCTCTGAAGAGCCTAGGCTACTTTCCAAATGGCTATGGCCACAATTCTGTAGAATTTAGTTATCATTTGAACTAGTATACCTTGATGAAATCAACGCTTTCAGTTGGACTTTTAACGACCACCTAAAACACTTGATGAGGTTTTCAGAAGGCTAGCAGATGCTTTTAAATCAAGCCTAGAAAATGCCAGTTCTTCAAAACCCACTGTAATACATCGGATTTGTAATTGAAAAAATGGATCTTCAGCCCTAAACCCTCTAAGCTGTATTTCATCTCCAAAATAATATGTCATGAATCCTAGCGCAATATTTAAGTATTACTAGGCACGATTGGGTACTACAACCAATTTATTGCCAATTTTGCACAGCTTGGGAACCCTATTTCTATCTATTAAAAGATAAGGTACCATTTGACTGTATTCCAGCTTGCCATTATGAATTTAACCTACTCCAATCAGCCCTATTGGGTGCACTTATTCTTCAATACCCATACTTTAAATGCAAATTTATTATCTAAACTGATGCGTCCCTAACAGCACTGAGGGCCATGTTAACCCAAGTTGGAGAAGATGGTGAAGAACATCAAGTTGCTTTTGCTAGTTGGACCTTAAATGTTCATAAAAGGAACTACATGATGACTGAATGAGAATGCTTAGCCATCATATATGCTTGCAAGCAATTTTGGATCTACCTTCGTGGCACTCATTTCAAAGTTGTTGCCAATCTTACTTCCCTAAGATGGTTGAACAATTTGAGGGAACCTGAGGTCCGATTTGCCCACTGGGCATTAAAGCTGCAAGTCTATGACTACACCATTGAGCATTGAGATGGGGCAAAACATCAAAAATACAATTGCCTATCTTAACTACCCACCATTGCAACACTTAGTTGGGCTGCAGATGAGTTGTTCTTAGAAAATGGTCAATAAAGGGTACCAAGATGAGCCCAAATCTGTCCAAAAAATATTATCAGATCTAGGAAGAAATACAACCAACTAAAAATGGAACGCTTTACAAGACCATTGAGAGAAATAATTATAATATCTTAAGACCCTTGGCCCAAACAGACCTTATAATGTGGCACATAAGGCCATAGGACATGGTGGATTCAAGAAATCAAAAGAGCATCTAAACTAATTCACTAATGGGAGTCAATGCATTTTGACTTCCAAGGAATGCTAGAATGCTGTGTGGAGTGATAAGGCGAAAAACCATTCCAAAAAAAGCATAACTTACCAGCTTGTACAGCCCAAGTTTGCCTTGCACACTGTATCTATTGACGTTGTCAGCCTACTTCCAACTAGCAATATGAAGGCAAAGTACATCATCATAGCCATTTGCCACTTAACTAAATGGTTCAAGGCAAAGCTATTCAGAAAGCTGGAGAAGCAACTACAGCCAAGTTCGTCTTTAAAAACATCATTTACAAGCATGGATGCCCTCAGGTTATTCAAACGAATAATTGAGCCAATTTTACCACAAATGTCCTTGACAAGCTCATCCAATTGATTGTAGTATGAGGTGTGATTTCTGCTCCATATCATCCTGAAACATATGGTACTGTTGAGCGTGCAAATGTAAAGTTGTTGAACATTATAAGAAAATTAATTTCAGCCAAACCTTCCATATGGAGTACTTATTTAAGTTTGGCAGTATTTGCCTACAACATCTCCTACCATTTGTCAACCACGATGTTCCCATTTCAAGTACTATATGGAAGACATCCAGCCCTACTAACGCTGCTATATTCAGCCCTAGAGGAACCTAGCAAAACACTTATACTCAAATTATTGAGAAGCTTGCGGATGCTCTAATCAAACTACAACCTCAGGCCTTCAACAATATTTGCATTGAAAAAGGCCTGACTATAAAAGGACCTAGAAAAAAGCTACAAATTGGCTGAATTTAAAGTTATCAACAGAGTTCTATTCTGCAACACCCATGGTTTGGGCCAATTATAAATGTTAGATCTCATCTGGATTGGGCCATTTGGAGTGATTGAGAAGACATCTAAGTGTATATAAACTATCAAAGATTTTAGGACCATCTATATATACACTGTTTCCATGGAAAAATTCCTAAGAAGGTTCAAAAAAGGGAAATTAAGAAAAGAAAAAGTTAAAAAAAGGAAAAAACAAACAAAACAACATATATATATACATTAAATGATTTTATTTTATTTAGAAACTTTAGTTTGCACTTGAGGTTGGGGAAAGATATAACTCCAAACTCATCAGGCATTTGGGCAAAATTCACTAAATAAAAGATCCAACTCTGTCAAGTCAGGCTTTCAGGCCAAAAATAACAAATGATAAAGACCAACAAAGGCTAATAAGGAATCTTGGGGCTTGTGTTTGAGTCAAGTGAGGGAAATGTCATATTCTGTTGGTTGAACCAAAATAAACCATTTGACAACCAACAGATTGGGCCAATTATTTTCCCAATGCTTGAGCTAATACCTTAACTCTTAAATCAAAGTCTATTGCAACTATATGTGCTGGGCCAAATTATCTCACATCTTCTTTTTGTTAAGTGCTTTATAAAAAAGCTCAGGCTGAATATGTTCACACATCATGGCTAATTATCACTGAATCAAATCTTAGAAATTAGTCTAAATATACTGGGTACATTATCTAACATCAAGTATACAAAATTGTTCATGATCAACCCAAAAATAAACGTTTAAAAATACCATGGACAATCAGAAAAACAATAACATGATCAATTTTCCTCCCTAGATAGAAATTCATATGTTGTTCCACATAATTGGCATAATAGCACTTGCATATAGAACGCCTGAAAGGAGTACCTAGTGCTATTGAGAGGCCTGCTGACATCTTGATTAGTGGTACGTCATCTACTTCAAGTGATGCAAAAATTTAACAGAAAGTATTTTATCAGCAGTATAAGAAATTCAAATCAAGAAGATCCTAGGATATTTTTCATGTTTTTTATCGCAATTTTTGTGCCTAAAACTCTCCCAATTTTGAAAATATTTTTCTACAAATAAACCTAATAATAGATCTTGGTCATACCGTTTCAAGGCCCAAGCATAGGTGGTAAGATATCCATTGAAAATTTGAGATTAAATGTTGCAGGAGATGCCCTAGAGGTATAAATACGGGCGCCTGACCTATAGACTGATTATTAAATAAATACACTCTAATAAAAGATATATTAAAACATCTCAATCCTGTTTTTCTTATCTAAATCTTTTCTTTAAAGAAGTGTTAACAAGCAGGAAATACTGAATTCTCATTTTGTATTTATCCCTGTCTTGAAAGTTGTTTCTGATTACAAGAAAATATTAAGTACAAAATCAACCAGAAGAGTTGGGGCTATTCTAATAAACCTAGCAGGTTTTTGAACAGTAAGAGTACCATAAGCCACTAGAAATAAAGAATTAAATGGGTGAACATCTTCTCACATAGCATGCAAAATTTTAGTTATCAAGTGAGCTATCCTCGGAACTTTACAGGCAGCCAAGAGAAACTGTTTTGTTTATATAATAATCTGAGATAACCTAGGTCTTCTTGAGCATCTTCTCAAATGTTGTCTAACCACAGGAGACTATCAGTTTTGCTCCTCATGTTTCCCTTTAAGTTTTTAAGCTTAATCTTATTCAGAGTCTTAAAGAAACAATATGGGTAATTGTGACAATCTGGTGCCATATTGATGCATCATTCTGGCGCGCTGAACAAATAAAAATCCATAAATCTGGATCTTAAGTTCTAGTGGGCCAGTCGTCTACCCAGATCACTTATTTTTGTGAAATCATAGAGAATTATGATCTGTAAACACTGTAAAATGATTCCCATAAAATATAGGCGAAAATGCTTAATAGCAAGAAATATCGCTAAGCATTCACGCTCCAAAAAGCTGTAAATCCCCACCGATGATGTAAAGTCTTACTAAAATATGCTATAAAATGATCTAATCCATTTAGATCAATTTGTGCCATATTTGCCCTTCAGCCACTTCACAAGCCCCAGTAAATAAAGGTTTCTCTAATCTAGGTTATATTAACACCGTGGCAGTTGTGTGAGCTTTTCTTTGGATTTCAAAAGTTTTTTGTTGAGTTTTTACACCATAATGGAACCTCCTTATAGAGCTAATAAGTCAACATTTCTGCAAGCTTACAATGTTTCAAAAAGTCAATAATAACTGACCATCTCAAAACTTGAGTATATTTTAATTTTGATGTCTTAGTTACTTTCCCAATTACAAATACTTTGTCTAGAAATGATAAGATCCCTTCCTTTGTAGCTTTATGCCTAAGGAATTCCATGTCAGTTTATAAAAATGACATTTGCTTTTTTAGCAAAACAGAGAGGAGGTGTTCAAACACTGACTTCAAGTGAGTGAGGTGTTGGTCAAAGAAGCAAGTAAACATGGTCAAATCATCAAGTAAATTTTAGTTTATGATATCAAAGTCCCCTACCAAGTCATCCTTTGCACTTTAGAAAGTGGCTAAGGCGTTACAAAATTCCTGGGGAATTTGAATAGTAAAAATAAGCCCCTCACTTTCTTTAAGGGAATATTTCTCCCAGCCTCTGGCACAAGCTCAATCTGCCAGTATCCAATTACAATGCTTATTGCATAGTTGAATTGTAATCAGCCAAGGTATTTAGGGAATCATCAATTTAGGATATTTGGTAACTGTCTTTTTTGTCAATGGCATTCAGCAGGTGGTAATCCATTAACATTCAGTTGTGCACCATCCTTTCTTATAAGCAACAATAATAGGCCTTAGATTTTGTGTGGGCTTGAGTAATTTGAGATCCAGGAATTTCTTCAGCTACTTTGTCACCTGGTTTACTCAACCTTAGTTTATACAAAAATTGAGCACCTATTGGAGAGTGTGTTACTAAAAAAGAATTCTATGCTGAACACTTTAATAACCCTAAAGTTGTCAGCCTGTCGGGATTTTAACCAGATGAATCCCTCCAATAGTATCTGAATTAGGGGTTTTGGTTAGTCAGGCATAATTGCAGGATAAGCACCTAGCTTGATACTATTTAATGTCATATGTTTGTTCAAGTTTAGGCTTAGCAGGAGCTGTGTTTGCTGCCAAAATGCTATCTGAAGATCATTGTGGGAGTTTCCAGCAGAAAGTTGATGAATACATTATGACTCGTCCAAAATGGTTCCGCTGACTAATTTGGAGCACTGGCGACTCAGCCAAGGATTCTTGAATTCTTATTTTTTTATGAGTTTATATATATGATTGACCAGCGACTTATGTTGGGGATGGATTGACCTGATATAAATTAAGTTATCAGTGAGCAGATCTGGAGGGAATCCCTATGAGTATGAATATATAGATTTTCTGATATGACAGAGAGTTGTGACATCAAGAGGCAAATGGGTTTTCCAGAAGTTGATTAGCCAAAGAGTACTTGGGCGCAGTAGCCCTGAAAGTAGTATAGATAGTCATTCATTCCCTCCTAATAAACATCTCTCATTTACCATCTTTCCTGTTTGTTTGAATTAGCTTTGTGCAACTAGAGTAGAAAGGTGGAATACAAGATCCCTGATAGGCGTGGGTGATCACATCTGGAGTGGCCAGTGCTGCCAGCTCCCATACCTCCTCTCTATGAGGAACCAGCGGGAACCTGGCTAACTGGCTACCAGTGGTGAGCTGCATAACTACCAACCATAGCGGGGTGCAGTGCAGGAGGTGCTATAGCTTCCCAAGAAGGGGGATGGACTCTCTGGGGCATGCCCATATGGGTTGGTGAAGGGTCGCGAGGGTGGGCAGCGTGGGAGTGCCTAAGCCGCCCAGGAAGAGGACTTGCCGGGGCACACGATGAGGATGCCTGGGGCTAAAGGCGAAGCCATAGGTGGTTAGATGGTAGGTTGGACGCAGGACTTGCAGGGCTTGATATGCCAATGAGGGCGAAATAGCAAGGTCCACCAGTCTTCATACCGGCGGGCCTGGCACACTAGCAATGCCCAAAGTCAATTTTGAGACACAACCTTTTTAAAAATATGTCATCATACTTTTTGGTTAAAGTATCCGCTTGGCGCTGCTGTTAATAAGTGAGGGTGTCACCTATCTTTACTTCTAAAGGGGCTATGGTAGTTTTTTTTGATACATATTTCATGCAAATTTCCTCTCCCTTGTACAGTTTCAACTTGATCAGCGGGTAGTGTCAAAACATATTCAACAAGATGGGTTAGGGATATTTGCATAGGTTAATCAGTAAAATTCTCCAGTATAATGGTTAGGGGCCCAGTAAGCAGGATCATGCACTCCACGGCAGGTGAGAGTCTCTCAAAGATTTTGATTATAGTTTCCCAAAATTTACAACAAGTGATATTATGTAATAATAACTTGGATCCCTTTTTCCACCTGTATCAGTGATTATGGGGGTACTAGTTGTTAGTTGGAGTATATAGGCATTCCTTCATGATCCTCAACATGGGAAGGAGGTAGCTTGGTTTTGGTCGATTTTTTTACTCTAAAACTCAATGAGATTTTTATGTTCTAGTAAAAAGCTCCTAGATTTTTTTCTTCATCTTTTCAATAGGGCTTTTTTAACATTTATGGGAATGAACATTCCAGTGTAGGAAAGTATATGTTCTTATGACTGAGGTCGTGTTGATATTTATATCTAATTGTGTGCCTATTAGAAAGGCATTACCATCATTCTCTAGAATAATTTAGGGGCTGAAACACCCATAGATATAAGCTGAAATGACAAAGAAGTATAGGCCCCAGTGATTGGGTCAGATGAGGTCTACAGTCCAATAATATATAATATGGTTTGATTTAGATTGACCATTATTTGTTTTACTAATAAAGAGTAGTTAACGTTAACTGGAGGTTTGATATTGACTATGGCCATTATTTCCTCCTTATGACAACTACTTAAACACAGGTAACCTCAGTGCCAAGATATAGGGTAGTAAAAAACTATTTCTTTTGGAACAATTGGTCCAGAAAGAGACGATTAAGAGGAATTAGACTTTAAAAAATTATTGAATCCAAGACATAAATTTTATCAGGCTTAAAAATGTATAACATTTAAGAGGCTTTTTCTTTCTGATTACTATCACTTTTAGTAAAATGGACTTTTCTTTCTACTCAATAACACATTTAAGCAAATTCAAAGTTATATAAAACCTAAATAACTCCAAAAAACTGACAAACTGCAAACCACTAATGACCTCTGCCTGACCGCCCGCTGCTTCAAAATGAAGAAGCTGTGAAATCTCCCCTAGCGTTCATCACCCAGAAGGGAACTTTTTGAGAACTAGATAGACCAGCCCCTCCAATACCTTGGGTCGATACATCCCACCCAATGATCTCGTTCTCCACCTTGCATGCTCTCAAATGGTGCCTCGTATCCCCATTGTGCTCCCCTGAAGCAAGAGGCAATTCAGCCTCTGGTTTGAATATGGCAACTTATTCCCTACAACGACAAACAATTAATAGAATTAACCCAGGCGCTTATGCAGAATGCGTGCTTTATCAACTTCCACGCCTACAAGGGGTATTTCAACCTCAGCTTCACTTGTGAAGCCAACGCTGTATATGCAGCCAACATTCTCCTGGTGTTCCAGGAAAATCCCATTCAACTATTTGCACCCAGTTGCCTGATGACACCACGCTTGTGGTTTAATTTGCACGACTCTACACCCACCATCCCTCTGAAACTTTATACAATGAAATAATAGCTGGGTTGTCAGTATATGGTGCTGACCTTAATTTTAGATTTTGGTTCCCAACGGAGCCAACTGATTAGCACTCCCTCACGCTTTTGCAACCATATGCCCAATTTTAAACAAAATTGAAATTTTAATTTCCCCTTGTACGGTTGTCCCCTCTGCCCCCAACCACCATTTCTGGGTCTAGTAGATAAGGGGCGCACGATCTGCCCCATTTTTTGACCTAGATCACTCAAAGCAGCGCTTCCTCACAATATCCTAAGATGGAGCCCACATGCTCAGCTCCCCCCATGATGCTCTCATAGCTGACATGTAATTTTTTTAAACGGGGTACAATACTCACTCCCCCTATACCAAAATGGTAGATGCAACTGCCACGGATTTAACCACTAAGGAACTGAAATGCCAGCCACCACTCCTACTCCAAATAATTTAAATCCAGCATGGACACCAGTAAATTCACAAAAACCCACCCAGCCACCCAATTTAGCCCACTCAAATGCTGATCAACCCATTGTCTTCAACCAAAATCCCTGTGATTATTTAGAGGAAGTTGATGATTTGGAAAAATCTATCACTGACTTAGTCGAGGCCCAAGGCTTTAAATTGTCCTAAACAAAGAATATGCAGCTCAATTCCCAACTTGCCGTTATGCTCTACGCTCAGATACTGATTAATTCAGAAATGACCACCAAATCAATAAAGTGGCTATTGAATCTCCCAATTTTCGCCCCCTCTGTAAGGCTGTAGCAAAATCAGTTGCAGTCTTGGCCAGGGGGGTACCAGCCCCAGTCCTTCCCCCATGCAACAAATATATAAGAAAAAAGTTTTCTCTGATTCCAACAAGTTGCATACTTGGCAAGACAAAAAGTAGCGATGGTTGAAAAATTTGCTAAAACCCGCATTACCAACAACAACAATACTACCTTTACCATGCTACCCAAAGGTTGCCTTAAGGCTGAAAAGGCCATTTTAAGTATATCACAATCCTCTTCATGGCTAAATTTGAGCTTCCTAAGACACATTACTATATTGACCACCATTTTGAGGATGCACTCACGCCCATGCTCTCAGCGGACTGCCATACATTGTCTAATACAGAGGAGGAAGATGAGCTTCACAAGCTCAACTTACCCACCATGGATGCATTTCAGTTTTTCACATTTAACCTGGTTGGTTAATTTTAGTTTTTATTTTTATTTTTTTCTTTCTGTTTAAGAGATACGCTCATCTCTTTCTTTTCATTTAAATTTTAGCATAGTATAAGTTTTGCTCCTTGGAGCTCATTATTGTGCGTCCCCTTGTCAGCTTACCTCAGTTAAAAAAAATATAGGGTTTAACATTCATAGTGGGAAGGAACTTTGGTTATGGTAAGAGACACAGAGTCATCAGCAGAGTTAGCCTTGCGCCCTAAGCTGACTCCACTTTTTCTGCCTCATCAGCTTTTTTCTTCCAATAGTAATCCGCCAAAATGGCCAAAGATTCTGCATTAAGAGCAAGGGTTGCTTTGAAGGTTTAACTCTGGAATATTCCACTGCAATAATGCGTTTTCTGGACTCTTAATTAGTTTTTAACGCACTTCCAGTTCAGGCTACTGAATTATAGATTCATTAAATTAAGATCTAATCTACCTTCCTTGCAATAAAAAAAGCGTAATATGAGAGTCATATTTGTTGAAACGTGGAAAGGATGGCGGCGTTGGCATTTTATAAAGTAAAAAATTGCAGGATTCAAGGCTAGAGTTTAGTTATAAAACTTCTCAGATAACTAAATTGTTGTCTCTCAATGTTATGAACGGATCTTGTTGAAAGTATTTTTGATTAAAAAGGTTTATAATAACTCAAATTATTTAAAGAGGCCCTCTTCAACTCAGCCCAAGTAGTATACTCTTTAAAAGTGGCCTTATAACCTCTCAAGCCTCACTATCAAGCCAGTTTGTATGTGTTGGCAACTTCTGGTAATTTATAGCTATTTCCATTGAGCCTTCATATATCTAGTTGTAAGGTTAGTTAAATTCTGTCGTAGGTACATACTTTTCTATAGAGGTGGGTTTAAGGAACTAAAATTCTCGTGAAGAACAAGAATAGTGGGAGAAAAAGGCCATTCATAATCAGTTGGCTCAGTAGTTCCTAGGTCAGTTTGGGGGAGAGCTTTTTGATTTGATGGTGGAGCTCATCCATATCAATCTGGATAATAAAGTAGCAGTCATTGACCTGAATGAGTGAGACTTCAGGACTAGGAGTTTTAGAAACAAAACTAAAGCAGACTGGCTTTCTACTTTGGATGACAGTGTAACTTGTTAAGCCCTTATTGTTTTAAAGTCTAGCGCTCGTTTGCTTGAGTTTGTCATTCAATTGTGTCTAATTGGTTTGCTGTAAGGTAATAAACCAATACAGGTTTGGTGTAGGGAAGCAATATTATTTATGCAATAAAACCAGTGTTAGACCTCGTCAGGAAATCCCCTTTAATGCTCATCCATGGTCCATGAGCCACCTTTAGCAGTTGTTTTTCAAGGGCTTAAATTTGAGCTTCAATTTCTCCAAAAGAGGACCCAATAGGCGAGGAGGTCCTGGGTGGTCCATGATGTCCTTCGGCCCTGGGGGTCCCTTTCAATTTTTCAGGTTAATAAGGCTTGTAGAGCCAGGAAGTCCCTTTTTGGTAATAAATCCCTGAACAGGTATAATTGCTGACCTTTTTACTCAATTGATGAATTTGAGAAGCAAATTCTGCAATTTGAAAATCATTGTGCCTTGCTTTTTTAATTTGGTCAATAAGCTCAATAAAGGCACGTTACACTTGCTAGTTTAATTTGCCAGTAACATGGGATAATATCTAAGTATGTTCCCATGTAAGTACCATTGAATTTGTCATCAATTTTGGCTAGTAGTATTGTAGCTTATTAGTCTCTCTACAGCTATCAAACTAGCATCGTGATAATACTGACCAAATTTGTAAGCTGTTTTATATAATTCAAGAATTCAAGTGTGAAGTTGCTGAGAGATTCTGAATTTCCACTTTTTTCCATTTGTTGCAAACCTATTAACTGCACATTATGAAAAGGCAGGGTAAAAGAATAGTAAAGGATAAATTTCTGTTAAGCCTTCCTTTTTTGTACTAGGAAGATTGGTTGAGTAATGTAGATGCATTGGATCAGAAACAACCTATGAGGAGTGGATTTGACTGGTTCCCCCCAGGGGTGATATTTCCAAAAAAATTTCCCTCCACAGTCTCATCTCTTCAGCATCCTGCATTTGATAGCTAGACTTTTTATAAGCACGAAAAGTAAGGTCTATTATTGCTCAGAACTTGGGCTCTTGATTACTTGAAGAGGCGTGATAGATTATTGAAATTGACTCATTTCGTCAAGCTCATGTTCTCCTCCATATTGGTAGGGCTATTATTGCTGGATTATTAATTCGAAGATATGTCTTCACCAGGTAGACTTGGAAGGGTCCTGGTAGAAAGCAACAGTATTGAGTTTTTCTATAACTTTAAAATTAGTTTTTCAAAAGCAAAAAGATTATTAGTCAAAATAGTACTAACTGAATTTCATAGAAGTTTTTCTGTCATTAGGGTAATTTTTTGTCAGATTTGACATTGTTGCTAAGACAACTATCTACTATAACTGCAGGCAAAACCTCTAGTCAAAGCAAGAAAAAAAGAGGATGCATCTAAGTAGTACTTTATTAATTAATTTTAGAAATTTTATGACTTTGGATAGAAGTTAAGGAACATATAGGGTATAGCAATTTATATATGGCACTTTCATTCCTGACTGATGGCAGAATCAGCTGATTTCTGAATGTCACAATCTTTCCTTCCTGACGAGGCATAATCAGGAGACCTCATAATGGAAAAATCTAATCCATATAAATTAGTGGATTCAGGAGGTTTTCTGGATTTTAGTTTCTCATTTAGGAGTTCACAGTTATCGTTTTGGTAGCTTCTATGGTATTGTGTTCTTCTTTATTTGAGGTGAGCCAACCAGGGGATGGACAGTACTGATACAAAATCGACCAAAAAACACAAACCAAAAGCCCTAAATGAGTGGCGGAACACCAAAACAAAAAGGAAAACCAAGCCAACCAGGTGTAGCAGTTGTGGACCGCTTATCCCACCATGGCAGAGGGGAAGAGGGAGGAGGTTTCACCAGCTTATCAATTTCTTCTTCATTAATGAAAAGACGGGCAAAAGCTGAGAGCAAAGGGGGTTGGGGCATCCGCAGGATGCAGGTTGAGGAAAAATGGAAAAGGGTTAAGTAAATTGTTAACAAGCTGGGCCTGGAGCAGAGCCTCCAGGATTAGGCAACATGGTGTTCATCTTGTATGTATGCATCAAGAAGCTGAAAAAATTTGGCTATATTGGCTCTGGTGTTGCGCATAGTGGGGGAAAATTCTGCCAGTGCAACAACTTGCATGAGAGCAGAGACGGCGGTTGCCCTTTATTGTTCAAGTTCCTCATTTGCAACCGCAGGGAAATCATCAGGGTAAAGGATTTAAATATAGCCCCTCATCAAATTGAGTGACAGATTTTGCCACAGCTTCTCAGAGATGGCAGCTATCAGGAGAGGCCACAGCAGCTTCAGCAAGTTGATGGTCACTCAAAAATGGGGTAGCAGTTGGTTTGGGGATATTTCTTAGGTGGTAATGGGGCATCGAACTCTGAAGGAAGATATGGTTCCAAATTAATTGGAAAGTTGGGATGAGGTATAATTTCCCCAGATTCAGCAATTTCATCCAATAAGTCACAGAGATTTTGATTGAGCAAAATTGACCCCGATGGATGAGGTATTTGTTGGTAATTTTTGGAGCGTTAAATCAGTTGGACTGAAGATGGGTCCAAACCTGCTCCTGATTGGGGAAATTGTTTGAAATTAAGCCGGCTTGGGCTGTGGTTGCAAAGGTTTTTTTTGGCTCTTGAGCGTTCAGCTGGAGGGGGTGGGGGCAGCCAAAATCCTCACTCAAACACTGATTCTGCGGCCTCATGTATGGTCATGGCGGAATCTGCTAGTTTTAAGTTGAAACTACAGGATTTCTAGGAATGATCCAACTCATGGCATAGGGGACAAACGGTGCAGCTGTTGTCAACGTGAGCCAAAAAAAAGTGGTCTGGTGCATCTGGGATATGAGCACGGAAAGGATGTTCTGAGCTACAGTTGGTTGGTGGGGGATGATGGTGGCCATTGCCCATGGTGCTGCCAACCGCTCAGCTCCGATTGGGACCAGGAAGTGGAGGATGGGTTTGTACCATATTTATATAGCTCCATCATCAGTTCTTCATAGAGTGTTTGAGGCGGAAGGTGTGAAGGAAGGTTTGCAAAGGTCACCACCATTGTGGTGTCACTGGGGAGGCATGTACGGGTTGTCAAAACAGGAGTGTTTGTATATATCAAGGGCGTAGATGCTGCTGCAGCTGCGTCCTCTTCAGTGGGAAAACCAATATCAAAACTGCCCTTATAAGGGCGGAAGTCAACAAATCCTTCTGGTGAAAACGTGGATGTTGCCTTCTCAAATATTGCTTTGTCAGCATATGGGAAGAGACGTCCATATTTAACTTGGAGGCAAAAGCAAATATTGGATTGGGGTAGGGCTAGTGGGTGGGGCGGATTGGTGTACTCGCGCTAAGTGTGTAATGATAAGTCCCTAGGAGGGACAAAACGGCATGATGCGTTAGGCGGACTGGATGAGCCAGTTCACACACATTTGCCTGCAGGGCGGAAAATGCAGCAGGTGGCAGATCCTTTGACATAAAATGGAATTTGATATGGTGAAGGTGGCGATGAAAAATTAACAGATGCTTTTTCAGAAAATTCTCTTAAAAGTGATGTTGAGCGGAAAGAAAAAATTCCTTCTATGGTATTGTAACTGTATTAATAAAGTTGCAAAAAACCTCATATACTTCTTTCAAAGTAGCATGATTCATCATTCCCACCTATTTTTTGGTTGCCTATGGGTAAATTGGGAATCTTTTTTTGCTAAAGGATGCTAAGTCAAAACTAAGTATATTTTCTCTATAGGGGTAAAATGTGTGTAGTTTCAGGCCTCTTTAGTTGTTAGTTGGTGAAAAGTTTACACCTAAAGTACCAAATATTTGGCAGAAGAAGAGGTTTCTTGACTGTAGGATATCAAATATCAGGGTAGTTTGTATATAACTTAAAAGAAACTAGAAAACTTATAAATAGGGAAAAAAGAATTTTTATAGTACTTTTATTAGTATCAAAGATGAGGTTAAAATAAGAACCCCGTTAATATGTCGCTGCTTAGTATTTAAACAACTTGAGATTTGAAGTGAGGCGGTTGAAAGAATTCAATAAAAGCTATAATCTACACTTTAGAAAATATGAGAGTTCAACCTATTAGATCTCTTAAAAACTTGCATTGCATCAATGGAATGGCTGTGGTAGTGTCAAAAGTAGATAGTACAAGCATGTTGTTTAATATTTTTTTATGCTGGAAAAATTCACCATTGGAGAAAATTTACGCCTGCGGGGACCCACTTTGAGGCAAAAAAAGTTAAGGGCCCTGCGTAGATGCTTTAACTAAATGGTTATGAAACGAGGAGGAACCTCAGATGGGCTCCCTAATTCTGCTGCTTGATTTGGAGCAATCTGAATACTTAATTTCGTGCATATAGCTGAGTATAGTTAAAAATATATTATCCCAGTAAAAAGGTTTACTCAGATTTGGCCAGGGGCTTTTTATTTTGATTTTGTCTGTATTATGAACCAAACTACTCTTACTATGGTATCAGACTTGTAATTTTCTAACATTATCCCCTTCAATAGTATTAGAGGAAGAGTAATCTAGCAAGAAGTGGCTATGGACATGGTTAATGGTAACTCCATTAGCCAGAGATTTGATAGAGTACTCATCCTCTCAGCTATAAGTAATGACAAATTTACCATCCAAGATAGACCTGAGCTTCACCTTTCTGGGGTGATGCAACCATAGTAGTAGAGCACCAAATCTGACACTTAAAGCTAGATAGAGGGCTAATTCTCATTAGCAGCTTAACCCTCTTTTGTGACTGTCTTTGAAAAGTTGGTCATAGCTTATGATTGCAACTGGGTGATGTGCTGGGCTCTCTTCTTCATAGCTTGCTCAAGATCAGTTCTATCAGAGTTATATCCCTGGCTAATAATGCTGGCAGCCCAATTTCTCGACCATACAATCCATAAAAGGGTGACACTTTTAGGATCAGGTGATAGCTGATACTGTAGTCCATGAGGTCACTGGGTAAGTAAAGGTCTCAGTGAAGAGAGTCTGAAGTGTTCATTTCTCATAAATTAGAGACCAGGGTCTCATTGTCTCTTTTTCAGATTACTTTTTTGAGTGGTTATAAGGGGCCAAGAGATGCTGTTGCATTCCCATGGATTTAGCGAGGATCTTCACCACTCTGGAGTGATTTTTTCCTATTGTCACAAAATTAGGACCTGTTGACAGCCATGCTGGGTTAATATATTCTGATGAACTAGAGCGTACGTGACTTAAAAAGTTTGATCATGAAAAGTTACAGCCTTGACCCGCTTAGTAAAGAAGTCTATGCCTACTAATATGTACTTATTTCTCCAAATATGGGGTTGAGGGCCTACCACATAAAGAATTATGTTGTGAAAGGGTTGTTGAAGCGTAGTGGGTTGGTACCAATACCGGGTCTTGAAGCTGGATTGCTTCTTAAAGGTCAGATCTGCATCCAGATCTTCAGTTATGGTCTCTATGATGCCCTCCATGTAGCATCGCTCTTTTATTCACTAGTTGGTTTTTTGTATTCCACTATGCCCTGAAATGGTATGAGACTCCAAGATAATGGGTACTCATTCTGATGGTCCTAGATAATGCAACCAACTTACCCCTAATTTTTAATCCAACTTCCCACTTACACCTTGGTGTTGCGTTAGTGCTGAGCTAGCATTTTCTATACAGATACATCCTCATCACTACATGCATCCATCATCATTAAAAAGTCATGTAGCCTTTTAGCTTCACTATTGTCTAAATAAAGGACAGGCAGCCAGTTAACCCATCAACGCTTATAAAGCTAGTTACCAACCAATGCCCAATTGTCTGTCATAATGCTAGAGCTTCAAGCTTAACGAGCCAACTGTCTGGTGATGTCCTTCATGTTCTGCAACCACTCCATGGATGCGTTATCAGTAACCACTTTGAAGAATATCCCATATAAAAAGAGATGGTAGTACTTCAAAGCAAGCAGGACCACAACGCACTCCTTCTCAGTGACGTGGTTGGAGTATTAAGCCTTTATGAGCATCTAGCAAAAGTATAACACGGGATGATTGACTCCATGCTCGTCCAAACGAGCCAGGATAGCTCCAATGGTGTAATCTGATGCTTTGTTAAACAGCATAAATGGCTTGCCATAGTCAGGATGGCGGATAATTGGCCTTTTTTACAATATCTCCTTCAAGGTCTCAAACGTAACTTTTTGTTTTGCAATTTTAATGGAAAGGAGTGTTTTTAGCCATGAGGCGGACGAGGGGCTCACTAATCTGAAGTAATTAGAGATGAATTGATGGTAGTAGCTACCATAAAAAATACCTATATATCACTAAGGGTTCTGGGCACAGGCATTTTGGATATCGCTTCCACCTTGTCTTATATGGGTTGTATCCCATCTTGAGAGATAGCATTCTGGAGGAAACCCAACTTTTTATGGAAAAAGTTTGATTTGTAGGGCTTCAGAGTGCGGATGGATGCCAGGCCATTTAGACTCTCCTTTTAGGTGTTAGAGTTTCTCGTTGAAAGTCTTGGAAAATTCTGTGATGTTACCAAAATGATAATCAGACATCTCAGCTTTGGATCCTGGAGAATATGATCCATCTTCTGGAGAAGTATTTCTAGTGCATTGCATAGGTCCTGGGTTAACTGAGAGGGCTGAAACAAACCCTCACTAAGATAAGGGAGAATTTCTCCTAATCCTTTGGGGAAAGGTCCATCTGCCAATACCCACTAGCCAAGTCCATGGTAGAAAGAACTTAGATCTGGAGAGTTAAGTCAGAGCATTGTCAATATGGTGGATAGGGTAGCTGTTCAATTTTGGTGAGGATGTTCAGCTTATGGTAGTCCATAACTATCCAGTGACCTATATTTTTCTTTTTTATAAGTAAAAGAGGGGATGACAAGGGCTTTTGGATGATACCAGCAACCCAACGTCCAACACTTTATTTAGCTCCATCCGCATCTGTAACTCCTCAACTTTTGTTTTACAGTAGGGTTTAGATTGAATGGGACGATCATCTCCACAATGGAAATTTAATGCATCCAACCAATCATATTTCCGTAGTCATTGTATATTTGGAGAATATATCACTAAATACTTTGATAGATATGGACTTTACTTAGCTCTACAGGTGTTAGACCATCAGAGATATGTATGGTAGGCAAAGTACATATTGACTGGTTGATTTTAAAACTCATATCTGCAAAAGCCACATACTGTGGACTTGCATGATGTCCTCATTGGGTATCTTCAAGCCTCTCCTAATCACCCTGTGCCTTTTTATGAAAGCTTCCTTTAGGGTGAGATTCCCCAGCAAGATATAAATTGGTCGCTGACAGTCTGGGCCAAATACGCCTGGCAATACTCTGGGCTCTAAGGAACTAACGTCTTCAACGCTGGTTAAATGCAATAATCAGTTGTGTGGGATTTGTAGGGTAATCTAAATATCAACTACTCTTTGTTCACCCACCTTAATTACTTTCTCTTCATATGCATAGAAAGGGATACTCTCCAGGGCGTCCACTTAATTGGATCGCTTCTTTGTATTCCGCCTCGCCGTTGTATAATATAAAGACAAGGCTTAAGAGGGATACTCAACGGTGCAAGTGTATTATTTTTTATTAAGCTCTTCATTGGTCAAGATTAAAGAAGACTCATATTTTAAGCAGGGAGAGATATCCGCTTCAGATTTAATAACCCCTTCAAGCATAAACTGGGTAATAATGAGTAGATCATAGGTACTTTTGGCCAAGGCAACCACTGAGGCAACAAGAAGAGCTTCCCAAAATGAATGGGCAGAGGATAGTAGGCTACAATGGCGCGAGTTTGGTTGGCCCTGCAGTCTTAAACTCTAGGGTGTAGTCAATGTCAGAGGCCAGCTTAGTTTTTTAATAATTTTTTCTGACACAACGTTCACTGGAGACCCAGTGCCAAGGATAGCCCTAACCTTTACTTCTATAACAACGGCATTCACTTTGGTTAAAGTTCTACCCAAGTTGGGGAAAGAGAAAATACTCCTTTAGACAAAGTGTAGTAGCGAATTATTTAGGAGTTTACAGAAATTTTTTGGATTGCCTGCGGGTACATACACATTGGGTACATCTGATAAATGTGGCAATGATCTGGTCAGCGTCACAGGCAGTATCAATAAACTTAAAACCCCTTAACTCTTGCTAAGAATAAATTTGACGGAAAGTTTAAGCCTAATACACTCTCTCTGGGTTCAATCTGTCAGGTACCTCCACTTCACCTGGTGCTCCTAAAACATAATGACCCATATCTTCGCTGCCCCATTCAAATTAGTCATCAGAGGAGTTATCTATGCTTGTTAGGGAGCACATAAGGGGTTGCTCCTCCACCATATAACTTTTTGGAGAAGTATTGAAATTGTTGCAGCTTAATTTTGACCTTCAAAGTAGGTGTTTTGCTGCCTCATGGAGAAAGGCTTTAGCCTAGAGTTAGCTGGATGAGACGTCAAGGGAGATAGCTTTGAGGAGGTATTTACTTTACTAGTCCAGCTTTTGGTCACTAAGTTGCTGTGTACTTTTGTGAAACAGGCGGTTTAGCTTTTGTGACCTAGTCATTTAACTCATAGTTGTTGGGGGCGATTGGTGCACCTGAGAAAGGGTTTAAGCTTTGGAGCAAGCTTTTTAACCAATTGAGTTGCTCGCTCAGGAGAAAATGATGATCAAGGGTATGTAGCTTCGCGGGGTCAAAGAACTGGCCGCTTTCCTTGTCCCGTACAAAGGGAGACTGATCCTCCCAACTGGGTTTTTGAGCTGAAGACGAAGGGGAGCACTGCCTTTCACGGCCATTATCATCTGAATAACTTTATGGAAAGAAGAAGCATTTTTTGATGAAACTCCGCAGAAGCAGGATTCCTGAGGTAAACAGCCATAATAGAGGCTAAATTGGTTGGCGTAGATGCTTGCTTCAAGAACCCTCGCATAGGGTCAAATTCATAAATATCAGCCACCGCTAGCAGAGTCGCTTTGATGTCCCATACATTTTTTAAGATGCGTTTGACTTAGGATAATTTGGCTCAAAGAAAGAGATGATGCGTTAAACCACCCAATATACAAGCTTTGGCGTCATCTAGAGGTAGAATGTTTTCCAGCACAGAGTTTGAGATTAACTATAAAATCACTCAACAAATAAGGGTATTGATTTCTTCCGCTTGAAGACTAAGGCAAATAAAGGCCTATCATCACCTTTATATGCTCTGTGTGGAGCCAAATCCGCAATTAGTGCTTGTCTAATCTCCGCCCTGGTGCTGAGAGTGGCCAGGGTGGGAACACTATCTCCTGAGCCACACGACTCAATCAGGGGATGATATACAGGATTTTCTGCTATCTGTTGCTCCATCCATAATGAATTTATACACAAACAAGAAAGAAACAATATCACCCTTCCCAGGGGTAAAGTTATCTCGGAGAGAAAGTTTATAAATGGGTGGGGAGGCCCCATAAGGGCCTTAGGAAAGAGTGTTCTCAAGCATATAAGGCGTGACAAAGCAAAGACTAGCTATAGTTCAATAGCTGCTAACCTAGGTTCAAGTTATCTTGACTTTTTGTTAATAGGAAATTATGGTGTACAGCCCACTTTAATGAGCACTTGTTGTGAAAATTCTTGCCTTTTGGTTGCTCGCTAGTGCATTTTACACCTAAACTACCACAGTTATTGGCAGAAAAAATAGGTTTCTTGACTGAAGGATATTATTTTTATTAGTACGAGGATGGCCAACCAGGGGACAGACACATCCGATATGTAGGAGCATGGAAAGTGGAAAACAGAATTGGGAACAGAGCGCAGAAAAAAGGAACTCAAAAGATACAACTTGCAAACTTTGGTGTGGCTGGGGCCACGGGTGGTGGGTGGCTAGACCTTGAGTGGCATGGCAACTCATGGGCTAGTAGGGTGTACCGCCTATGAAGACTGTGAGGTTTTCAATGTCATAACGAAAGAACCAGATTGGAATCCAGGTGCCCATCCATTTCTTCCATTTGTGTTGGAGTGAGCCGAACAGCCAGGCTTGAAGATGGTCAGCCAAATGGTTGTGGAACCTGATGATGGCTTGATTGAGATTGTGGAAGATCCCGTTGAAGGCGTCAAGGGTAATTGTGTGGATGGACCATATTGCAACGCACACAATTAGAGCCCTCAGTGTCTGGGGGATAGGTGAGGCCATATTGAGTGCCATGATATTGCGGGATAGTCGGAATTTGGTTGTAGGTGATTGTTGATACAGGTGCATCACGTTGGCCCAGATATGCACAGATGGCGGGTACTCTTCCAGGCAGTGCGCTAGTGTGTTGGGTCCGCCACAGATGGCGCATGTCTTGAACATTGAGAAAGTACAGTTGGCTGTTCTATTTATTTTGGCGCATGTATCGCCACATTGTGGAGCACACTTGTGGGGATAGGAGGGGGCAGGTGACGAGGTTCCGCAGCTGTTTTTGGGTGTTCAAGTCATATGGGACGTCTTGGTGGTCTAGGTATTCAATACTGGACAGAGGGAAGGGTGGTAATGGGGCAGGTACGTTAGACGACTGAAGGATATTAGATATCTGGGAAGTTTAAATATAAATTATAAGAAACTAGAAAATTTTAAATAGGGAAAAAAGAAGCTTTTTATATTGTATTTTATTATGTTGTGATGGGGTTAAAAAAGAAAAAACCCAGTTTATATCTCTCTGCTTAGTATTTTAAGCAACTTGAGATTTAAAGTGTGATGGCTGAAAAAAATTAATAAAGCTAAAAATACCCAATTTAGGAAATATGAGGTTTCACCTTATTAGACCTCTTGAAACTTGCTTTGCTTCAACGGAAAAGCTGTAAGGGTCAATAGTAAATAGGACTAGTCTGTTGGCTAAGATTTTAAACTACTGGAAACAATCACCTTGGGGGAAAACTTTACACCCGTGGGACCCCCTCAGAGGCTATAAAGGTTGGTTGTCCCTGCGTAGGTGGTTTAACTAAATGGTTATGGAACGAGGAGGAGCCTCAGATGGGCTCCCCTAATTCTGCTGCTTAAGCAGGGCAATCTGAGCACTTAATCTCGTGCTATTTGATCAAGAATTACTATAAATTTATTACCTTAATTCAAACGGTGCCACTGAGAATTGACTAGGTTCTTTTGGCAAAATTTGACATAATTATGAACTGCAATCACTCTTACTACATTACTGGACTTTTAATTATCTGACAACTTGGGACTAATGTTGTTTTTTCCATATAATAATTGCTATTGAAGTACAACTTGTCACTTAAAAAATTCCTCTTTTATCTAATTAATTCTAGTTTATTGATTTTATCTTAGGTTTTATATCTTGTAAATAATATTTTTAGACTATTCAGATTAACAGGCGACAATTTACAATGTGTTTATTGCCTGTAGGCGCATTTTAAACCATCTTTTGGCGCGGATTAGCTTACTTTCAGCATATATAGAAGCATCTAATATCATTAAATCATAAAGAAATCTTGCAAGCACTCACTTTTCAAATGAGTAAACTCGTGAACTTCATTTTATAAATGTCATTGTAGCGAACAGCAATCTGTCATTACTTGAAACCTTATGTCATGGTTAATACTGTAAAACTGTTTTTAAGCATAGATTTTGCAAAAAACTTATTCCATCATTGTGTAGTTGCGCTCTTGATTAACCAGCATACTAATGATATAAGTGACAGGGTGCTCTTCCCATCGCCCAGATTTGGATTACCAAAGAACAATCATGGTCATAAGCGCATCAGTATATTTACAAATGGCTTTGTAAAATCACAGTTCTGTAGAATAGGTGCTGTGGAATACTTATCAGTGACACAAAGGCTTGTAGTCATCCAGTTGACCAACAAAATCAAACTATCCCTTGGAGCAGGTGAGATAATGACCAGTTTTTCCTCAAAAACCTTAACAAATCTAAGATAGTAATTCACTATGCCCAGGAACACTTTGATGTCTTACAAGCTCACTGGGGCTTGTATTTATCATTTATCTAAATTTTTGAGTCTAAGGCCTCATGTCCTAAGGATTAAATTCAAATCCATGCTACTCTAACTGTTCTTAAAAATAGCTTCTTAGGATTAATCTTCTAATAGCTTTTAGTAGTCATTCTAAAACTATATCAAGATACTTTAAATGCTGAGAGAATTTCTATGAGGAGAGATATATCAGCCAGGTACAATAGCACACATGACAACTAGAGTTTCCTTAAAGCTATATCTATTGTTTACTAAAATTTTACCAATTAAATATTGTTGCAAAATTTTCAATTTCTAATATTCAGTGCTGTATTGGTATTCCAGAAAAAAATTGTGAAGACTTCTGGACCTTGCTCTTTCCCCACCATTGTGACCTTTTCCTTCAAATCTGCATTACAACCCACCACCCAGATACCAACAAATTTCCCTCTTGGGATTTAATCACTAATTCTGACTCAGAGTTCATCTCCCGAGACTTGTCCACCAATTATGGCTCAAAGGTCTCCTTTGACTTCCTTGGGGTTCCTCCCATTCAATCCCTCTTGTCTATCAATGTTGGTGGCCGTTGGCCAAGTTCCCATGCGTTTCCTTATAGTTCTGGGTTGGGATATGGTCTCAATTACTGCTCCAGGTGTTGTAACCCAGAAAATAATCTATAGGGATCTTTAGTCCCACCTCTACCAGCCAAGATAACCTCTGACCACTAAAAAGCTAATAAAGGTAGATAAACAAAAATTAAAGAACCAATATAGGTTTAAAGACTTGAAGATAATTTTATTATAAGAGATTTAATTATTTATAGGCGTTACCCTGCCTTCAATGTAATTTCCATTACTTGCCAACTCACATCTTCAGAATTCTCACTGGCGATTTCAATAATTAGCTCTCTGGCTGGCAATCATCCCAGTATAATTTATCCTTCTCCATGGCTAATATGTTGCCTGGAGTCATTCATAATCCGGTGCAAATTTGATCTTAGGTTTTATATCATACATTATCTCTGAGTTACTTAGGACTTAACTCGTTGGTAATCATAACATTAGACGGCGGAATATCCCTTTTTTGATCAACACTTGGACTCTCTGGCACCATCCCCAGTAACATTATATTAGGGACAAATCGCAATCTAGTATCAAACAGGTAAGTCATTGTATTATTCTTAACCTCAGTCACCATTGATCCCAAAACTCAACGTCAACCTCTCAATTTGTCATAAGTCTGATTAATTTATATTAAATACATATTGTCATCCTCAGTATTAGTTGCTGTTTATAAATTAGTCTAATTTGCCATCAAGGATCATCCCAGTTACGTTTGCAATGAAAAAACAGCGATTAGACTTAGTTTTAATAATGATAGTTGTTAACATCCTCAGTCTCAGTTGCTGGTGTCAATTATACCAAACTCTATCAAGGGATCTTTACCAGTATGTCCATATGGCAAATTGAAAATCTGCTATCATAGGTAAACATCTTAACATTCTCCGCCTAAGTTGCCCATATCATTATGCACCAATTTTAATTTGGGGTAATCCCCGACACTTTCTTTATCTGTCAGATTGAGGCATCTCAATCAAAATAAATAGGGACCACATATTGGGGTTTTATCTATACTATCTAATTGAAACTAGCAAGTTTGTTGGCAACCATCCTTAACTAATATAAACCTACATTCATTTAATTACTGAGGGATTCATTTAGTAAAATTGCAACAATTATACAGCCCCTGCAGCATGCATGTCAAATAATTTTCCTTACATCACAATAATTATGTAGTTTATTGCTCATCCTTATGCAGGACAAAATCATTATCAGGAATTGAAGTCTTTACCATATTGTATTTTTCACAGCTTAACCAAACTAGAAAGCCATTACTTATTAAAAGCAAAATATACTCTTTTCAGGATGTCAACTAGGTGACAATAATTAATTATAGTTTTAAACTACTATCCTTATTTTATACAACTAGAAAGAGGCTGGCACTGAGGTTTTTAATGAAAAAATATTCTATTTTCGAAATTTTATTGAGCATTTCTTCAACTACGAATTGATAGAATGGTGATACTAATTTGCCTCACCTCTATGGCCTACAATCCCCCATTTCCCACATAATGTTGTACTCCTTCTGTTTATTTCAAATTAAAGTCATTCTTTTTTTAGATTTAAGTGAAAGTTTGATAATAAAAAGGCTTCATCATCTTGCTGTTCAGATGATACCATAAGTGACTTTTTCAGGATCTATACATAGTCCCCAATCCCTCACATTAGAGTTTAAACTTTGAGATATCACCTAATTCTATTGCTGACATGATATAACCCTGGGACATGGTGTACAAAATTGACAAATATTATCTTTTGAATTTGAATCCTGCTTAATTGAATTTTATAAAACATTAATTATGCCAAGACCTGGTAATAGAATTCCAGTCACTACAATGAGTTTTCTCATCATGTCTGATGCCCTAATCGCAAGCACAGACCATGTAATTGTTATGGATTTATTAAAGCCATTTTATTGAGTTGGCTGCCTTCTCTGATCTTAAACACCTTAAACAAACGTTGAGGAAGGGCCAGATTTACATGGTTAAAACAAGGGGTCTTGTGATGGGGTTACCAGCATTTACCCTCGGCAGAAAGTTTGAAGTTATCTTTTAATAAAAAGAGGGCATAAAATATTAATTTCAAAATATTAATTTTAGATCCAGTATTAAATACTGTTACTAATATTTGTTATATTTGCAATTTAAAAACTTAAGGGGACCCCCTTAGCCCACTCTTATACAACTTCAGACTTGACCTAATACTTCAAAACGTGAATGCCCACCTCACGGGGTCCATGTACCAGGCCAAACCCAAATCAAGATGATGGCGTTTGCAGACGATCGTGTGGTTGGGGTGTCTAATAATAAAGATGCACGCGCGCTTGAAGCTCTCATCCAGGAATATTCCCGGGTAAGTAATGCTGCACTGAACGCTTCCAAAACCGAAATCATCCTCCTTGGTTGGTATCAAACCTGCTGGGCCCCAGCGACCAGTGCTCAGCCTGGCATCTGCTCGCACATGTGCTCGCCCTCCCTGCTCACACCACACATCCCCACTAGTGCTCCCCTTCGTGCTACGCCCTACCATAGGGCCTGTCCGCCATCTGGGTGTGTGGATGGAGGCAGGCAGGTACGCATCAGCAGTAATTAAAAGTCATATTTTAGACAATGTGACGAAGCGCATCACCTCCCTCAGAGCCCACCCTACATCCCTTACTGGCAGGGTTGTTTTAGCCAACTCTATGTCCTCTCCAAAGTCTGGTTTGGAGCCCACGCCATCCCCTTCTCCCCAGGCTTTTTCAAATCCTTGTATGCCCTTCTGCAAGGATGGCTTTAGTCAGACCACCCACCACCAGTATGGCTAGAGGTTATGTTTGGCCCTCATCATCATGGTGGCATGGGCCTGCTTGACTTCAAAGCCCATGCTGCCAAGATCCTGGGCACCTGGATTGCAGCCGTCACTGCCCCTACACTCCCCTCCCAACACTGGTCCCGCGCGGCCCACTCCAACTTCTCCCTCGCCTTGGGCCTTAACAATCCATCGAAACCTCACTCCTTGATGAAATACCTGGCTTCACACCCATCGGCCACAGGTCCTAATGGTACTAAAAACCACTACAAACGAATCCTCCTCTCCATGAGAAGCGCTAAGTGGAGAATTCATATTAGTGGACACACAGCCCAGAGAGGCCGCCCCTCTCCTCAGTTCACACAAGAGGTACAGGGGTTACCCATGCAAGATGGCGTGATCCCCACACGGTTCCATGTCAAATCCAGGGTGGACTACCTGGACGTGATGGACATCCCTTACTCCATTGAGACTCAGAAGACTATTTGGAAATATGCACACCATCCTCTGTTGCAGCCTCAAATCTGTTACCATGTGTGGCGCTGGCTGAGGCGGGTGTACCATATGGCTGAGCGCTCTAACGCTTTACACTCATCCTGCGTCGTGTGTGGCCAGTATGGAACGCTGTTCCACCGCATGGAGAAGTGTCCTACCTCTAAAGTGATATGGCGCGAAGTTCAACGTCTGCTTGGCCAGGATCAAACACATCCTTTCAGCCTATTAAGAGATATGTTTGCTTTATTAATGGCCTCCCCCCTTCCACCCTCCCTCTGTGCTCTGGTGGTTGCAATCGCCATGTGGACTATCCACACAATTGTCTTGGATGCCATCGCAGGCTCCACCCCAACCCTCCCAGAAGCTGTCCACAGATTCCGGTCTCATTTGGTGGACCACTTTCAGGCGTGGATGTTTGGATACCTCCCACCGCATCGCCAACAACTGGTCTCCTCCTGGTTTCCAGTTTGGTTCATCAAATCAGACTCTTTCCTCCACATGTGATCAATTGTGGCTAAGGCCCCTTCACACGTTCCCTCCCCCTCCCCATAATGACATTCCCGCTGGCAACAATAGATAGCATCGCTTCTCTGGGGTGCCTTCCCTGTTACTAAGTTTTGTTTCTTTGGTCAAACTTGGAAGTGTCTATCCCATGGTCAGCCTTCCTTGCAATATTCTAAGTTTATATCTATAATTTGAAAACTTAAGCTCAAAAAGAACTTGATAATGCACTACCATTGATAATTGTCTGATCTTAGTGGCTACTAGGGCTTAGTCCCACCATAGAATGGCAATATCTTATACCCCCATTATTCCATATAGTTTTTTCATTAGACCAGCCTTTATATGTTCAATTGATCTTAATTTAAACCTAAGCTAAATTTATCAGATGAGTCTTTGGAAAGGGCTTGTTTCAGACCTCCTCTTGGAGGTTTATATTATACTAGTCATTATATATCTTCCAATTTTATGTTATTTTATTTGACATCATTTAGGTCTGGATAACTTCAAAATGTTGCTCTTCCCAGTTAAAGTTCTCTTAAACAAAGACATTTTTTTTCTTCCTTGGAGTCAAATCAAGTCTCGCCCTTATTAGTTTTTTTATATGTTGTTTTTCTTATTATGTTTAGGCCTCCTTCAGCGTTGACACTAATTTTAGTATTTATTTTATCCATTTTGATAGTGTGTTCATGGTTCTCTTGTTAGAATTATTATCACCTCTTCAGGAATAAGAGACTTACAAAACGTTTGAAGCTCTATTGAAGAATGATTCCAGAGCAGCACAACATCCCATAAAATCATTTTGGCATATCCAATATAATTTTTAGTACTACTAAACGTTTGATGGCTTAGGCCGTTGCTGAATCTTTTTAATCCTAGCAATTAACTTTATTTGATTGTTTGTGCTTAAAAAATTGACTCAAATAAACCCTTTGCTTATTCAATTGATACTACTCCATCAGCTTAGAATACATATGTAAGTTTGATGGCAGCTCTGAGCTTAATGTAACTGATTGTAATATTTAAAAGATTCTGTCTTAATATTGTTATAGTGTATTTTAAAAAGTTTCAAGTGATGCTATAGGGTTGTAGAATGCTTGTTACAAAACTAGATATGTACAGCTGGTGTTTGTGAATATAATTGCAGAATCTAATCCTTAGAAAGCATCAAATTTCATAGCAAGACACTATAAGTTCATAACATCTTTTTATTGTTAGGACCTCCATTTCTCAATCTATTTGATATCAATTTCTGGATCAATCTTCGTCTTCTTGACTAATTTAGTCAAACATTAACATAGGAATAAACTCAAGATTATTGTTACCAATTTTATTTGGTTAACTATTATTATCATATGTACGCTAAAATTATTCATTTTTTTGAATTTACTAATGAGTATGGGTGAATTTAAAGATCTAATAGTATGCTTCAGAGTGTTTATGATGGTATGACATTCAGTAATGAATGTATTAATGAGAATTACTATGCTAGAGTCAATTTAGACTGGTATCTAATGTTTGACATTGGCCCCTCAACAGGCGTTTTCTCAACAACCAGTTCTACATATGGTTTTTTGACTAATTTGGTCCCTTAAGGCTCGTCTATCTTTTATGGGAGCTAGTCATACATAGAGCATCATTTGAGATATTATAATTACTTAATAAGATTTATTTCAATGGTTTCCATATTGATTAAAGAGGTCATGTTTCCTGAATTGTTATTTTATCTAGTATTGCTGCTTTTTACACAAAAAGAAACTCATTTTCAATATGAAAGAAATTTATTTGAGGTAAGCATACCTGGGGACAGACATACCAAAACCTCAAAAAGAAACCAAAATTAAAACAAAACAAAACAACCTGAGAGCGTAATGAAACAAAACCGAACAGAAACACACCAACCAGGTGGGGAAGCGACAAACTGCTATCAAAAAATATGGTGGAGGGGGAGGGGGTCAGGGGGTGTTTTGTTACTAAAGCCTAGGCGTTATCTGACTCTTACTACTGCAGAAAGCAAAGGTTTGGAAGCATCTGCATGGTGAGGTCTGATATGGGCAAAAACAGGGTTAGTTAATAGAAGTTGGGCCGTGCAGAGGGCCTTAAAACAATTAATGAGGTGGTCCCAGAAGACATATGGTGTTCAGGTAAGAGCCAGCGTTTCAGTTTGTCCAGGGGCATTTAATCATTGTGGAGAGTTAAATAGGTACATTTACAAACTGCCTTTACAGCTTCATAGGCTGCTTTGTACAACCCTGATATTTCAGCCTTGGTGACTTGGGGAAATGCTGTAGGAAAGAAGGCCCGGGGCAAAATTGAGGCCAGAGGCCAGCACGTGACCGTTCTAGATTAGCATCCCAGAGTTTAATATTTTCAAAAGAATGCTGTAGCAACAGCAGCTGAAGATCACTATGGAAAGGTTCAGCATCTAAGTCTGGAGTATACCGCCTGAGGATAGATTATGTATCAAAGTCAGAGTTTCTAAATTGACTTAAGTCAATTTCATTGAAGGAAGATGGAATGATTTCACCTGATATATTAATCTCCTCCAAATGTTTATAGAAAATTAGGTTTAATGAAATGCGGCCAGGAATGTAAATTGGGCATGAGGGGCGAATCAGAACGCGCTTGAGTGGGTACAGTAGTCAAGCAGATCCTGAAAGGGTGGTGCATAATTGGTTGGGTGAGGGAGGTTGGAGTTATGGGTGTGACAGGATCTTTACGCTGCCCCATCAATTGAGTGAGCTGGAGTGGAGGGGGCAGCAAGAGACCCCATCAGGAAAAGCCATCCTGATTGCAGAGGTCAGAGTGGAGGTGTGTCTATATTATGGGCGGGTTTTGTTGCTATGGTCAAGGGTAGATGGGACTAACATGTAAAACATTGCTGCCCTAGCCCAGAAATTGTTATCAGGTGTTTCAGACAAGTGTGCATGCAGAGAAATATGTTGAGCCATATGGGGGTGGTGAGTTTTTATGGTAGCAGTCGCGCGATGGGTGGCAAAGTGATCTGCACCAATAGGTACAGTGAAATAAGGATTAGGCTTGATGTTATATGCTTAAATCCCTGTCATTAATGCATCATATAAAACCTGGACTGGGAGATGTGAAGGGAAGTTTGCATAAGATACCCTTAGTGTAGAATTTTTAGGGAGGCGGTTATGAGTTGTGGAACAGGGATGTTTTAGTATATTAAAGGGGTCGCTGCTTCAACTGCCGCTTCACCCTCCTCAGAGGAAGACCTAATATCAAAGTATCCCTATAATGGGCGAAAATCAATAAATATGGCTGGTGAAAAGGTAGCTAAAGCAAGCTTAATAATTGCCTTATTAGCGTATAAAACAAACTCCCATGCTCAACTTGAAGGCATAAGTGAAGGTTTGAGTTTGGGAGGGCACTGGGGTTTGTATGAGTTGGGTGGACCCACGCAAGGTGCAATGTGAGGTCTCCTTGGGTAAAAAACTGGTTCAAAGAAATGGAAGGACTGGCTGAGTAAGGTTGCAAACGTTTTATTCAAGGGCAAATATTGCTTTGTGGAGTTTCATCATTGCCCCACCTGGGTGCAGCATGTGGTGGGCTGAGGACATCTGTGAAGTGGTGTTGCATCAAATTGGAGTGGTAAACTAAGCTTTACTTTTTTTAAATAAAATGCTCAAAAGTGAGCTCAAACGGTAAAAAAAAATCTCTACAACTTTTATAAATAAACTCCTTTTTTCTCTTCCTGATATTGAGATAAAGAACTATATTAAAAATTGCGTTGCTTACATCTTCAATCACAAAGTCATTATGACTGCAATTTTATAAAACATTATAAGCTTATGAAAGTGCCCTAACTTGCCTTTTTGAAATTTAATTAACCAAGTATTTGGCTAATTATTGTTATTTATTCTAGTTGTTAGTTTGTTTACTATAAGTACCTATAACTTCATATGTGCAGCCTGTATTAAGCAATCCAAAAGTTTGAGTGCATCAGAATAAGGTATTGACTAATTCATATGAAAACGGATCTTGAAAAAATGTTAGTATGAGTATATCAATTAAGTTTAATAAGTTTTCTAGCATGTTTGATGCAACTTTTGACATTAAATTTAATCATGGCCTTTGAGAAAAGTAAAAGCTGAGCTTTTCTATAAAGTTTAATCTGTAAATTCCGCAGATGATTTTATCTCTGTAAACATAATATTTATGGAATTATCTTTACAAGGAGCCACAAGTTCACATCCTCCAAACTCGTAAAGAATGGCCTCTTAGCCTCGTCTTAGGTAGAATTGTCATCTATTTGTGGTACAAAACTCGTTGCTCCATAATACAAAAACTTTTTATGATGGTATCAGCCTAATCCTGTTGCTAGCATGATACATTTCCATTTTTAAATAACTTAACGAAAATGGTCACACTTCCATCTAGCTTAAAATGTAAGAAAATTGAAGGCTTATAGTTGTCATTCTCCCTTTCAGGTTGAATATAATTAGTCACTTTTGACATATTTAGGAGCCTTGCATGCTGAAGCTCAACGCCCTGGGAAGAAGTATATGACTTTGGGCAAGGAAACCATATTATTAGGAATTTGCTGATGTGCCCTAAATCAAATCTTATATCTACCTCTAAGGCACAATCCTCATAACCTCTTTTGGCATTGCAACTAGTAAAATTGTTCTCTCCACATTGGCATCAACAAGCGTTTTCTTTAATTCAGCAATCAAGATTTTGTTCCCAGTTAGTGTAGCCTTTGTATACTTCGATTGATTTTTTAATTTTATTAAAAGTTTGACATGGAAGATCAAAAACCGCTTGACCTTGCTCTTTGATTACTTTTTTATATGTTAACTTTTTCATGTAGTTTATTATTTGACTCAATTTAAGTAACTTAATTATCATTTTCAAAAATTATATCCAAATCTTCCTACAGATTTGTGTACTTTTATTTAGGTTCCCTGTAGTTTAAGTATTGCGTGCCAAGAGTTTATATCATGATATATGTTGTCTTAACTCTCCAAAATTGGGTGCTTGGCCGTTTGTATTGTCCTTAGTTCATTATCGTTATTAGAATTTTCCTCTTGGCCTATATTATCAATTTCTAGGGATTCTTAAGATAGAATATTATTTTGAGTTACAATGCTAAATTTTCTTTTTCTAAAGATCTCTTTTTTCACCTGTAAAAGATTACAGCACATTTTGTAGTCTGTTTTTATTTTTGATAACTGTGATACAAAAATATGATCCCAAGTAGCCATGTTATGGTTAGCCTTTAAGTTAGTCTGGACTTCTAAAAAGCTAGCTAATCAACTAATCATATTTTAATTGCACAACCTGTCTAAAACTCCTAGAGAATAGGGCTAACTTAGTAATGGCAAATTTTGTTGCTCTAAATTTTAATTAATATTTGGTAATAGGTTTAATTACAAATTTATTTTGGGAAAAATTTTCATCCCAATTACACTGCTTCAATTTAAATTACATTAAACAATGATTGGCTAAACCTTGTCCACAAAGTATCATGGCAAAGTTGATAATAAAATGGACTGCTATTATTCTATGGGGACCTTGTCTATTTTAAAACCCCTTAAATTCTGACTCTCTACACACTCCAGCTCTTCATAAGTGATTGTTACATAAGAGTAGGTAAATATAGTACATTCAAAAAGCTGATTTGGGACATAGTAATCTCATTTTTCAGTATATGTGTAAATTTTCTTTTAGATTAAAATGGATTAGTGTTGCTCCCCTAATTGATGTCAAATTTTCCATCCTAGAAATGAGTGCAAATATAGAAGATCTTGATTCTATGTGGTTGGTTCTTTTCTTTTTAGATAAAATTTAGAGGTTTAGTTGTCTATTGTGTAAGGCAATAGACTAACAGATTGTGCGCTGTAATATAAACTCCATAAAATCAAAAGCTGAGGCTTATTTTCTTCTGTTACTACAGCTACTATGGCTAGAAGCCCTGCGTTTTACATGATTAGTGAATTATTACTTAAACGTAATACACCAAAAAATGTTAAGAAGTTGATTACAAAACTACTACTGAAATTTAACCTGAGTGTACTGTTTTCTTTTTCAAAAGCCAATGTTATTGATAAGGTTAATTATAATACTAGATAAACTTTTCCCCATAATTTCTCTCTTTGCACCACCACCTAAGCAGTAGCTCATGGGAAGGACTTCTAGGCAATAATTTATATAAGAAGTGTCCTGATGAACTCTTAAATCTACCTATGTAGTTGAACTCTTACTATTGTAAAGAATAAAGTAAAGATAGAAACTTATTTTGGTGCATGGTGAGAAGCTACGCCACAGATCCTCTAAACTATTGAAACTGTAGCATCCTTGCATTCATACCTCTTATTAAAATTGGTTTGATTATACTTGATTGACTAAATAAACAAGAAAACTATGATAAACCCATTAGGACCCCAAAATTGGGCCATTAAAACATATATAATAAAGTGGAAATCACCAAAATCCAAAATTTCTTGTACTTTTATTATTCTTTTAAATATTAATCAATAGACCTTAATATAAATCCTGGATCTAATAACTTGAGCACAGAAACTAATTTGTTATATTAATCTCCAGAAGTTAGTATTTATAACTTTATTTAACCCATCTAATTAAACACCATGGAATTCACTCTCAGGGGATTTATCATGAGTTTGCCAGCATCCTGTGGGTATGACATGATCATGGTATTGTAGATTGCTTCACAAATGAGCATATTTATTTCTTGCCTGATGATAACATCACTATTGGATATGGCAGTATTTCTTTTTTGGATCACGTCTTTGCCCTATTTAGTGTTCTTCATGAAGTAATTTGAGAAAAAGGGCCTCAGTGCAATTCATGATCTTTCGAGGTCTAATGTGACGTGCTAAAGTGTAAGTTAGCAGAACATCAGCCTGTTACTTTCAAACCATTAGTTAAACAGAGAATACTAAAAAATCCTTGAACAAGTCTCTTTTATCTTTTTACAGCCTCTCAAGAAACATGAGCATACGACCTCCCTTTGACATAATCTCATAAAATAACTATCTTAACTCATCAATGAGGGTGTCTTATATATGCTAACTTGAAGTATAGTATTGCCTTTAAATATGTCCTTCAAATCAACAGCAACATTTTAGCATCAGATGATTTTCTAATGCATATCCATAAGTTTCATCAACAGGTCAGTTTATACAATTAAATCAACTTATCATGCAAAAGTTTTGCTGAAAAAAACATTGTTAGGCTCTTAACTAACAAGTAGGCTACAAAGTAATCATGGACACCAAAACTGAGCCTAAAGTACAATGTCAGGAACTGTATTGCAAGTTGGCAGGCCCAATCCAGATTACTAAAGTTATGAACAACGAAATTTTCCCCTGGAATTCCCCTTTACTAATAATCCATACCACCTTCCTTGCCTTCATACATATCCCATTAATTTGCAAGAAACCGGTAGATATTAAGCCCATCATTGTGAAAAGAGCACCCAAAATATGAAGCAGAGAATAATTTAAATGCATGATGAGTAAAACGTGGAAAGCACTACTTAGTATTATGGAAGAAATAATAAATTATGAGAACATATGTGTCCCTTTCTTTAATTGTTATAACGTTTGAGGGTATGATGCATTTTCTCACAATAAAAAATCTGGAAGTCCCACAGATGCACCTCATTAATACTACCACTTTTTTATTAAACTTCCAACCCTGTATAAGAACTATGCACTATAAAAGCCCATGAGTGGGGCCTAGACCCCATTCTAAAGGAAAGGGCATCTTAAGGTTCCAAAGTTGAGCTATAAAACTGAATAGGGCCGTTTACCCCTTTTAACAATAAAGAAAACTGACAAAGTTGTTTACTGTTTACCCAGATAACTAATCTAGGACACACACTGTTTGAAAAAAGGTAGTGAAAGTTTATCTTTGTCTCTTACACCTTAAGCTAGATTCCAGGCCCAAATCGCTATCATTTCCTGATATTTAAATAAATTGTGCATGAAACCCAAAATGCTGTCTTGAATATTGTCAGATTCTGGTGGTTGACACGAAAATAAGCCTTTGGCAACCATCATATTGGGCCACTATCCTTTCAAAGCTTGAGCTAACACCTATATTCTTACCTCAAAGCCTATCATAATCATACAATTTGGACTGAATATTTCAATGATAAAAATATCAAGTATTTAAGCTTAGCACTCGGCCTAAATATGCTCGCACATTATGGCTGATTTCTGATGCATCAAATTTCAGAAAATGGTTCAATTATCGTATACAAAATTAATTCAATTGTATACAAAATGGGGATGACCCAAAGTTAATGTCTGAAGATCATGTGGACTTCAGATGAAAGAAAAACTCAATCAATTTCTCACCTTAGGGCGAAATTTGTATGTCAATACAAATAATCAGCACAATAGCACTTATGTGGACTGCACCAAAAGGGAAAACCTAGTGCTATCAAGGAAGAGGCTTGCGACGCCCCAATTAGGGGTGCATCATTTACTTCAATAGAGGCCAAAATTTCACAGAAGGTGTGTTTCATTAGCGTATGACAAAACTGAAATCTAGAAGATCTTTGGACAATTTTGCATGCTTTTATTGCAATTTATATACCTGAAATTCCCCCAATTTTGAGAGTATTTTGACACCAATGAACCTAAGAAGGTTCCAGTTGTAGGCCAAACTAAGTGATAAAATAGCTGTTGATTTTTTGTGCTTGAATGTGGACAGGAGATACCCTAGAGGTATAAATACTGGCGCCTGGCCTAATGAAAATCATATAACACATAGCTTATATTTAAGTTATATTTTTTATCATTTCCCTAGTTTTTATCCTAAATTCTAACCTTGGAGAAGTGTCAATAAACTGGAAGGATCAAATTCTTAGTTTGTATTAAATACTACTGTTAGATTTTGATGTTTGACTCAAATATAAACCCTTTGAGAAAACCATCAATGCTGATAGATTACTCCCATTGATGTATCCTTTAATCCTTCACGATTCATCTGCATAATCTGTCAATCAGAAAGACCTCATAACCGATCTGATTGCGTCTGAGATGCTCGATTATCATAACTAATAACGGCTAAGATATTATTACTTTATGGCAACTTATGGGAACCACTTGGGTGAACCAAGTGAACCTATGGTACAAACTTATTTGCATTTATGAATTTAATGCAAATACAATTAATGAATAATAATTTTTATGTATGTTGATCACCATAATCAGCATAATATTACTTATATATGGACTTCCTAAATAGGGAGTACCAAGTACTATCAAGAGGGTTGCTGACATCCTGATTAAGGGTGCATGTGGGATCCACCGATGGATGCCACAGATATTTTATCAAAGCGAGAGTCTTACTTTTTAATAAAGGTATTAAATAACGCTTTTTTAAAGTTTTTATGTTTTTTATTGTTTTAAGCAGGGCAAAACCTAGAAAAGGTCCTTTTCTCAATACAATGTATTTCCTATTTAAACAAGTTAAAATTTTGAAATTATGGGTTTTGAGGCAAAAGTATATAAAGCTGAGTCATCTAAATTAGGAAATATAGGCTTTTGGCCTATCAGATCAAAGTTGAATTTTTTTGAGGCAAAACCAACTCGTGTGGTAATGATTTAATGTATTGTATCCAATTACCAGCGAGTAAAATCTTCTCACCTTGGTGGTGGTCAGACTCATGTGGTAATGATTGGTTAATTTGCATCCTATCATCATCAAGTGAAATTTTCTCACCTTGGCAGTGGTCAGACTTGTGTGGTAATGATTGGTTAATTTGCATCCTATCATTGTTAAGTAAAGTATTATCCCCTCAGCGGTGGTCAGACTCATGTGGTAATGATTGGTTAATTTGCATCCTATCATCGTCAAGTAAAATCTTCTCACCTCAGCATGGTCAGACTTGTGTGGTAATGATTGGTTAATTTGCGCCATATCATCATTGATTAAATATTTTCTCACCTCGGTGGTGATCAAACCCATGTGGTAAAAAACACCCCAAATTCAGCTGAGAAGTTGGAGTAATCTTATTATTAGTTATTACCTTTTTAAGCCGTTTTTTGTTATAAACCATATTTTTCCAATAGTTAGGATTCCACCGATAATCCGCCAAGGTCTTTTCGCCATTTGTACTCATATCATTGATAACCACAATATTATTTGATGATTGAGCAGGGATGGGCTAATCATAATAGCAAATATGGGAGCACTAATATTTGCAACATTCTTTTTCTTAAGTCAAGAAAGAGAATGTCTGACATTGCACCCCTCAAGAATGTTAGGAGGGGTCTAGGATCATAGGAAATGGCCATGTACCCAGTTTATAATAACTCCTGTGGCTAAAGATTTGATGGAGTATTCATTGCCTCTTTTGTAGCTGATGGAGAAATGTCCCTCCCAAATTGAACCATGCTTACCGCTTCTTGGGGTGATGTGGTTATGGTAGTATAACACCTTATCAGCCACTTAAAATCTAGGAAGGGGGTGCGGAGCTCATTGGCAGCCTGCCCTTCTTTAGTTACTGTTTTTGTGAGGTTGGTATACATGCAAATGTAGTCCTTCTTGCTGGGTTCTGTATTGCCTATAACTAAGGGGACTTCATAATTGAGCAATGACAAGAACCCTTGTTTCATATTGATAATGCCGTCATATTCAATCTTAAACTGAGTACCTATAAGCATATCATAAGCGTTATTATCCAAAGCCACTGTGGGGGTTGATAGAATAAGCTTCCCAATACGAATGGGAAGGGATGAGTAAGCACCCAGTGCGCAGGTGTTATTAGGACCAGCGGTTCCAAAGTCTTGGTTGTACTCCAAGTCAGGTGCAAGTTTGATCTTTTTCATCAACTTGGAGGAGATTACGTTCACTGGGGAGCCTATATCTAAGATAGCCATCACCTGAACTTTTTGGATAACCACTTTGACCTTCATAAGTATCCCCCCAAAAGTGGGCAATAGCGGTAAGACCTCCTTAAGATGGAAATTGGAGGTCAATTTGCATGCGGTCTTGGGGTAGTTTCCTGGATGGACTGCATGGTATGGCCATGCTGGATAGAGCGAATAAGGTGAGACAACACCTCATCTGCGTCGCTGGTAGTATTGATAATGACTGGTTCCCCTAGAACTTGGCAGAGATATGTCTCTTCAGGTATGGTGGCTTCATCTACTCCTCCAGCGTTCAAGCGATTGGGGACTTCCACTTCAGCAGGTACTCCTACAACGTAATAGCCAACCTCATCGATACCCCCCTCAGAATCATCCCCTGGGGTATTAGTAACGCGAGGTAATGGCATTCTGGCAATCGCTTCAATCTTATCTTGTATGGGTTCTTGGTTGGATAAGATTAATGATACTTCGTAGTTCATTAATGATAGGACCCTACTTCATGTTGATGATGCCTTCATATTTGATCATAAACCGAGTACCTATGAGCATATCATAGGAGTTATTATCTAAAGCCACAGCAGGGCCAATAGGATAAGTTTCCCAATGTGTATGGGAAGAGAGGAGTAAGCACCAAGAGCGCGAGTGTTGTTTGGGCCCGCAGTTCCAAACTCCTTAATATAATCCAAATCAGGCATCAATTTAATCTTTTTCATCAGCTGAGATGAAATTACATTCACTGGAGAACCTTTATCTAAAATAGCCATCACCTGTACTTTGTGAACAAATACTTCAACCTTGGCAAGTGTGCTTCCAAAGTTGGCTAATAGCGCTAAGACCTCCTTGAGATGAAAAGTGGAGGTTAATTTGCGTGCAGTCTCAGGGTGAGTCTCCATAATAGAATGCATGGTATGCCCTCGCTGTAAAGGGCAAATTAAGCTCGATAGGAGCTGATCAGCATCACTGGCTGTGTCAATAATTGCCATACAACCTATAACTTGGTGGAGGTAGGTCTCCTCAGGTATGGTGGTTTCATCTATTACTTCGGCTTTTAGGCGATCAGGGACCTCCACTTCCATGGGAGCTCCCAATAAGTGGTTCCTGACATCATCATAACCCCCTCAGAGTCAGCCTCAGGGGTATTCTCAACCATGGGTAAAGTTGCAATTGAAGCGGGGGAGACAGCCACGAGAGTTGGGTTAATTAGCTTCACTTTAACCGGCATTTTCACAACCCCAGTAGTTCTGGAGGATATACCCTTAGAGCTCGCACCTATTGGCTAGACTGAAGGGGAAACCACAGTAGGGATCTCCGCTTTGCATGAATGAGGGTTGTCCGGTTTAAGTCGCACCAAAGCAGCAGATTTTGCAGGGAGAATAGGCACAGGTGGCCTCACCTCCAACGGTTAAATAGGCTGCAACTCACCTAAAGGAATATGGGCGACGTCTAACATAGCCTCTTTTATATCACGGAAGGTTGGAAAGTGGCGTTTCACTAATATGATATGCCTGGCGAGAGAGGGTTGTGAAGCTAACACTGTTAGTATGGCGGCGATAGCATCATCCAGGGTAATCAGGTTAGACGTAGCCAGCCTTTGAGCAGTGAGATAGAAACGCTCAGCAAAACTAAAGAGGGTTTCACCCTCATACATGGTAAGGCGCATGAAAGCCTGTTTCTCCCTGTATAAGTTCTGCTTGGATCCGAATTCAGCCAAGAGGGCCTTCTTAACATCTTACCAGGGGTGCTGAGGATCAAAGTGAGGAATGATCAACTCTTGGCTTTGTGGCTTAGACAGGGAAGAATGTATTGAACTTTATGTTTATCAGTGGCGCCATCCATCGCAGCTTCATAAACGTACAAAAAGGAAGCAATACTCCCTTCACCTTGAGTGTAACTGTCCTTTATAGGTAATTTGAAAGGCAGTTGCTCTAGCTTTTTAAGACGGGAGAAAGAGCTGGCTTGTTGTTTTTTGAGAGCAACTATTTGTGATTCAGAAGAGCTGCTCACATTTGCAGCCTCCATTGCTTTGATACTTTATCAAAGTATTCAGGGTAATGGCCCCTGTAGTGAGCACCAGTTTGTGGGATCCACCAATGGATGCCACAAATATTTTATCAAAGTGAGAGTCTTACTTTTTAATAAAAGTAATAGATAACGCTTTGTTAAAGTTTTTTATGCTTTTATTGTTAAGCTGGGCCAAACCAAAGAAGGTCCTTTTCTTGATACTAGTATTTCCTATTTAAACTAGTTCAGATTTTGAGACCATGGGTATTTGAGGAAAAAATATATAAAGCTGAGTCATCTAAATTAGGAAATATAGGCTTTCGGCCTGTCAGATCAAAGATAAATATTTTTGAGGCAAACAACCCGTGTGGTAATGATTTGATGTATTGTATCCAATCACCAGCAAAGAAATCTTCTCACCTTGGTGGAGGTCAGACTCATTTGGTAATGATTGGTTAATTTGCATCCTATCATCGTCAGATAAAATCTTCTCATCTTGGCGGTGGTCAGATTCATGTGGTAATGATTGGTTAATTTGCACCCTATCATCATTGATTAAATACCTTCTCACCTCGGTGGTGATCAAACACATGTGGTAACAAACACCCCAAATTCAGCTGAGAAGTCGGAGTAATCCTATTATTAGTTATTACCTTTTTTTAAGTCGTTTTTTGTTTTAACCCATATTTTTCTGTTAGTTAGGATTCCACCGAGAATCCGCCAAGGTCTTTTTGCCATTGGTACTCATATCATTGATAACCACAATATTATTTGATGATTGGGCAGGAGAAAGGCCATTTATGGTAGCAGATTTGGGAGCACTAATACCTCCAACATTCTTTTTCTTAAGTCAAGAAGGAGAATGTCTGACAGTGCATCATTATTTGAATCCATATATTGTTTTGTATCAATTGTTGTATTTTGTCAGCTGTATGATGAAACAATAGTACTTGCACATGGACGGCCCAAATAGGGAGTACCTAGTACTATTGAGAGGCCTGCTGACATCCTGATTAGGGGTGCATCATTATTTAAATTCTATATACTTTTTTCCCCCACTTATTATATCTTGTCAGCTGTATGACAAAACGTAATCAGGCTAAATGAAAGGCAAATATACACCACTAAGGTGCTAATATTATGCCTAAAATCTTCAAAGTTATGAGAGTAGTAGTGCTTTTAATCGGGCTGAAACAATTGTAATTAAGTTAATTCCTGGGCTGAATTAACTTAATATCTTAATAACCACTGCCATAAGATATAGCAATTTGGCATGGTTTTAATTAACTCATCTAATAGATGAGTATGGCCAGGAGATGTCCTAGATGTATAAAATACCAGCGCCTGACCTAAAATAAATTCATCATTTTTCCATATATATATTTTCACCTTCTATCTTCTTATCTTAAATTTATCTTCATATTAAGAGTGTAGACAAGCATTCAGGGGAGCTTGTCATAATTACCTTTGTCTGGAGAGTTCCCAAGTATAGAGGGAGAATTACTTAGAAGAGACCAAGAGATTCAGGCCCAGATGGAATACCCTTCAAGGTGTACCTTCTGGAACCTGCGGTGATAGCCAGAACCCTCCGCGACCTCTTCGCTGCACTCTTGGTGAATGGCGAGGTCCTCCCCAACTCCAGAGGCTCAATCATGACCCTCATTCACAAGAAGTCAGACTGTGTGAACCTGGCGAACTGGCGCCCCATAGCGTTGATCAACACAGACCACAAGCTCTTCACGAAGCTTCTGGCCAACTGCATCACCAAATGGGTGTCACCTCGCCTCTCCCCATCCCAACATGGTTTTATTCCGGGGAGGTCGTTATGGGACAACTATAATGACCTTCACGTGACTTTGACTGCTAACTCTCATAAGGTGAATGGCTTTGTGGCTCTCCTGGATATGGAGAAAGCATATGATTGGGTGGCCTGGAAGTATATTATGCTTCCCTGGCTCGCTTCCAGATCCCCCCACAGCTAGGCGCTGGATATCAGCGCTCTAAGACCAGCTCCACACCAGAGTCCTGGCGCCAATGGGCTTTACAGTGGCAGTAACAGTTGGACAAGGTCTCCAGCAAGGGGACCCCCTGAGCCCTAGCATTTTTTACATCACCCTCGACCCCCTCTTGGCCTCCTCTAGAACAAGCTAACAGGGATTCTGGTCCCAGGTAAAGCCACCACCCGCACCATGGCATTTGCAGATGACACCGCCATTGCATTTGGCTGCCCTGGGGATGTTGCCCTCGCTGCTGTGACCATTGAGAGGTACACCAAGGCGTCCAACGCCATGGTCAACACCTCCAAGACAACAGTTGTACAGGTCGGCTCCCCCATCTTCCCCCCACCATTTGGTATTGAACCTGAGCGCGGTACCTTCCGTCACCTGGGCGTTCTCACCAAAGACAAGAAGTTGCGCTAAAAGACAATGAGGACTTGCTCCTCGCAGCAGTCAACTCCAGGATTGCCAGCTGGAACTGGTGGCACATCACCCCCCAGGGTCGAGCTCTGATGGCCAATGTGTTCCTCCTCTCCAAAGTCTGGTTCCTAGCGCACGTCTGCCCATTCACAGTTGACTTTTATACGCGGCTCAATGTACTCCTCCGCTGTTGGATCTGGGGCTCAAACCATCCACCAATGGCCCTCTCAACCATTGACTGACCCTGCAATGAAGGGGGCCTAGGGCTTCTGGACATGCGATCCCACGCCACCACAATCTTCCTGAAGTTCCTATGGCCGATAGTCTGCAGGGACGCGACCCCCATGCCCCAATGGGCGCCCGCCCTCCGCCAGTTAGTGTCAGCAGCTCTGGATCTTCCTAGAGCATCTCTGACCTCATTAGGGGAGTGGCTCACAAACCACCCAGGCCATCGCCTGAAACCATCCTCATCCCCTACTGGAACCAGGCTCTCCTTGCCCTGAAACGAGTATGCGCATGGATCCACCATGCCTTCCCATACAGAAGGGAAGGCCCTGGACTCAGCCCCCGTCGCCATGCAATTGTGCACAATGGACAAGTTGTCACAACTCGCCTCAACCCCCAAGATCGTCCTCCCATCCGCCCAAGACTCCCTGAGCTCCTCCCTCCCTCCGTGAGATTTGACCTGAAGGAATTTTGGAAGGATGTCTATCAACCCATCCTGTCAGCAAAGGTGTCCAACACCTTATGGAGGGCGCTCCACTGTTCATACAGGACAGGGGACCGGACTGGCCCTACCTTCCAGCACTGAAGCTGCCCCTGCTGTGAGGAGCCTATTGACTCCCACCTCCAACGTTTTTTCACCTGTCCAGGTGTCGCCACATTTTGGCTAAGGGCCCGCGCGCTCCTCCATGATCAGCCCTGGTCTGGACACCCTGTGCAAGACCTCATGTTCAAGTAGACATTGCCTGGTTGCCACCGACGCCTCCGTGTCCTCGCCTATGCCACAGCCATCTGGACCATCCATAACTCCTTCCTTCGTGCTGCCTTTGACCAGCAGGTGTGGACCCTTCCACACATGATCACCCACTTTCAGGTACACTTTGAGATGGCCCTGAAGGTCTGCACTATGTCGCCAACCCTCCCCCGCTCAGTTGTCACTGCAGCACGGCTCTGGCGCGCAAACACCCCTCCTTTTCTCGATGCCTCCTCCATCCCTTTCCCTCGCCTCAGGCTCTTATGAGCCCAGATGTAATTCAATAAACATCGATGAATCCCCCCCTCAGGTTGGGACCATCTAGTACTAAAAAAAAAAGACCAAGAGAGTCAGATATTGTTGTTTAGCTTTGTGAGCTTCCAAACAGTTAGAAAATACTGTAAGATACATAGCATATTTAAGGATTTATCAGCTGAAACTCTTCCTAACTATCAAAACAGGAATACATTTAATAAGCGAGCTAATCCTCAAAAACTCACAACAGCCTTAAAGAAGTTCCCAAATATGAAGGAAAAATTTCTCCCAAAATCGGCCAGAAGTGTTGAGTCGAATATTAATAGGCCTGTTGAGTTTTTAGACGGTATGAACCCCATAAACTACAGGCACTATCAAGTGTCAACCATCAGAACTTTGTCCTAAATAGACGTGCAGGATAACAATTTCCAAGCAAGCGATCCTCATATTTTGACAACTGGTGCTCACTCAAAACCAGTTGCATTCTCCAAAATGGATACCCATGAACAATTTCTGGCAGAATCAGCTGACGAGTAAGCAATAATGAGATGAAAACCAGTGATAATGAAATCTCAGATTATTTTGATACCAGACAAGGCTCTGAAGTGGGTACCTCCTACACCCTGTATCTTATCACAGTGGGGGGAGCTTATGAAGATGCAATCAGCCCAATTGATCTTACATCTTAAAGTGTAAAAGCTATGCTGGAATTTTATATCTGGGTTTTAGGATTGGTACTTCACAATTCAATCCCTCCTTCAGCCTGTTCTACTACCTTAAGGATCAGGCACTCAAGATGGAGATATATATGATGTCCCATGATGCTAACATGGCATCTCTTGCCAAACGTCTTACAGACAGTCAAGCAACCAATGAATTCCTAGTTAACTTTTTTAACCCTCAATTAAGCATACCCAGAGAATAATTTTAGACAAAATCTGGAAATTACGGAAATCTACCATGTGGAAGGGGAGGAACAATCTTCCTGAGATGCCCTACTGGACAAGCTAAGTTCCAGTTTATCTGAAGTCCAAAAGGCAATAGTTGATAATATGGGATTTGCCAATGAAGCTCATGGGAGGTTAAACACCCTCAAGTAGCTTCTGAACAAAGGAGTCCCAAAATAGCCACAGAAGTTCTGGCACTCCTTGGGTTACCACAAGGATGGGTTTAAACTATAATTAACCGCTGTCAAAAACTGAAAGGCCATTTTGATCTTCATCTCAATCAGAATGACTTATCATACATGCCACTTTAGGCAAAAGAAATCACCTGGAGTTAAATGTAAAAGTCGATGAATGAAGAGTTTGTTTGGGATATGCTGTATACTATCAACAAAAACTTCAAGGACCTTGCAGCAAAACAGCCGTTCCAAATAGGGATGAAGAAGATAACCAGATTAAAGAGCTACTTTTAAACTTAGAAATGTGGTGTTTAGATTGCAGGCCAAATATACTGATATCACTCAGGAAAATAGGAACTCAGAATGCAGCTATCAAATTCAAATTCATAAGGAGGCAGTATGGACATGAATATAAAAAGCTTAAAAACCAATCAAGCTTAATTTAAAGAGGATTACAACAATCTTAAAAAAATTAGAATCCATCAAACAGCAAGGATGTCAATGCTCGCCAAACTTTGACAAAAAAGAAATAGGAAAAAGATCCACTTGTTTGGCCAAAAAACAGCCTGGGAAAATAACTAAAGGCTGAATTTAGGTGTCTGAATCCAGAAGCTTAGAGCAATATCATGAAATCGAATCATTGGAAGTTGACACCAATGCAGAAACTGATAAAAAACATCCGTTCTATGCCTAGAGTCCTAGCATCAATCCTGACTACAGATACTTCCCAACGGGAAAGAGGGATGATTATGGGCGATGATACAACAAGACGCTCAAGAAGAAGTAAAACCCTATGCCTGAAATAGGGCGAGATGACTTCAAGCCACTGAGTTTACCAAAGTTTAATAAGAATTGAAACATTCACTCTTTCCTCAAAATATTTGAAAAAGCAATGAGAGGAGCATCAGACCATGCGAAAAGATCACCACTGAGTAACTCACTTGATGCCCATAGCTGTGACCTCATTATGCCCTATTTGGGCGACGATTGATCCTACATGGATGCCAAAATTGCAGTAACAAAACATTTTGGAGGGCCTGAGAAACTAGAAACCCAAAAAAGAGAGCTTCTTGATTTTAAAATTAAACATAACTAGACTACCAGGGACCTTTTGGATAGATCCTACCATGAGGTACAAGTTCTGCGTGGGTGTAATACAAGAGATAAGTTTGACACCAAGATGCAATGGAGCAAGAAATTATGCCTTCCGTGAACTAAACAATGTTATGCTGCCTACCTTCAATAGAAGCTTGGAAATCCAAGAGCTTACAAACTAGTTGAGAAGCTGTTCTCATAATTCAATCCTCCTAATCGGGCCAAAGATCAGTAAAAGTCTCGATTTTTGGGCCCAAAAAATTCAGTAATATGTTAAACCAGGGTAAAAATTCCTATAATACTAAGCAAAAGTTTGAGTAAAAACAGCAAAAAGGGCTGAATACTTGTCACATTTGCAGTCAACAAGGGCATTTTGCTAGACAATGCTTCAGACGGTCCAACAAAAAGCATGGGGTCAACTTTGCTTTAGAAATCAACAGTGGCAATGAGATGGGAAAAGAGCAGAGAGAGTAGAGGTGGAATGCTCTAACTACACCGATTTTCAAACCGTTCCATTTGACCCTGATGAGCCCTTTAGGGCCAAAGATGTTGCTAAAGATAACCTCCACCATATTGTGGCTAATGATGTCATATGGTCACTACCTGATCTATAGCAAAAGCAAATAAACCCTTAAAAAATACCAAGGAAGCCTGAACTGAAGTATCAAAACCCTACGCAAAGCAGATTATTGACCAGGGTTTAGACCTACAAAGCGGATGTTTGACCGACCTGCCTAAACTTAACAACGTTCAAGTAGACATTCCCATGAAGACCTTAGTAGAAGGCTTCCCAGATATTTGCTCAAAACTGAAATCACACCTGGAATTGGGCAGCAATCACATCATTCATTCAATAAATACCTCTAAAACTACCCTGAATGTACTTATGTGGACATGTAGGTTATCAAGGTGCAATTTTAGGCCATTGTTGATAGTTTGCTCCTAACAATATAGTCAGCAAAAAGTTGGTTAAAAACCTGAAATTTGCGCCCAATGTTGCCCACTGTCAGGAATATGGAACCGCTGGAGTGCATACAACCAAATCGCTGGGTGCCTACAGTACCGTATCACTACAATTTGGATCCATTGTAGTAACAGCACCCGCCATAGTGTTGCCAAATACAAACTATGATATCCAATTTGGGACTGATTTCATAAGAAGTTATGGAGCTGTTACCAATCATAAGGACAATACACTCACTATTCTTGTCCGGGCTATTCCAATTTACTATACCTGGGATAGGACAATTGAGAAAAAGAAAACCAGCCTATTCATAAATCTGACCTACAAAGATGGAGTCATCCCAACTGAGTATTTTAAAGATCTGTCAAAGATAAAACCACTTCCCACTCAGATTGATGAGTCAAACGGCATTCAACTTTGATCAAATCAGACCATCACTATACCATCCCGAGAACAAGTAATCATCCCAACTTGACTAGCAATTAATAACCCAGAAGGACTTTATGGAGAAGTATATCAAATATAATCTAAATCTCAAATCAAACCAAACAGTACCCTGGTAATAACATTTTGGGCCATGTAGAAATACACATCTTATGTGCAAACCTGCAAAATCGGCCCATTTTCATCAAGTAACATCAAATAATCGCTTTTCTGCATCTGTACCTACCATGGAAATTCAATCATTTCATGAGTTTGGAACTTTTATCAAATTAGGGCTCCCCAGTAAAGACCAACTCATCATAAATAATGTTGTCCCTATGGCCGATTTAAGAAACCTGACCAACTCCAAAAAAGGCCAAGCTCAGGAGTTATATTCTAAATATTGGGAAATATTCCCACAAGATGGTTTAGACTTGGGTTGTGCTAATGGTGTCACTTACAAAATCAATATTGGAGATCATAAACCTATTTGATTACACCTGATTAGATTTTTGAAATCATCAGAGGAATCAGTATCCAAGGAAAATAAGGAACTCCTCAATCGAAGCATATTGTTCCTTCAAAAAGTCCATTCACAGCTTTTATTTTAATAGTAAAAAAAGGATGGAAGCAACTGATTACTTATCAACTATCAGAAGCTGAACAATATCACAAAGAAGAACTTGTACCCACTGCCATGAATTGACGACGCCTTGGATAGGCTAGGGGGCATGAAGTTCTTCTTGATAATAGATCTTATCAGCAGATATTGGTAAATAGATTTTTTGAAGAGGAGCGTGAGAAAAGTGCAATCATAACCCAAGAGGGCAAATTCCAGCTGATGAGAATGCCTCAAGGCTCTCTAACGCCCTGGATACATTCCAAATGGCTATGGACTCTATTCTGGAAATTTAGTTAACATGTGAACTAGTGTACTTTGATGATATCAAAGCTTTAAATTGGACTTTTGATGACCACCTGAAACACTTGATGAGGTTTTCATAAGGCTAGCAGCTGCAAACTTAAAACTAGCCTAGAAAATGCCAGATCTATAAAGGCCAGCGGGAAAACCAAAGATTGTGATTAATAAAGTGGGTCTTCAGCCCAAACCCTCTAAGCTGGATTCCATCTCCAAAAATGAAATGGCCTGAATCCAAGCGCGATATTCAAGTATTCCTAGGCATGATTAGGTACTATTACTGATTTATCGCTGACTTTGTATAAGTTTGAGAGCCTCTCTTTTATCTTCTTAAAGATAAGGTCCCATTCATCTGGATTCTGACTTGCCAGGATGCACTTGACCAACTCCGATCAGCCCTATTAAGAGCGCCTGTTCTTTATACCCAGACTTTGATTGTGAATTTATTGTTTAAACTGATGCATCCTTAACAGCATTGGGGCCATATTATCCCAAGTTGGAGAAGAGAGTGAAGAACATCAAGTTGCTTTTGCTAGTTGGATCTTAAATGTTCATAAAAAGAAACTACATGATGATGGAATGAGAATGCATATCTGTTATATATGCTTGCAAGCAATTCCAGGTCTAACTTCATGGTACTCATTTCAAAGTTGCTACCAATAATGCTTCCCTAAGAGGGATGCATAACTTAAGGGAACCTAAGGTCATAATAGCCCACTGGGTAAAAAAGCTGCAAGCCTATAACTACACCAATGAACATTTAGATGGGCACAAAACACCAAAACGCCAACTGTCTATCCTGACTACCCACCATTGCAACACTTAGTTAGCCGCCAATGAGTTGTTTAAATAAAATGATCACCAAAGAGAGTGTCAGGATGAGCCCAAATCTGTCCAAAAAATACTATCAGATCTACAAAAAATATAACCAAAAAACAGGACACTTTACAAGCTTGTCAGGGACAAAAAAGCTTATTTTCTCCTGACCATCGGCTCAAACAGACCTAATAATGGCAACACATAAAGCCAAAGGGCATGGTGGATTCAAGAAGATGAAAAGGCATTTGAAGCAATTCTACTGCTAGGAGTTAATCTATTTCAACATCTAAGAAATGCTATAATGCTGTACAGGGTGTCAGGGCGAAAAACCATTCTGAAAAAGCACATATTACCAGATTGTATGGCTCAACTTTGCCTGGCACAATGTATCTATTGACGTTGTTGGCCCAATTCCAACAAGCAATACAAAGGCCAATTACACAATTGTAGCCACCAACCACTTAAGCAAATGGTTCAATGCCAAGAAATTTCGGAAGCTGGAGCAGCAACCACCGCCAAGTTTGTACTTAAAACATCATCCACAAACATGGATTCCCTCAGGTTATTCTGACCAATAATGGAACCAACTTTACCGCCAATGTCCTTGCCAAACTCAACCAACTAATGAGAGTATTAGGTGTTTTCCGCAGCCTATCACCCCAAAACTAATGGGATTGTTGAGCGTGCAAACAGGATGTTGGTGAACATTAGCCAAAAATTAACCTTGGCCAAATCATCTGAATGGAGTACATATCTAAGTTTGGCAGTATTTATCTACAATATCTCCTACCATTCATAAACCAAGATTTCCCCATTTCAAGTATTGTATGGAAGACATCAAGCCCTACCAACACTGCTATATTTGGCCCTAGAGGATCCCAGTGAAAACACTTACCCTCAGTACATTGAGAAGCTTGTGGATGCCTTAATTAAACTACAAGCCCTAGCCTTTAAAAACAGTTTTGCAGAGAAAAGGCCTGACATCAAAAGGACTAAGAGAATCACTATGCACTGGCCAAATTTTAAGTTAATGGCGAAGTTCTATTTCTCAAAACCCACGGATCAGGCCAAATGAAAAAGTTAGATTACATCTGGGTTGGCCCATTTGAAGTGATTGAAAAAACTTCTAAGTTCATATACATATTCAAGGATATTAGTACTGACTATATATACTACCAATTCCATGCAAAATTCCTAAGAAAGTTTTATAAGCGGGCCAATTAAGAAAAGAAAAAGTGAAATAAAAAACACCTAAAAACACATAAACAAAACCAATAATTAGAAACAAAAAAAAGTTATATATTAGTTTAGTTCTAATTAATACTTTAGTTTGCACTTGAGGTTGGGGAGAGGACCCAACATTAGACTCAATGGACATTTGGGCCATCATACTTCAGACTCATCGGGCGTTCCAGTTAAAGTTACCACTTATAAGCCAAAAACTATTCTCATTGGGCATTTAGGCAAATGAGAAAAGACCAACATAGGCTTATTATTAATTATAGGACTTATGTTCAAGTCATGAGGGGAGAAATGTCAGATTTTGGTGGTTGTCTCAAAAGTAAGCCTTCTATAACTATCATATCAGCCTGATTATTCTTTCAACGTTTGAGGTAACACCTATATTCTCAACTCAAAGCCTATCATAATCATACAATTTGGGCCAAATATCTCAATGATATTTTAATCAGATATTAAAACAGAGCACTTGGCCTGAATACGCTCGCACATTATGGCTAATTTCCAATGCATCAAATCTTAGCAATCAGTCCTAATTATCAAATATACGATCAACTCAATTGTATACAAAATAATTTATGGACAACCCAAAGTTAACGTCTAAAAATCCTGTGAAATTCAGATGAATGAAAAACATAATCAATTTTCCATCTTAGGAAATATTTGTATGTCAATCCGTGTACTGGCATGATAGCACTTACATGGACCACCAGAAAGGGGTTACCTAGTGCTATTGAGGAAGAGACCTGCTGACATCCCAATTAAGAGGGCGTCATTTAATTTAATTAGAGTCAAATTTAAAGAAGGTGTGTTTCATTAGCGTATGACAAAACTGAAATCTAGAAGATCTTAGGACAATTTTGCATGCTTTTATTGCAATTTTTGTACCTGAAATCCTCCTGATTTTGAGAGCACTTTGCCACCAATGAACCTAAGGAAAGGTTTCAGTTGTAGGCCAAACTGAGTGTCAAAATAGCTGTTGAAATTTTATGCTGGAATATGGCCAGGAGATGCCCTAGAGGTATAAATACCAGCGCCAGACCTAATGAAATTCATCTAATAAATAGCTTATAATAAAATTAAAAAATTTTATCCTTTTCCTGGTTTTTATCCCAAATCCTAACCTTGGAGAGGTATCAACAAACTTTAAGGTCCAATTACCCATTTTTTATTAAATCCTTCAACTGAAGAAGTTTTCAAATACAAAGGAAAATTACACTTGAAATTGGCTGGAAGAGTTGAGGTGACCTTTATAGGCCAAGTGAGTTTTTAGACGTTACAAATACTGTAAACTACAGGCACTATCAAGGATCAACCATCAGAACTTCAGCCTGAATAGGCTTGCAGATAACAATTTCCAATCGAGTGATTCTTGGAATTTGACAAATGTAGAAAAATGTGTAACATGGGCGCCATTAGTATATAAACCTCTTACAAAATTAGTTGCATAGAGGCACACCTTTTCCTTGAAAAAATTGCATCTTGGGTAACACCAGGTGAAAGTATTTTAACAAAGAAATTTTTATTGATCAATATGAAATATAGGTGCTCAAAGCAGGGATCTATTAGCAATGATGATCTTTGAGGCAGTCAAAGCTAACGTAAGGATCTTTACTTGAGGTGAGTGATTGATCATTGAAACAAAAGGTTAAAGCATAGCGCTTACTGATTCCAGATACTTGATCATTATTAACTATTTATACATCGTTTATGTTTTCCTGTAAAGTTACTTACTTTAAAGAAATTTTAAGTTCTCAGTATATTAAATTGTAAGCTAAAGTTTTTAATTTAGATCTTGAATCTGAAAAATAAAAATAAAGAATAAGAGCATCCTTAAGCAAGTAACTTAAAGGTTAGAAGACAGTACTGAATAAAAGGGATATGATACTTATAGGAAGGTAAGATCACGTTACCAAGGGTTTTTGCTATAACTCCCTTATATAGGATTTTTTCCAACCTTTTGAAGCGATTATTTATCTTGGGTTTGTTGGATAATTTAATGACTTGATTCCAAAATCCAGAACAAAATTTGTAGTATAATCCTAACTCTGTTAATATATTTTTCAATAAAAGGATTGTATTCTAGTTGACCCTGTGACTTCTCATTTAATCCCTTTAAGACAATTCTAATCCCTCCCACGATTACAATGTTGTTAACTTTTATGACTTGTGTACTATTTACAATGAGTACCAACGGTAAACTTTCAGGATTGTAGCTCATTTCAGCTCTCCTGTTAACTGAACAAGTTCCTGATATATGTTTTTGTTTTTTACTTTGACTGCTTTGGGTTTGTAATATAAAACTACTACGCAAGGTGAGTTTTCTGTATACCACGTTGATTGTAAAGTCCTGATAAATTTTTTGAATTCTTATCCTTAAAGGTATCTCTGAAAAGGAATGGAATTTCTCCCTCTTCTCTAATCTTCTTTCAAAGTCTGCGGAGATCTTGATAGCAAACAAATTACTAAGGATATCCAATCCTTAAACTCTTATCCAAAAAAAGTAAGCTATACAACAAAATATATTACAGTTTAAAGAACAAATTTTTTATTAGTTATAATTTTTTATTTGCATAAAATAAATGATTTTTGTAAAAAAGGTTACAAAATAAATTGATCCATTGTAGAAAATAGACAAGTGCTAATTTATGACAATTGTTAGCCAGTCATCTTCTTTATAATTAACTACACTCAATCAGGTACATTTCACATTACCACGATGTTCTGATGCAAGAGATAGAGGAGTGAAACTGCTATATAACAGCTATTAATCAGGCTTCTTTATATGTAACTTTTAATATAATCAGGCAAAATAATACATACAAATAATTTGTACTTAATTTAAAATTCTGGAGAAATAAACCAGTGAGGTCATTACTACCTGCCATATAAGGATGTTAATAAACCTTGACAATTTATTTTTAAAAGCTTTATCACTCCTGGATGAGTTGAATTGAATACATATCCAATCCTATTAGTTTTGATTTTTTTACTAGAATAAACACAGGGAATTATAAGGAAATTAGACTTCCATCTCTTCTGTTTGCACCCCAATTGAAGATGGGAGCCGTTGCCAAAGTATTAAACCTCTGAGGAAACCGTGAACAATGATAGCTCATCAGTTTAGTCAGATTGTCAGATTGATCCAAAATACAACATCTTTTTTATTAAGATGTGAGAACGTGTCCCAACGCTTTTCAACCCCAATGTGTCACCCTTATTAGGTTAGCAAACTGCTTATGTAATGGGACTCTTATCATTAAACAGTAGGTCACAATACCTAAAGAATAACTTACCAATTGCTTTAAGGCGTCATTGGTTGCCTAGCAACAACTATAGATCCTTAGTTAACTAATGACAAAACCTGAGCGACTCCTATAAACTGGTTTATAATTTATAAAAAATAATTGAATCATTTTTATTGTTAGGGATACTCCCCGAGCAAAACAAAAGAGGTGGGATTAAAACCTGTTTATTTTATTAATTTTCATTTGGATATTTCTCTAAACAATAGTATTATTTGTTCTAATATAGCTCAAACATTCGCTAGAAGTCCTCTCCTTTAGTGGGTAGACAGATACTTGATGTTTGAATAAGGTGGGTGCTGTGGGCATATTATAATGCCAACAAATTCCCCGCTTGACCAGATTATCCAGCAAGTAGCATTTTAAGAAGCAGATGCCACTTTGTTTCCAGCCCAAAACTACTAGCAGGGGTTAAACTTCATTTCTCCTAGTCCATGGCCTCTTCCATTGCTCAATTCATCATTGGGTAATTTGTCTTCTTGATGTGTTTCCCTTCCATGACACTCTTGATTACAACTCTTCAGAGCGCGGTTCCAAAGCTTCCTGCTGGACCAGGATAGCTTGATTGTTACTGCTGACAATATGCTTAGAGATTTGTAAAAACCCAGAACAAGTACCCAATGTCTCCTAGTCATTCAACCTGTAAAAGCCCCATAGTAAATTCTAATGACTTCTCAACGTTCACAGGATCCTCTTTGTCACCATGCATAAATCCTGTTCTATCGCCCCAGGACTACTCATGGTTTATCCAGTTTCATCCTGAGCTGTTTAGACAAATGACAACGATTTTCACCCGTTGTATTTCATCCCCCTGCTTATCTATTGGTAAAAAAACACCACTGATAGTCTTTATTCACAGTCAAAAATAGAAGTTGTTATATTATATCTTTTTCATCCTTTTCATTATATATTATAATTCTTTTTTATCATATATCTTTCTTTCTCACTTTTTTAACCTACTCTTTTTTACATTAAGATCCATTACTTTTAGTATCTTGTAACGACCTGTTTTACTATACGTTTTCTTTGAAGTTCTTTATTATATAGTCATTAGTTGCAATATTGGTGATAATTTTAAAAACCTGACCATAAGTCATCCTTTTATTTCTAAAAACAAGGGTTTTGCAATAGGATACCCTATCTCCTACCTGTTGCTCTTGTAGCGCTGGTCAGTTCTTTTCATCAACCTTCTTCACTTTACTTAAGAAGGCGCCAAAATGTCACTAAAAACCATCAGTCAGAAAAAGAATTGTTTATTGAATTCAGATATTTTAAAACAGGAATATTAAAATAGACGTTTTTTTAACCCACTGAACTATATTTCAAGAAAATTCCACATTAATCCTTCTTTAGGACCTTTAGCAGTTAAATTAGTGGTTCAGTATATTGGCATAATCCCTAGTAAATTGGATATAGTAGCTGACTATCTTAAGAGATAATTGTATGTCTAGAGTGCTCTTTAGAATTGGCATATGTCCTATGGATGTAATCTTCTGCGGTTGTAATTGCAGTCTGCTGAAGCTTATCATAAACCATGGAAATAAGTCCCACATGTAGCCATTTTTTTCTTAACTTGGTCTTTAGGTTTGCTGCTGCTTGAGGTTTATTCTTCAATTAAGTGCTCCAGATGATTGGTAAATGTACTGCTGAATACATTAAAATCATCCTGGTATAACACAATGAACGATTACTTTAAATACCTCAATATAGAATTCATTGTTCTCTGATAATGTCACTGGCGCATTGCACAATCCTTGGGGCATTCTTATTAACTAATAATATTGTAAACTGGTTATAACATATTTCTGTTTTCTTGGGAAATCTATCTTCCAATATCTCAAAATCAAGTCCATAGCCAAAAAATACTTGGCTTCACCTAAGTAATCAAGAACGTTGTCAATTCTTTACAATGGAAAGGTATCCTTTTCAGCGCTTTGATTCAATAGGTAGTAATTGATCACTGTTCAAGTTGATCTGTCCTTTTTCTTTATAATTGAAATTAGACTCACCTATGGAGTCAACAACAGAATTAGAAGCCCATGCTCTATCAACTTGCTAATTTCTTCACTGTCCATTGCTTCAGCAGCCTTAGACTGGTGGCTAGACCACATTCTTATTGGCGGATATTACCTAGTATTGAACTTAATGATTACATTTTTTGCACATACCAGATTATAATTATCCTAGGAAAAACCACCTAAAATTTTTCAAATAGCCGGAGCACCTCTTCTTACTGTTACCTTGTAAATTGGCCAATTGACTTTTAATAACCAACATGTTGATGATTTATAAAGCATTCACAGGTAAACTCAGCTCATTTAATGTTCCATTAATCATGACTTTTGGTGATTTCTGTTGTTGTAATTATATGCAGAAATGCAATTACTTAAGAATTTTTTTTCTTCAGTTTCTACTAAGATTTGCCCTGTACACTCTTATTTCTCCGTTTCCTGCTATTACAATCTCTGGTGGTACTTATGGTTCTATCCACAATTTATTCCACATGATGACTTCTCCATATAGTTGTTCCAGGATAATGCGCATTAACCCTTGCTAACTATTAATTGTTTTCCCAGAAAAATGTTATTTGTCATTTTTTAACCTCATATTCCCTGATTTTCCAAAATTCTTTCAACATTTCATTGAATTTTTTGCCCAACTAACTTGTACTAAATGGTAATAATACTATCACTTTAAATTATAATTACAAATTTATTCCTTAATGTCAAAGGTGGCTCTTCTTGCTGCTTATATACCAATCTCAGTGTTTTTCCCTAAAATTGGCAGGGTACTCTCCTAAAAATTACACTTATTACCATACTTTCTCAGGAATACCGTCCTGATAATTATGTCATATTTTTTAACTTAACACTACATCAGGAGCCGATACTATTAAATATCTGAACCAACCTAGTACACATGGTAGGATAGAAAAAATATTGTTTAACTGGTCCAATAGTTCCATATTCCTCAGATGCTCTAAATCTGGTAATTCTTCATTCAATTTACAGGTTTGGTTAATACAATGTTGATGGGAGCTCCACTGTCTTTTTATTTCCTGGTTTATTACTTGATTGACAATAATATCCACATATAGACTCTTAGTATTGTATTAAAGTGTTTACTGAGTGAATCACAGCTTTTTTGTTAAACCTTTAGATTTTTTTAATTGTGTGGATAAAACAGGGAAATATTCCTCTAGTGCAATGGTAGGGAGATATACGTTCAATCTGTCAAGTTTTGTTTTAATTAATTCTTCCATGCCTTCAGTATCTAATTTGTTTCTGCTAGCAGATGAGTGTATAGCCTATCAACCTCTTTCACTATTTTGGGTTGGCTCCCCTTCACTTATTCTTGTTCAATTACAATCAAAACTCAAATTGACCATCTGGAAAGAGCAGTCCAGGTGAAATTTCTCCCATTAACAGATAGGTAGTATCATTGTCATCCTTAATTGTGTCAGGCGAAAAGGTTTAATTACAGTGCAAGAAGTTTTCCCAACTAGATTTTGGAGTTTTTCCAACACCTGAAAACTTTCGTTTTTTGGTCTGTACTAAAAAAACTTGATCTCTAGGCTTCTACTTACATTGAGCAATTACATGTCCAAGATTTCTATATTGGTAACAATGGACTGTAGCTCTATTTAGTCATTTCTGTCCTTTTGAATTATTTCCCATCACGTTTTGCTTCTGTTGTTTATAACTGGCCTGAAAAAAATTTTATGGTAATCTGGGATCTGGTCTGATTTACTTTAAAGTTTCAATTGGTTGCAACATAGGTTTTTAGCACTTTAAGATAATCCACCATCTGGGATGTAGAAATCTTGTTAGATAAAAACTTGAATTTCATCTATGATGCAACTCTTGATAGGCCAAATTGTTGCTTGCATGGCTATGCATGCAACAAAATTTAATAATAATTTCACCCTTGACAGGATTTCCAAGAACCGTTAAAAATGGTTGGCTAAGGAAGCTAAGGTCTTATTTCTTGGACTGATAAAAATTAACCCCTATTTGCTGTCTGCCATCCACACAGAACTACCAAACTCTAGCCTAATAGATTTTTTGCATTACTGTAGGTCCAGTAATCCATTAAGATGAGGAAAAATGATTTTTCATTTGGTGTCTAGGAAGTTAATCACCGTTATGACTTTTGTCACTTGCTATACCCAAACACTGTCATTTTATATAAGCGGAAAACATTGTTGTGTTATCCTGGCAAATGTGGGCAATTTTAGTAAGCTCTGAGATCTTTCTGTTTCTCCACTGACAGGGAACTAGTCTGACAACCCTACTAACAATTGGTGCGTCATTGGGATTCATTTCCATAATAACTTTGAATAATTAAGCATATTTTCATTTACTGTCCCTTCCAGACAGAAATTTGGGCATACTATATTTAGCCTCGTTCACCTCCAACTGATAACATCAAATATAGTATTTTCTTGTTCCCCTATGCGCTTCAATAAATGTGATAAATTTCATGAATATGGTAAAAGTGTTCTCTGTACACTTTGTGATCAGTTAGCTGATATAAATTTCTCTTAATTAAATCAGTTCCTATCTTCTTCAAAGAGGAGACCTTCCTATCAAGATAGCATTTTGTTTTCTACTTAGTTAACCTCTTCCCCGGCTTTTGTCACTTGTTCCTCCCTAAATGAGATCAGCCTTTGAAGTTGAGATTTTGAGTTTTCTTAATGATAGTCTTAGTTTCTATCCAAAAACCTCAGTTTGTTATTGTAGCACATTCTTGATAGCTTCTTCTAATTAAATTTTTGCTATAAAAACTCACCTACCTCTGCAGTGAGTATCAAATGTTCACTGTTGAAAGCTGAGTACTATTAAAAATGCGTAAAAATGTTAAACTCTTAGGAGCATGTCTTACTTCATCTCTTTTGTTACCAGCAGAAGTTTTTATATATATGTTGGTTGAATTATTGATATTGACTTATTATTTTAGTAATAGTATGAAGTCGATTAAGCAAGTTGAATTTTCCTAAAACTACGTTGCTGTAAGTTCACGCAAAACTGGTACTTGACCTTCTTATCCCTGTAAGGTATCACCGGAAGGACAGAGAACTTTTAACTTTTCTCTATTCTTCTTTTGGAGTCCACTGAGATCCTGATAGAAAAACAAAATAGATTAAGGAGATCAAATCTGAAACTCTTATTCTATAAAGTAAAAAATATATACAATTTATTGCAGTATAAACAAAAAAATTATCAATTTTAATCCTCTAATTTATAATCCATAAAAGGATAAATTAACAAGGTTACAATATAATGTGACACATTATAACATAGTTAAGTGCTAATGATTGACAGCTGTTAGCCATTCATATTCTCTATAAATAATTCCAATCAATCAGATACATTTCTACAATAACAGGATGTTCTGATGCAAGGCACTTAGAAGTGATAATATTGAGCTACAATTAGCTGTCAGCCTTCTTTATAATTGATTTTAACATCAATTAGGTATCTTCTTACACCCAACTTAATTTTTTTCCTCACTTCAAGGTACTGTAGACATAGTTCAATGTCTACCACGGCTACCAGACATAAAAAGATTTCAATCAGCCTTTCCAAAAATAACTTACCATCTGTATCAACCCCAAGATGGCTGACACCTGAATATGATTCTAAATTTTGTCATTTTTAATCTGCTTATTAAAACGAACTCAAGGAGAATTTGTACAAAGAATTTGTTGCCCAGCTCTTCTGTTAGCACCCTTCTAAAAATGGCAGTCATCAGCAATGAATTAACCATCTAGGGTCACATTAAAAAAATTTTATCATTAAAAACTTTGATTCTCCCTCTAACATGAAATGCAACCTTTTCTGTAGATAAAGGAATAAATCTGTCCCAACGCCTTAATCAACCTCATTGTGTCACCCTTATTAGGCTAGCAACCTGTTTAGGTAATAGGACTCTTAATCATAAACATCAGGTCATGATACTAAAAAGTTTGCTCTCCAGTTGATATCAAGACGTTGTTAATTGCTTAGCAACTATTAAACTCCCTTAGTTAATTGGGTGACAAAAACTTATCAACTCTTATAAGCTAATTAAACATAAAGAGAAAAATTAATAATTAAATCAGTTGTTTATGGTCAAAAACTTCCTGATAAAAGCTTAGTTAATATGGGGATTAAATACCAGCAAGTTATTAAAGTTTATCTTGGATAGATTTTAAATAATAGTTATCATGGTTTATAATAAATTCAATTTCACAAGAGAGCCTCTCCTCTAGTGGGAAAGCAGAATTATGATTATCAATTAATCTGAGTAATATTGGGATAATAAAACATCGATGAATCCCCCCTTGGGTTGGGACCATCTAGTACTAAAAAAAATATTGGGATAATAAAAAAAGACTTTTCTTTCTCGTTGCAAACACTTTTGCAACCCATTCAATTCAAAACTAAATCCAGTTTGATAATCTCATAGGGGATTAGTCTGCGCCCATGTCTGGGAGCAGTTGGGCAAGCAAAGCAAGAGGAGCAGGCGGAAGGCCCGCGGCCTCTAACATTCAAAAATGCCCCGGAGAATCCGGCAGAATAGAAAAAAATTTAAAAAAACCGGCGGTCACAATTTCCCCAGAAATACTTGCGTGGCAAGCACGATGCAACCAGTACATCAATACGCCACATTCCCAGCCACTTTTGTCGGTGGAATTCGGAGTCCGTGTGTATCTGGACATCCAAAAAATGGCCCTATGGGAAAAATTTTGTGAAGATGTACACAAAATTTTCCCGACCACGGTGTATGTTGCACCTCACTCCATGTCGCATGGTTGGCTGGACCTAGGTTTTGAAAGCAAAATAGCAGCAGACGAGGCTGCAGCGGTGCGCGTAGTGGTCGACCTCCCCGAAGGGCAACGGGTTGTCGAAACTAAATGCACCAGATGGACAAAATCAAACCAAATTTTCCTCACGTTTGACTTTTTGCCTACTACGGTAAAACGTGACATTTTGGAGCAACACCTGAAAGATGGTCTCGCCATATACGCCGAAATACAATATTTCAAAATCCACGTTTTACGCTTGTGCCACACCTGTGCACCGGCAAAGCCATCGCAGTTCTGACCCCATCTGAGGAGATTGCAAAGGACCTAACCCAGATCTTGCACTCCACCTTTATTGACATCGCAGGGCACACCACCCACCCATTCCAGGTAACTGTGGACAGCGCGCCCCCCATTTGCACCCACTGTGATGCGTTCAGCCATAAGGCACACACGTGCCCTATTAAAGAGGGCGTTACATTCCAAGAGCACCCCTCGGCGGCCATGGCCAGCAGAGAGGCGCACTATGAACCAACTGCAAGCACCAAAGAGGCCTTCCCGTGGGGAGCATAAGGCTGCTACCTATTGGTAAAGCCCATCTCCCCGCAGGAGTGGAAGAAGGCCAAGCAGGCCCGTAGGACTGCGGCCAAGGAAGCGGCCAAGGTCACCACCACCATCCCACACTCACAACACCAGGAGGACATGGAGACCTTCGCGGCGGAAGCAACTCGGGAATCCATCACCCAATCAGATTGGGAGGCCCAAGCCAAACGGGCCACTCAATCTGAGGATCTGATGGGAGATTCAATCTCACCCAATCGCTGCACCCAAGCCCCAGTTGGAACTGACTTGGGACCTATCCCAACTGAAAAAAAGTTTTTTGCCCCACTCGACGGTGCACCAAACTTATCCGCACCGCAAAAAATTCGTCTGACGTCAGGAAAACAAAAAGCGAAGGCCAAAGCCAACGCGACTCTTTCCACAAAAATTAATAAAAACCCTGATAGCATTGCTGCTAATACCCGCGCTGCTGTGAAAGCCCGTGGGGACCTGGAAGAGGCTGGTGGGCCAGGGGGCCAACCCCCTCGCACCTAAGGTGCGAAGGGGAAACCTTCACTCTAGGGACATTAAATAGCCCAGACTCAAGGCCTCCCCATCCTGGGCTAGGAAACTGAGTTTTTTACAAAATAATTTACCCGTGGATATCCTGGCCATCCAGGAAACCCACTGTCCTCGAGGTTCTGAGGATGCTTGGAAAATAATGCTCCTACCATCCCTATCCTTTTGGTCAAAGCACTGTGGGGTGCTAATTTGGAAAAACAATTTTTTCAAATTTACATCTTCAAAAACATTCCTAAATGACCGAGTGCTCGTTGTCACCTTCTCTTGGGCCAATGTTGCACACACAATTGTCAACATTTACGCCCCAAACAGTGCACAAGAGCGTTGGGAATTTTTCTCGTTGGTCAAATCCCTCCTGCTACCCCCCAATTCTTTCCTAATTGGTGACATGAACTGTTGGCTAACCTCACCAACGGACCGGTGGCTGCCCTCACCCCACACCCCACAGGGTCACGTAGAACTATGCGTTCTAAAAGCCACCCTTGGGTTAATGGATGCGCTGCCGTGCCATGCCCCACTGCTCAAAAACATGACGCATCCCCACATCCACAATGGCCAATTAAGGTCCATGACCCGCATTGACCTTATTCTAGTGCCGGCGAAATTCCAACCCCACATCTCCCACTTCAAAACAATGAAAATGGCATTCTCCGACCACCGTCTGGTCTTGATAACATACCACTTACCCGTCACAGTTGCAAAGGCCCCACATTGGTGCAAAATCCGCCCCCCAGAGCTTGCGTCGCCAGGATTTTCTATGTGGGTGGAAGAGGCAACTTTGGCAAAATCGTTTGTTGCACCATTTTGCGCTGACCCCATGTCCACATGGGCAACTTTCAAAAAAGTCACCATCCGCCACTATCGCCATCTCTCATCCAGATGCTCATGAGCCACATCAGCGGTTATATCGCGCACGCTGGCGGAATTGGCTCACTTGGAGGACAACATTCCAGCCTCAGGATATAGCCCTGCATGGGGCCAGAAGTGGGCGGAGGCAGCAGCACACCTCAACGCACTTGAAAGGCAACACAAACATCGGGTTTGTGTCCAATACAGGGCCACATGCATCACTAAAGGTGACAAGTGCACCGCATACTTCTTCAAAAAATTTTTTGCACCACGCCAGAGCGTGGCCTGCACACAGGTGCAAAGATCGGATAATTCTATTGTGGACACACCGGCCAAAGTGGCAATCAAAATGCAAAGATATTACTCCGAGTTATACTGAGCCAAACTATTCAGCTGGCTGAAATGGCGGAATTTCTCGACAGAGCTCATATCCGCACTGTTTTCCGATACCCAGAAATAATGAATTTAATTACTCCGAATGAATTATGGACTACCATTGCGGTGCGCCAAACTGAAAATGCCCAGGCCCAGATGGCATTCCATATGAGTTCTACAAAAAATATTTTAAATACATATCCCCATTGCTGCTAGCCTCACTCAACCAAAGCCTGTTGGAAACGCGCCTCCTACCAGGAGGACATGAGGCTTTTACAGTCACACTCTTCAAGAAAGGGGATAGGCTAGACTTAGCCAACTGGCGCCCCATTTCTCTAACAAACACAGACACCAAAATTTTAACAAAAATCATGGCTAACCGTTTAGTGACTGTAGCATCTGTCACCATCTCTCCAGAACAATTCGGTTTCATCCCCAGAAGGTCGATTTGGGATAACGTGCACTCTGTGGCTAATGTGTGTCAGTCCACAGCCTCTGGGGCACTTGTATTCTTGGACCAACAAAAGGCCTATGATAGAGTAAACTGGGAATATCTTAGGGCCTGCCTCCAACAATTCCGCCTACCTCCCCGCTTCATTAACTGGGTGATGCTGCTTATGGAATCTGCAACAATGGCTGTACGTGGCCCAGGTTTCCTAACAGATGTAGTCCATCCTCAAAGGGGCCTGTGACAAGGGGACCCCCTGAGCCCACTCTTATACAACTTCAGCCTTGACCCACTACTGCGAAATGTGAATGCCCAACTCACTGGGGTCCATGTGCCAGGCCAAACCCCAGTCAAGATGATGGCATTTGCAGAAGATTGCGTGGTGGGGGTGTCTAATAATAAAGATGCACGCGCGCTTGAAGCCCTCATCCAGGAATATTCCCGGGTAAGCAACGCGGCACTGAACGCCTCCAAAACTGAAATCATCCTCTTTGGTCGGTTTCAGAACTTCTGGGCCCCAGCAAGTAGTTCCCAACCCAGCCCAGCTGCTTGCCCAAGTCCACGCCTTACTACTCAAAACACACCGCTCCACAGGTGCTCCCCTTTGTGCCGCGACCTACCATAGGACCGGTATGCCATCTGGGCGTGTGGTTGGAGGCAGGAGGATACGCGTCAACAGTAATGGAGGGCCATATACTGGACAACATGACGAAGCGAATCGCCTCTCTCAGAGCCCACCCTACTACCCTCACTTGCAGGGTTGTTCTTGCCAACTCTATGCTCCTATCCAAAGTCTGGTTTGGAGCCCACGCCATCCCCTTCTCCCCAAGCTTCTTCAAATCCCTGTATGCTTTGCTACAAGGTTGGCTTTGGTCAGGCCGCCCTCCACCAGTACGGCTAGAGGTCATGTTTGGCCCTCATCATCATGGTGGCATGGGCCTCATTGACTTCAAAGCCCATGCCGCCAAGATCCTAGGCACCTGGATTGCGGCCGTCACTGCTCCTACACTCCCATCCCAACACTGGTCCCGCGCGGCCTGCTCCAACTTCTCCTGAGCCTTGGGCCTCGACAACCCATCAAACCCCCAATCCCTGATGAAATACCTTGCATCACACACATCAGCCACAGGTCCTCACGGGACAAAAACCCACTACAAACGAATCCTACTCTCCATGCAAAGTGAGGAGTGGAGAATTCGTATTAGTAGACATACAACCCAAAGAGGCCGCCCCTCTCTTCAGTTCACACAAGAGGTACAGGGGCTACCCATCCATGATGGCGTGATCCCCATTCGACCCCAAGTCCTATCCAGGGTGGACTACCTGGACATGATGGACATCCCTTATTACACTGAGACCCAAAAGACTATCTGGAAATACGCACACCATCCTCTGTTGCAGCCTCAAGTCTGTTCCCATGTGTGGCGCTGCCTGAGGCGGGTGTATCGTACAGCTGAGCGCTCTAACGCTTTACACTCATCCTGTGTCGTGTGTGGCCAGTATGGAACGCTGTTTCACCGCCTGGAGAAGTGCCCCACCTCTAAAGTAATATGGCGCGAAGTCCAACGTCTGCTAGGCCAGGATCAAACACATCCCTTCAGTCTGTCAAGAGATATGTTTGCTTCATCAATGGCCTCCCCTCCCACCCTCCCTTTGTGCTCTGGTGGTTGCAATCGCCATGTGGACTATCCACACGATTGTCTTGAATGCCATCGCCGGATCCATCCCCACCCTCCCTGAAGCTGTCCACAGATTCCGGTCTCATTTGGTGGATCACTTTCAAGCGTGGATGTTTGGATATCTCCCACCACGTCGCCGGCAGCTGGTCTCCTCCTGGTTCCCAGTCTGGTTCATCAAATCAGACCCCTTCCTCCACACGTGCTCAATAGTGGCTACGCCCCTACACACGTTCCCTCCCCCTTCCCATAAGTGGCGTTCTCGCTGGCAACAAGAGATAGCATCGCTTCTCTGGGGTGCCTCACCTGGTACTGAGTTTTGTCTCGTCTGAGTCATATTCAGAAGTGTCCGTCCCATGGTCGGCCTTCCCCACAATAAATTTAAAATTTAAAATATTGGGATAATAAGTTCCCAACAATTGTACAATTGTCATTAATCTTAATTACAAGATCTCAGTTAGTCTTTAATTGAGCATTTTAACTATAATATTTTCACCTAATTCCTATTAATGAGAATCTATTATTTATTGAGTCTTATTTTCAGTTATATAGATTTTGGAAGTTAATTGTAGTAGAAGCAAACAATAATCTGTGCATGCAGCATTAGGAGGTACTTACAGTACATATGTGGTGCTCACTTTGGAGGCTGTAGTAGCAAAAAATTAAACCTATAATGTACCCAAACCATTAAAGAGGAAAAGGCAAATTTTTTTTGTCATTTTATGCTAATTATCCTTTAACTGATTAAATTGCACTGGATTAGGTTGGATTTTAATGTTTCCCTTGTTTTGAGAACTGCAAGACCTATACATCTAACACGTTGCATCTGAGACAGATGAGGGTAGGTCATTTGGAGGTTTTGGCTCTTAAGTCATAAAAACTTATTCTCATTCCTACCTTGTTTTTTTACAAACAGAATCTGGATCAGATTACTAAAAATATGAAAATTTCAGGTCTATAATCTTTAATTAGTATTTAAACAAGCTAATATCCTTTATCAATGGGCATTATCTTGCTTGGTATTTCTAACTCACAATTTAAAATTCCCAATTGACCACTTCTCGCCACCAAAATCTATTCTGAAGTATTTATGAGAAATCAGTAGAACGTAGATGTGATACAGGACCTCCATATTAACCTTGATTCAGTTAACAGGATGTTCGCCAGGCAGTTAATGGCAATCATAATTTGAGTTTCCAAATCTTATAACTGTTGGAAAAACTTTATCAACTGAAACTGGATGTGTTACCCATAGGAAATCAAGCCTTGTACAACTGCGGAGTCACAACAAATGGATTCAAATGATGACTAAACTCAGAGAGGAGGCTTGAACGTGCTGTGTTATTCAAGGGATATCACTTGACAGAATGAGGTAGTTGAGGCACTTTACCAATATGCTCAGTTAAAATGGGAATGGCTACATAACATTTTTTGAAGAAAAATAGTACACCAATTTCCTCATGACTGAATTAAATATCATAGATTAAAAAGGCAGTTACAAATCAAAGCAACAAAGCTTAAAAGAGTAGTATGTATGCTTCAACAAGATAGAAAAGATATCCTTTAGTCAAACAATAATTATGGCATCATGTCTGCGAGCTTTGTAACATGGAGACTGCCCATAAGAATTGGTTGGAGGACTTGCATGCTAGTGTGTGTGAAATAACTAGCCTCGTGGAATTAAACAGTTCTAACAATGTCTTTAGTTCAGGGAACCATATTATTAGGGATCTGCAGATTTGAGGATGATAAAAATATGGAAGATGTCTATAACCTCATCAAACCATGCCTCATGCTTTTCCAGAAAATTTTTGGAGATGAGCCTGTAGGAGAAGAGGTCAAATTAGAACCAATGCATCTACCTACCGTTCAGTACTGACATCATTGTTCACTTTGCCTCCATCACCAGAGACCCCAGAACTTTAACAGAGTCAATCTCGCGGTAGATCTCAGGGCCCCAGGTTAGTGTTGCATCCAAGGATGTCCAGTTTAGGGAGCTTGTTTAGGATTTCAGCTTTTTAAATTTGTCAATCTTCCTAAATTTGACAAGCAAGTGAATGTGCAGTTGTTTCTAAGATCTTCAATATGACTGTTAATTGAGATGAAGATTTTTTTCTGCCACTAATACAAATTAAGATAAGGGACCAGAGTCAATATCTTAATATGCCATACTTACCTGAGAAACATTAGACCTTAGTTGATTTAAATAAAAGTTTTATGGGAGTTTTGAGTCTGAATGCTTGAGTACTCAGAAGGCTATAAACTTTGAACGTTCAGTGAAATTCAACGAAACTATTAGAAAGTTTGTTGACCATTTTTACTATGAGGCTCAGGTCTTCTGGAATGCTAAAGCCATGATGGACTTTGACTTCAAGATTGCAACAGAGCAGCAAAGTTTTATTAAGAGTTAACACATTCTCTGCTTCTGGCAATTGTGATTGTTACAGATAACCCTCTATGATCTAATAATTGAAGAGGTGAGAAACTACGTGTGGACCACAAAATATGAGATTGCGTACTAAAATGATCTTCATGAGGTACTGAAGGCAATAGGTTCACAGTGTTTCCCTCCACGTCAAAGAAACTTTAACAGTTCTACAACTTATCTACAATATCTTTTTGGATCTGAAAACCTAAGGGGTATACACGACTCAGTCATTAAGTGATTCCTAGGATAAACCTTGTGACATCTTAAGAGGATGACTGCCAGGTAAATAAACCCTCAACAGTTAAATGGGTATGACCTAATGCCAGTTAATTTACAGCTTTGTCCCTTTACTAGGAGGAAAATGTGAGTCTTTCTAATACACAATGTCCTAATTAAAGCATCCTCACGGTGCATCTATCAACAGAAGTCAACATTCATAAAATATGAGGGATAAGAATTTATCTATAAACCTTATGGTATCCAGCTTTCTGAGCACAATTAATTTATATGCTGAGGAGTCTCAGTATTAACTCTTCTAAAAGGAGTCAAAGTTTTATTTCAAATTATCAACTTCTTAATCACATCCGCAATGTAGGAGAACAGATTAAGACATTTTTTTAGTTAAGTCAATGCTCCTTCTATACTTGAAATAAATGGGGAAACACACAATTCTTTAAGATTTTAAATTATAATGATATTCTCATAAACAAGGCTCTTATGTGAGCCAATATCAACAGCAGACCTCTTAAAACTGTAAAGTCTAAGCTTTTTGTAACTTGTTGAAAGTAGCTCCTAATGTAGCCCTTTATCAACAATATGGAACAACTGGCCCTACAAGTACTACAAAGGGCTGTATAGTGTGTATTGCTGAGGTTCCACTCCTTGACGGTTGATGACCATGCTATAGTGCTTATTAAATTATAACTATATATTCTTGTCAGCACTATCTTTCTTAAGCTTTATGGGGTCAGTTTTAAACAACGAGGAAAATACTTTTAATACCCTAGTTCAAACCTTACCCTCCACTACTTGAGGTATAATTTAGACTTCTCAACTGTAGAATAACTACATTAACATGTTTATAAGGATGGTGTAGTCCCCATCCATTATCAACAAGTGGGGCACAAATGTTCTCCTTCTGCTGCCACCATTTTCGAAAATAATGGAATCCACCATAAAATATCTAGTGTTTGCTATATACTCGGGAGAACAACATGTGGTGCCTATCAGGATGAGCTTGGAGCTACCTGAAGGGTGATTAAAAAAATTTACTCCCCTTGTAAAAGGTTGAGAGATGAGCCTATTCCTTCCCTAGACAATATTGTCTGTTCACCAAGAGTTCTGTGTTTTACTTGGTTACCTAATTGCTACCAACATTTTTCTCAAAAGATGGCAGGAGATTGTATTTGAACACTTTATACCAGTGGAAGAAATTTATGGAAATGCATGAATTTGAAAATTTAGCAAATTTTAGCATACTTAAGCTGCATCTCCAAATTGTGCAGTTGTTGACCGTGAAAAACTCAATGGACTAACTGAGGACCAGAAAGACCAAGAGTTGACCCTAATATAAAAATATGCTTAAATATTCACAAAAGATGACTATAATCTAGGATACGGTGTTGAGATCTAGCATCAGGTTAACCCTCTGGATGCATGCCCATTTAATCGCAGCCAATGCAGAAAAGTAGGACAAAGATAAGGAGAAGAAAAAAGCGCGGAGATGCTTTTACATCAATAATTGGAATCACCTCGCGCATCCCATTGACCCATAGGATGCTTATAGTTAAAATGAAAGAAGTTTTTATTAGAGTCATCGCTTTACTGTTTTTAAATTATATAACTAAAAAAAGGTCTCTTACCTTTATCTTACATAAATTACGCCTTGGACCAATTTACTGGAGCTATATATTTTAACAATCAGATTTCATCAGTAGAAACTGTCAGATTGACCTGCCTCCTGAAGACTATATGAATTGTGCAATTATTAGCTTTTAAGGATTTTACCACCTAAATCTATTACCCAGAGACTGTGCAAAGCATTGGCTACCTTCCAGAGGTCTATTAATACAATCATGGGAGATTTGATGATGAGTTGCGTGGTTTATCTTAATTACTTTTATGTCATTTTGAAAGGTTTAACATCTAGAGCACTTGAAAGAGCCTTTCAGAAGTTGGCCTGAGCTCAATCTTTAAATCAAGCCTAGCAAATGCCAAATTTTCAAGTCATAATTGGAATATCTGAGGATCATTTATTTACACTCAGGGATATATTTACAACTTAAACAGCTCAATGCCATCAAATGCAAGTGAACATTTAAATAAAAAAGATACCAAAGTTTTTATTGTTAGTCAAATATTATATTTAATTCCTACTAGCATTTACAATATTTGTTGAGATGTTATACTAGCTACTTCTAGAAGAATCACCTTTCAGGGGTCACAAGAATGCAAAGACTCATTCAATCAGCTGCAGAACTTTTGATTAAAGCCCAATTATATGATGCTTTAACTTTAATCAGCCCTTTATAGTGCAATATAACGCATCTTATGGTCTAAAAGTTGTACTCTCTCATATAGAAAATGATTGGGAGGATAACTGGTAGCATTATGCAGCCATGTTAAACTAGCATGAACACAATTACATGGTAACCAAGCAAGGATGTTTAACTATCATATACGCTTGTAACCATTTTTGTTTGCATCCACAGGAACAAACTCAAGATTGTCACTGAGTATTTTCTTGGTAAGTTTATATAATCTCAAGGAACCCAAAGGTTGGCTTCCATGATAGGCTTGTGAGTACAGGCCTATGACTATAAGATAATACATTGCTTGGGACAACCATTAAAACCTTGATAGACATTTATGACTGCATGCCATAACAGCACTTAATCCCTTTGTAAATCTACAGTCAAAAAAAATCAATCAAAGAATTACGCCTTCAAAAGTCTGAAAATCGGTGCACCCTGGTAAATAGAGAAGGAAAATGACAAAAGTGATGAAAAAATATATAAAAAATTTGGCGAAAGATTAGAGACGAAACCCACTGGCTTCAGCCCATCTAGAGATATTGATGCATCCTCATTGCACTGTAGAACATAGGTTCTTGCTGAAAAATCTTAAATCCAATTCAACATGGCATTATGTAGTACTTAAAGTTTTTCATTCAAGATGTATTAACAATATATCACATATGATAAGACCTGCTATAAAATTGGGTGTTATTCATAGGATCTTCTATATTATTTGCACAGGTCAAACCACCGGAATAACAGACTGACAATGTGAGTATTTTCTATCCCTCAGATAATTTTTAAAAATATACTAAAGATAAGACCATTCTCCCCAATGACTCCTTATTTACTTTAATAAATACAGCAACCTATTGCTGTTCTGCTCTCTCTACTATTAACAACCTTTTCCTCTCAATCGCCCATCTCGCTTATATACAGTTGCTTTGAATGTGACCAATCTTATAGCTTGGACTATTCTATTCCACTGATTCTCCTCGATTTTGGCTTGTAATTATTTAGCTCTCTATCGCCTAATTGTAGGCGATTTAACTCATATTTGTTATATGTTGATATTGTCTCATTGCCTAATAAAAAGTGATACAATAATAATATACTATATCACAATATTGCCTCATCTTGAGGCACTTGAATAAACATAACTAATATCATGCTTGCCGTATTCTTTCTAATTTGCCTTAGCTTTGCCAGTGTTAGCGTCCAGTAATATTGGAATCAAGACATTACCCCCTCATTGACTAGACACTAGGGCTCCTTTGCTTATATGGTTGGGGGAATTTCATGTGCGCCTGGTTAATTATCTGACCACTTGTGGGGTCCTTGACGATAAATGCATCAACCCCAGTTTCTTATAACTTTAAATGGACCAATCCAAATACTAGCCAGCTTGATTTTCCACCAGAGCCCACGCTGGTCATGGAAGATAACCATATTGCCTTATTTGAACTGTGCCAACTCACTATGATGTACCTGATTGGCAGCCTGATTTCTGATCTTTTTGGCTAACTTTAAGGAATATGCTTTGGTTTGAACTTTAGTCAGAGTGTTTGCAAGGTTAGTAAAATAACTGTGGGGTTCCATTCCACTGGTGTCTTCTACACACAAATAAATTAATGCCAGAAGAGCTGTGTGTTGGCTGTATAGTAGTTAGAAGGGTATCTTCCCCATGGCGGAATGGTAACTAATGTTATAGTCAAATATGGCAGTGGAAAGGAGGGAGCTCCAATCAAAAGGTCAATCCATTACTAATTTTCGTAGTATGTTCACTAAAGTCACATTCACCCATTTAACCATTCCATTGGACTTGGGGTGGTATGGAGTCATCAGAACCCCGCTGATACCCATAAGATCATTCTGTTTGGGGAGAATGTGCAAGGTGAAGTTGGTTCCATTATCAGTAAGTATGAACTGAGAGCAGACGTGTCACTGATTAATGCATTCCATTATAAACTCGGTCACTATGACTACCACCAAATCCTGTATGACCATCACTTCGACCCACTGGGTCAAGTGGTCAATAGCCACCAGAATGTACTTGCACCAATAGGCTCCTGCTGGCCAGGGACCAACGACATCAAGGGAAAATGTGAACCAAGTAAAATTTGGTTATAGTAACTGGTGTGAATTCTTAAGGTGGAATGGATTCACCACATGGCTCTGATGGCAACAGGAAATGGCTTTGAGCACATCAAAGCTCATGATTTCCCAATAGTACCAAGGGTGCAACAACCTCATTGTCTTGTGCACCCCACCATGTCCAACTGCCTTATGGGCGCTTACAATAATTCCTGTCTGTGCTGAGGGTTGCAGAAAATTCACCGTAGAATCGCCAATCCACTTGTACAGTTCCCCATTCCATTAGAAGGTATTTGTTCATATCTCATTAAACGCTTTGATCACTTGGGGCGGTTTGCCATCATATTTTCCACTGAGCATCTTATCATACATCACATCACTGAGGTTCACATCATGGTGTAATGATTGAAAACGTCCCAGTTTTTCACTGCCATCTTGCCTTTGGATCGGCAGATTTAAAGTTGACGCTGACTGATTTAATTATATAATTTCCTTTGAGGTAAGAGTTTTGACTGGCTTACTCACTAATTAACCTCAGATGTAGGGCAATTATGAAACACAGAAAGACAAGATAGCTAAGTGAGAGTTTCAACCCTGAAGTTAAAATTGTTTTAATTAATAACAAAAATAACCATGTTGACAACAGTAGCCCAATGACATAGGGATAACATTGTGAACAACATGGGAAAAGAACCAGAGTATTTGGCCGATTAGTTTACTACAAAATCTTAATCTTTTTATGGACACAAAAACTAGGTTTGCACAGGATACCAGGTAAGACAAGGCAAGAGTGGCTCGAGATTGCAAGAGAGACCCACATGAGGGCAGGAAATGATAAAAAATTCTGAACTGAATTCAGAATCACGCATGCCTGACCTTTTAAGGGTGCTCTTCTGGGGAGTTCCTCCGCATTTTTCTTTGTGCCCCAGGGAGCACGAAGTATAGCTTGGGAGGGTCAAAGCCCAGCGCTGAGCCCGCATGAGCCCTAAATCCTCATAATGGCATTTCTTCTCAAAATTCAGAAATCCAAATTTTGAGTCAAAATGTAGCAATCATTTTGACCTGACCATTACACATGGTAACAGTTGGCAATCGAGATAGACTGTCAGCGTTCTGATGCTTACTCCTGGGCAATAAATGATCTTGAAGTTATAAGCTTACAACCTAATAGCCCATTGAGCCAAATGGCCTTTAGATTTTTTGATGTTCCGCAACTAGCATAATGATGCATGATCTGTTACAACTTTAAAATTTACCCCATGCAGGTATTCTATAATTTGCTTATGCGCATAGATCACTGCTAAGCACTCCCACTCAGTCACTGTATAAATAAGCCCAAGGCAGTTCAGACTTCAACAGCAGTATGCAACGGGATGCTCCTCTCCCTTGTCATTTTTCTGAGAAAGCACCGCCCCAACAGCAAAAAGGGATGTATCCATCTGAACAATAAACTTCTTATCAAAGTTTGGATAACGTAACACTGGTGCACTTATTTGTGCCATACAAAGTATATTAAAGAGTATTGATGACGTTTCATCCATTAAAACACAGCATACTTTTTTAGAAACTAAAATAATGACCCCAATACAGCTAAAGTTAGGGATAAAGCCAGTAGTAACAGACCATACTAAAAATATTTGTGTGTTGTATTTACTATTAGGTGTATGCATTTTGCTGATAATCTCTACCTTAGCTGGCTGTGTTTAAGCTCCTTTTGAGTCTACCACAAAACCCAGGTATTCCAACTGATCCTTGAGAGGTTACATTTAAGAATAATTTTGATGTTCACCTCAGCCAGTCAGTGTAATACTGCTTCTAAATGATCGAGGTGCTCCAAAAAGGTTCAAGAGAAAACATTAATATCATCGAGGTATATAAGGATGTATGACAGTTTCAGGTCACCAAGAATAGTGTCCATGGCTCACTGAAACGTAGCTGAGGCGTTACACAGCCTTTGAGGCATCTGAGTCAGTTGACTAAGGTCTTTGGATGTAATTAAAGCACATTTCTCCTTTTCCGCCATGGGTAGATTGATTTGCAAGTAACCTAATATAAAGTACATCGCTGAAAAATAATGGACTCTACCTAACCGATCCAAAGCATTGTCATTCCATGGAAAAGGGTTCAGGCCTTTTTTTTAATACTATTGAGCTTCCGGTAGTCTATTACTATGCATTTGGTGCCATCCTTCTTTTTTACAATCAGAAAAGGTGAAGCCCAAGACTCTTAGACAGTTTGAGCATCCCTTGCTACAGCAAATTGTCAATTTATCTCAGTGACAATGTCTTCCGCTGCCCTCAGTTGGTGGATCAGCTGAGACCTTATGGGGGATGATCTCCTAACTCTACTCTTTGAACCACCCCCCAAACACCCTAAGTTGTGATTGTTGACAGTGAAAATATCTTTGTACTTCTGAAGTAAGACTATGTCTTTGTCTTTTTGTTCTTCCAGTAACCCTATTAATTTAATCTACAGTACTAACATCATTACACCAGCCAGTGTCTTGACTGATAGACCAAATTCATCAAAAAACCCAAAATCATGAATCTGAAGGAACTTTTCTATTTGAGTCAAATGTAAATATGATACTACTTGGTGTTAAAGATTTTCATTGGTTTGTTATAAAAAGTTGCTAACAAAACCTTAATCTCTCCATGGCCTGGAAGTATAATCCCTGGAGCCACATGAGGCCCAAACTGTGTTTGATGATAGAGCCCAATAAATTCACCATATAGCCCAACAAGCAATTCCACTTCTAACTCGGTGTTCACTAAAGCTTGATGTCCAGAAGATATTAACCCTTCAGCTCAGAGAGGTATCACTTGATATTTGTATATATGCTGGGGAAGGGGCCGAGTGTTTTTTAGTCAATGATAGCAAACTGGCATCACCCCATCACTATGTGAAAGATTGATAAGGCTCATGTGTACCAGATCCTTTGGCACTCCACTAGATGTGAAGCAAATTTGGATCCACTGTCCTAAAATGGCGAGGGTCTCCACTGTCATATTAATGACAGCCCCAAAATCCTCTTGAAGCAGTTCCAATTAGCAAGTCTAAGTTTTCATTTGGTAGCATGATTGCTGGAGCTACGATGACATTGGACCCGAAGCACATAGAGGTAGCACACTGTAAGCTCCCTCTGAGATAGTGCTTTCTGCTCCAGCAGTTTCATACACCATTTGATGGTCCACATCAGGTTTTAGCGCCAGCTTCGCCATCAACTTAGTAAAAATAAGTTGACTGGAGCACTAGTATCTTTTATAGTGCAAACCCTACTTTTGCTACAAGAAATCTAATACATACACTTAGAATAAGAAAAAAATTGACTGTTAAATATGTGGACATTTACGGGATCTCTCTTTTTAAGAAAACTCATTATCCCCTCACCAACTTTTGGGTACTATTTGACAGTGGTGTCTTTTAGAAGGGCAACGTTTACTCCTTTCAAAGGTGGCGCATCCATTGCAGAGTCCAGATTGTCCAAGGAAACTTGATTAAGCATTTGACAGACATACAGCTTTGGTTTTTTGGGATCCTTTGTCCGCCGTGGCCTTAGCTTGAGCTTTTGTCACTAGGCTCACTCCTTAAATGGCTTCTGGTATAAATATTCCATCATCCTACTGAAGGACTTTTGCATGATATACACTATTGATTCAGGGACGTTTTGGGTTAAAATCATGGAGATATAGAGTATTTCTCTACTCCGCTCCGTCTTTTCCCAGGTAGTATTAATCTTTATGTACAAAGTGCACCCAGAAGTTATGGCAAAATTTGCCAATTGATCAGGGTGGCTACATTCATAGCAGCTAACACCCGTGAAAGCCACGTCCTTGTTTCTCATAAGAGGGTCTAGGTCTGAAAAGTTTGGGGTTATTCAGAATAACCAAGGCCAGGTCAGTAAGATGATTGCTTATGTTCGGCGTAGATAGGTCCTGGTTGGTAGCTAATTTGCTGACAGTTTTTATAACCAGCCCCTAGACGATGATCAAACTGTTGAGTATGATTTGGCCAAGGATGAGGCGCAGAGTTATAGTAAGTTTGAGGATTGCTAGGCAAATTGTGAGTCATATGAAAGTTTTTCCTGAAAAAGAGGGCACAGTGGAGGCGGTAGTCTTCAATTTCATATTTTGTGGTGGAAAGTTAGGGATTTATGATTCAAAAACTATATAGTTTTGAGCAGGGGACGTCGTCATATAAAAGCAGCAGTATGACATTGTGAAGCTCTCAGTATGGCTTCACTGCGGAGGTCATGGTGATTCACACTTAATCTTCCACTAATTATATGCCTCAATCAGCACGTGAGCCACCATCATAAATGATCAGCAAACTCCAGGAGAGTCTCATTTTGGTGATATCTGATTGTTAATTCCGCTTTCTGCTGTGACATCTTTAAGGTACCACCAAACAGAATCTGAACAGAATCTTTTACATCCCTATAGGCAACAGAGCTACTTGGGGGGTAACAGGTGACTTGATTGGCTTTGCCAACATCCAAGGCAGATATCAGCAGTTTAGCCTCCCATCTTATGAATGCACCTTCTGCTGCAATTTAAACCATTTGAGAATCAATGTATATTTCCATTGCTATCAAATGGAAGTAGTTTCTCAATATTAACCTCCTCATCCCATTCACAGCCTTTTGGGCCATACTGAGGAATAGGTCAGGATCCAAAAGCAGTATACCAATGAGAAGCTAGACCAGCAGAAATTTTAATGTCCGCCACTTCAGAGGTAGCGTGGCCTTCTGCAATGGCCAGTACTGCAATTACTTGATGAATTTGACGCTATGACTTATATTTGTATCCAGTACTACCATCCTGAGTGTATTAGCTCCGATTAGCTTGATATTCTTCCTCTTATGATGCCCCCTTGTTGTTCATCCTCATCCAAGTATGAAGACCAAGTGGCATTGGTCATTTTCCGCTCTGCGCACTGCAGCCACTTGGTAGTATCATCCTACTGGTTTTTGAATTCATTTTTTCGTTGTCCCAAAATTTGCATTTGTCTAAACGTGCTATCAAGCTAATACATGACAGCATTTTGTTCTTGAAGAAGCTCATCCTGTTTTTTGAGCACCGCGTATAAGGTGAATCTGTTTTAATCATACCCAGCTGGTGCGGTGTTTTGTGAAGGTTCACCAGCAACCCAGGCTGTGTAAGACATGGCTGGAGACTTGAGATTCAAAGTACTTGGTGGTTGATCAATGGTCCCCCTGTAGTGAGCAACTCATTTATAAAATCGGATGGTATTGGTAGGATCCACCATATTGTTCACACAGGTCAAACCAACTGAACAACAGACAGATGAAGTGGGGATCGTTGGCCCGTTGGACACACTTGAAATTTTACTAAAAATAGGAGCAAACGTCCTAAAGACTCTTTATTAACTTTAATAAATCCAGAGACCTCTTGCTTTTCTTCTCTCTCTACTTGTAACAACCTCCTCCTCTCAATTGCCCATCTCGCTTATATATAGTGGCTTAAGATGATACTACTCTCATATCTTGGACTATTCTATTCCACTGATTCTCCTCAATTTTGGCTTGTTTATCTTTAGCTCTCTATTGCCCTAATTTTAGGCGATTTAATTCCTATTTGTCTAATGTTGACATCACCTTATTGCCTTATCGCGTTATTTAGAGGTGATCTAATAGTAACCCATTATATCCAATATTGCTTCACCTCAAGACAAACAAAATAAACCTAACTAATATCATGTTTGTGGGATTCTTTCGAATCTGCCCTAGCTGTTCCAGAATTAGCGTTCAGTCATATCAGTATCATGACAAGCCCTCTAGTTTTATAAGCTTATGGCTATATGTTAGTTGGTCAAGCCTTTTTGTGTTGTAACACAATGTCTAACATTATTTAAGGACCTTTTATAATTAGAATTATTAGGTATATGGTATGTTCAGGAAGGCCATCCTCTCACAGCTTCTGTCAGGCGAATATGCCATGGTACTTGCAAAGATACCTTCAAATACATCAAGGGTAATTAATCATCTTAAAAAGTGGGTTTGAGGTTCATTTTCTCAGAGATTATTGGAGGGATATTGGCTAAAAATTTATATTTAATTAATTTAATAAACTAGATTTGTTGTCTGCAAAGTATCCTCTCAGGCAAAGCCATAAATTTCACATCTCGTATAGTTCCCATTATGATTGAGATAATTGGAATTTGTTTACTTTTATGTCTCTTTCATCCTGAGACCAACAAAATGATTAAAAAACAAATTGTACCTTAATACAAGCTCTTCATAAGTTTACTAACAATTCTTCATCTTAATGGACCATATACATGAACCTAACTGTTTTCAAATACAATATCATTTACCAAAGCAGTACAGAATACTCACTTTTTCAGCTTTTGTACAGTTGAGAACTGCATAACGCTTTACTTTACAATCTATTGTTATGATGAGGACAAATTTGGCCATCTAGTACTTTGACTGACTGGTGGAATACCTAATTGAGATCCAGACTGATGCCTATGAACAGCTTTGATGAGAAAAATAATCAGAAATAGTGAGATGACTTGAATAGATCCATTATGGCGAGCTTTTTAGTCAGCATTCAATTTCTTACTGTAAAACTTTTGGATTTGGTCACACAAATTAGTTGGGTACCTTATGGAATGGAACTTATATTATACTAACCATTGAATGCTATATCTCACACTATTAAAACTTGTATTTCTGGACAAATTAGGTATTTGTGTACATGCAAATATTTTTCAAACTTTTATGGATCTAACAACCATATCATCAAAAATTAGGTGGTAAATCAAGTCATGGTCAGTCTCAGCATAACGGTTCTTTTTTGACGCCAGAGTTCAAAAAACGGTCTTAAAGCTGTAAGTCAGTAAAGAGCTCAGTAAATGAAAATAATAGGGGAAACTTAATTTTCTTTATTGAGTTAGGAAGTGTCAATTATCTTCAAAGTGTGGGGATGTGTTATCAAGTGGACTTTCAGGGCCTGATACAATTATATTATATACAGCCTGCTGGATTGACCGCCTGGTCAGTGCCCTCATTGTTCTGTTTTCCTTATGAATGCAGAGTTGAAATCACGCCTCTTAAGGTTTGGGTATTGGTGAAGGAATTCCTAAAGGCATCTATATTGATTCTGGTTTACATGTTGCTTCCTAATCAAACCTCTCATTGATGCCATTAGGGCTAGATTGCATTGGCACTGGCTCAAGAGTTGATTTATCGAGGCTTTATTTGGGAGCAGGGATTTCAACTAAGTCATTATCTCAAATCTTTAAATGCCCCTTAAGATCCATCAAAGGGGGCTAGAGGTCCAAATAAATCGTCCTTGTACTCAAAACACCCCTGTACCCTGATGGACATCAGCAATACGTACTCCAAATTCACCTTATTGATGACATTATAAGGTCCTGACCAAAGAACATTAAGCTTGTTCTGTCAGCCTCTGGGTGATGGTGATTGAAATAATAATGATCCAACTAATTAAAAAATTTGTAAAGAGTGTCAGCTGACAATAAATTGGGATGTTTAACTTTCAGTGGTAGTGACTGTGCCATTGATGGCTATGGCTTGAAGCTGACAATTTCATGAGCTAAGGCCATCATAATTATATTGGTGTTATTGGATGTAAAGAAATTGAGAAGGGGCTGAATTCTGCTTGGCAATTAAAGGGCATGCAATTACAGCTCTAAAAGGGGCGTCTTGATGATATAATGATAATTTATTTGTTAAGCGAGCACAGAGCTGGGTAAGTATGAATACAAAGGGCAGGATCGGTGGCAGCCATTTTTTGCTAAGAAAAAACAAGGGTTCCATTATTTCATTCCAATGCCCATTGGGTGAAGGATATCAAGAAACAATAAAACTTTGGTTAGTTCAAAGAGAAAAATAAGTTCTTCAATTACCTGGAAGTTGAAACTTAGACATTTTCAGAAAGTAGTTTTTTTTGGGCATCCATGATGGGTGAAAACACCAACAAGGAATAAAGATATATCCTTGCAAGGCCACTTTTATGAATAGCTGCTTTGATTCATTTGGTTAAATGTCCTTGGCTAATCAGATATATTATGGCTGTGCACCCTGGTGGGAAGACAGCCCATCAAATCAATGGTAAATACAATAAAGGGACCTGAAGGAGCCACAATAAAGTGTTGATTCTAGAGGCTATCCCAAACTTGGGATCAGCATGTCATACTGGGCTCCAAAACTTCTTGAATGGTATTGGCCATTTTAACTAATAGCATTGTTTCTTTACTCATTTGTGGGTCTTTTTACCGCCCCATGTCCCATGGTCATATGCTCTTATAGGATAAATTTGGCTTCAGAAGAAGTTTTGGATATAAGGGAGCCATTTTTCTAACTTTTTTGTATAGCATACCTTGTCTAAACTGAGTATCTAGAACATTTATAGAGCCTAGCTTGAATCTCTGGAGTCTTCAACTCCCTCAGTCAGGGAAGCTGTCAGGATTTTAAAAAGGATAGAATCCTCTGATAATTTATTGAAAGTATGTTTAATTAAGTAGAAAGGAGTTGATTTTTATTTAGCATTTTGATAATTTAATTAATGATATATATATATATATGGAATATTAACTTTTCTTTCTCGTTGCAAACACTTTTGCAACCCATTCAATTCAAGACTAATTCCAGTTTGATAATCTCATAGAGGGGATTAGTCTGCGCCCATGTCTGGGAGCAGTTGGGCAAGCAAAGCAAGAGGAGCAGGCGGAAGGCCCACGGCCTCTAACGTTCAAAAACGCCCCGGAGAATCTGACGGAATAGAAAAAAATTTAAAAAAACTGGCGGTCACAATTTCCCCAGAGATACTCGCATGGCAAGCACGATGCAACCAGTACATCAATACGCCACATTCCCAGCCACTTTTGTTGGTGGAATTTGGAGTCCGTGTGTATCTGGACATCCAAAAAATGGCCCTATGGGAAAAATTTTGTGAAGATGTACACAAAATTTTCCCAACCGCGGTGTACGTTGCACCTCACTCCATGTCACAGGGTTGGCTGGACCTAGGTTTTGAAAGCAAAATAGCAGCAGACGAGGCTGCAGCGGTGCGCATAGTGGTCGACCTCCCCGAAGGGCAACGGGTTGTCGAAACTAAATGCACCAGATGGACAAAATCAAACCAAATTTTCCTCACGTTTGACTTTTTGCCTACTACGGTAAAACGTGACATTTTGGAGCAACACCTGAAAGATGGTCTCGCCATATACGGCGAAATACAATATTTCAAAATCCACGTTTCACGCTTGTGCCACACCTGTGCACCGGTAAAGCCATCGCAGTTCTGACCCCATCTGAGGAGATCGCGAAGGACCTAACCCAGATCCTGCACTCCACCTTTATTGACATCGCAGGGCACACCACCCACCCATTCCAGGTAACCGTGGACAGCGCGCCCCCCATTTGCACCCACTGTGATGCGTTCAGCCATAAGGCACACACATGCCCCATTAAAGAGGGCATTACATTCCAAGAGCACCCCTCGGCGGCCATGGCCAGCAGAGAGGCGCACTATGAACCAACCGCAAGCACCAAAGAGGCCTTCCCGTGGGGAGCACAAAGCTACTACCTATTGGTAAAGCCCATCTCCCCGCAGGAGTGGAAGAAGGCTAAGCAGGTGCATAAGACTGCGGCCAAGGAAGCGGCCAAGGTCACCACCACTATCCCACACTCATAACGCCAGGAGGACATGGAGACCTTAATGGCGGAAGCAACTCAGGAATCCATCACCCAATCAGATTGGGAGGCCCAAGCCGAACAGGCCACTCAATCCGAGGATCCGATGGGAGATTCAATCTCACCCAATTGCTTCACCCAAGCCCCAGTTGGAACTGAC